>BJKM01000221.1:0-600000 GCA_015082035.1 Chaenogobius annularis | reverse complement strand
GAAGAGGAAATGGCTACAATGGCAAACACTGTGGCCCTGTGGTGAACCCACTTACTGAATAATACTGTCAAAGCTAGTATCTTGTACCTCAGGATACATAATAATAAGTAAACAAAAAGCATAGGAATAGAAGACAAGCCGAGACTTATAACAAGCATAAAAAGTATCTTGAATCGGAAATAACTTATTTTCGCAAAATAAGAGGAAAAGAAATGGCCACTACAAACAGTTTTAAGAGTAGCTTGTGGCCAGCCTCTATAGGGATACTGATTGTTAACACAAATTCTATGAAAGGCTCACTGTTGACTACAAAAGGCAAGACAAGAGAGGACACCTCAGGCTTTACTACTATACATTCACATTTGCTCTCTCCAATCAAAGCCTACATAATTGGGACTAGCTGCATACCCAAGAAACACAACAGTTATTGTGAAGACCCTGATTCACCGCTCAGAGTGAAAGACGACGTTCATGAGTTCATGGTTCTCACGTCCAGATGATTCTCCTTCCCCACAAAGCAGTTAGATCAGAGATGGCATTATTGGAAAATGAAGTTTGGCGGCCAAGGCTTGAGTAGCAGGTGGCGAGTACAGAACGTTTGGTCTCGTTTGAAGTGGGCAAGTAGCACATGTATCCCGACTCACTCAACTCAATCAATCAATCAATAAAGTCGCTTCTCAAAGCTGTGGGGAGGGGGGAAAAGTTTAATTAATGTTGGTTATGACATATTTCTGGAGGATTGAAATTATTCTAGTACTTACGAATGTAAACCATGAACTCCACCCTCCATTTGTGCCGACATGGTTCGCTTTTCAAATTTAAGTTCTCCTGAATACATCATTGACCTAGGAACATTTTAAAAAGTGAAAAGATTAAGTGTGATCACATCAGTTGCATATTAATACAAAACACATATGCTTACCGAAGAACAGAGAGACTTTTGGCCCCAATGTCCTGGCAGCCATGCTGGATACCAGCGATTAGGTAAGGGACAAACTTGTGGATAGATCCCTTGTCCTGGATAGAGCCAGACACACCCTGAGCCACCTTGACTTTGTCTCCCTCACTGCAGAAAACATTATAATTAAGCTTTTTATACCAAGAGTCACAGCTTCACTGACACTTCATACAAACCTAAAATAACGTTTTTGGCTGCTTGTATTCTTCTCCATTGCATCCAGAGAGCCCATACCACGGTATTTTTTTAGCCGCACACCATCGGAAAAGAAGTACTCCCCAGGAGTCTCCGTGGTTGCAGCCAGCAATGAACCCATCATCACTTTGGAAACATTTTCCGTCACTCATTTCACTTTTAAAAAAAAGGTGATTTCACAAACAGTATATTGTCATTGATGTAGTGAACCTCTTACCAGTTGAGGCTCCCAGTGACAGTGCCTTTATCACATGTCCCACTGTTTGAATGCCACCATCAGCGATAACCGGCACACCAAAGCGCCTGGCATACTCTGCAACTTTATACACCGATGTTCCCTGGGGCCTCCCGCACGCCATGACTACGAGACAGGTGAAAAAGTCTTGCATGACAATCTAAAGACACCATGCCCATAACACAACATGGGGTAAACAAAAGCCCAAACTCTGGAAATGTGTCACAATCAAAATCATGGATAAATGAGGCCGGAAATAACATTACCCAATCAAGCAGTAGTCTTAGTATATTTGTTAGTGTTGGTGCTCATGTTGCTAGCCTCATAACTACAGTTACTGATTAGAACAAGTAGAGAGCATTATTAAACAAACAGCAGTAGTTATCAATAGTACGTGACGCAGAAATAAGACATTTTGATGGTGTACTATGTAAAGACTGGTACCTTCTTGTGTGATGCAGATTGAACCACAGCCCATGCCGACTCTCAAAGCATCCACACCAGCATCAATCAGATTCTTGGCCTGAGCAGCTGTAACCACTATGAGCAAGAAGGATAAGTGAAGGTCAGGTTGTACAACGTTCTGGATTGTCATTGTACTAAAGATTATAGGGGTGGAAATTTTAAGGGCATATCACTATTATATTACGACGTGATTAAAGATGCATCAAAACATTTAATGGCATGCATTTTAGCTCATATCAAGAAATCTGAAATTAATGGATATGATTCTTTAGTTTATTCTACTTGTAATTGGATCATTATTAATAATTATATTATAATTTATTTTTGAAAAACCACATTTTTTTTAGATCCTTTCTAATGGTTGTGACTATAATCTTTTCTGTTCAACATGCGGCAGTGATTGGTACTCCAAGTCTGAATACATGACTTCTATTCAGAGATTCAATTATCAACTCATTTTTAAATCTACCAATTTAAAAATTTTTTACATTTTTAAGTAGTAGCTCACCATTTCCCCCAACAACTTGCAGCTCATGATACTTCTGTTTAATATAATTAATCATGTTGATTTGATAGACTGAGTTCCCTTGGGAAGAATCCTTGAAAGAAAAAAAAGAAGTTTTTTTTTTTATTGACAAAAAGGAAATTTTATTTCTTAATCAAAAGGCTACTCACCAGAACAACGACATCCACTCCAGCTTGCACCAGCAGATCTAGTCTGTATTTGTCATCCTCTCTTGTGCCGATGGCAGCGCCACACAGCAGCTGTTTGCGAGAATCTTTGGAGGCAAGAGGGTAGTCTCTGTTCTTTTTTAGATCAGTTCTTGCAATAATGGCCACCAGTTCATCATTATCATTTACAATGGGAAGCTTGCCTGTTTGAAGAATGTTCCAAACAATTTAGAAGTGGAAAAACATAACAATCCAAGCTGGGGCGTCAGGATTGTGCTGTGAAGAAAAACCTTTTTTGCTGCGTTGCAATATATCATTAGCCTCTTTGAGAGTGACACCAGCTGGAGCAACCACCAACTCGTCCCGCTTAGTCATGGCCTGCAAAAAAACAGATCATTTCAATGTAGACAATGCACTTATATGAGAAACATACACTAAGGTTTTATACACACCTCTTCCAGAGGTCTACCGTGCTCTTTCTCAGTGAGGAAGTCTATGTCTCTTGAAGTGACAATGCCCATCAATTTGCTGCCCATCTTGCCCGTCTCTGTGACAGGAATGCCAGAGAAACCATGTCGAACTTTGGCCTCAAACACATCTCCAACCGTGTGTCTTGGGCTCATCACTACTGGATCTGTGATGAATCCTTGCTCAAACCGCTGACCACACAAAGAGAAAAAGGTATAATATTAGAACTTAATAATAGAAAATGTCGATGAGTTTTGAGAAGTACATACCTTTACTTTTCTGACTTCATTAGCTTGGAATTCTGGAGTGCAGTTGTGATGAATGATACCAATACCACCCATTAACTAAGATGAAAATCTAGTTATTTTTCTTAACTCAAGGATATAATTGGAAACATTTTAAACACTTACTGCCATAGCAATAGCCATAGCGGACTCAGTAACTGTGTCCATTGGTGAAGAGATGAGAGGGGTCTTTAATGTGATCTTTTTGGTCAACGCAGATGTAAGATCCTGGAGAACAAAAGGTTTAGGTTTATTGCATTTTCATCCACCAGGAGGCAGCGAAACCTTTTACTTTTTTATTTTTCCTCTCTCTTTCTCAACTAAGTAGCTTTCTTTCCCTTAAAATATTTTATACACAGAATTCATTAAAGAGAAGTATCAAGGGCTTTGGACCGGAAATGTCAAAATGCACTGCAATTCTACAAAGTTCCTTAACTATAAAAATCAAATAATGGGAGAAAAGACAAGGATGATAATAAACCCTGGTACAAATACTTTGGACCGTTCTCACAACAATTTGCAGTTCATAGAGTGCAGTGTAAATAATGACATTCTTGGCACACGGGAACCGAAAAACATGTTAGAATGGAAACACCTTGACTTCTTATCTAAGACAGACAAAAACTACAAGTTTGGCTCTGCTTTTCTCAACGGTTCGCTGTGAAAGCCTAGTCCAAAGATCAGGCACCACAACTCAATTTAGGGCGCAATCCACATCCACCTGTTAAATTCAACCGAGAGTTCAGAAAGTACTTTAATACATCACACCTCCATACTATTTGCAACAACCACCCTGTTGTGTGTGATTAAACCGCAGAAGAATGTATATTAGAGATTGAATACATGCAGTAACAAAAAAACACTGCAATAAGTTGTGACAGAGGCCAAAATGTGATACAAAATGGGAGACAACAAAGTCATGTATGCCTGTGTCAAGTTGGTGAATCATACCAGCATTTAAAGAACAGCATGGGTCTATTAAAAGTCCTAGGAATAAAGATGTAAAAGAAAAGAAAGTTAAACTAAGGCGTGATCTGTCTGGAAAAGGGTGCAATGAACCAGACATAGACGTAAACATTTGGTTAAGAAAGTAGTCAGCGGGTGACCACAGGAAGGTATAAATAGCTCCAAACCAAGAGAAATACCAGTTTGCCAAACATATAATTAAAAAGAATAGATGGGACAGACAACACCACCAACTTAACTTGTTTCCTTCCTGAATACTACCTAATGCTTCAAGTTTTACTCACCACTTCATCTGAGGTAAAGTCAATAAAGCCAGGTAAGATCAGGAAGTCACTGAAAAACAAATATAGCATCATCAGTATTTTAAAACAAACTCATTGCAACTTATATGGTACATTTATAGCGCTACACAGTTGTAGTGACTAATGTAAGACATGTCAATTCATACTTTATGAAATGGACACAATCGCTTCAGAACTAGAGGTATGTGTATTATCAAAGTTTCTCTGAAAATGAATGAAATATTATTGTCTCACTCTCATGCAGTAAAACAACATCTAGACAAATGCTTTAAACAAATACTGGGGGAAGGGAGTTGAGGAAATGTACGCAATTCAGAAATGAGGTGTCAATTTTAAAACGGGTAAGAGTGCATACTGTCCTACACTATATTTGAGGGTTTCAAGTGGAATTTGAAAAATGTAGGTGTCAGACTGAAACACTGTGACCCAAGAGTTAATTGACAATGTGTAATGAATATGTTCAGAACTTTAACACAGATCCAGGCTTTGGTTGATTTGCCTGATCTATGATTATTATTTTACTGGACATCCAAAAATGAATACATTACTTTCAGAGAAGCATAAGTCCCCCCCGAGGACTTATTTTACACTCATTTTCCATGTCTTGAAATGGGGAAGAAAAAAATCCTGTGGGAACCCTTGCTAAATACGAAGGTGTAATGATTTTCTGAAGATGAAAATGTGAGAGTTTCTTTTTTTGTCCAAATGCCCTCAGACATCAATACTGTAAAAGTCAGGCATCTGCTAGCATTTAGCAGCAACCACAAACCTCAGCTGAAGCACAAGACGCCTACTCGCCCCATGTTAAACCAATGCAGTAGGTCCCTTTGGTCTGGATTTGACTGTTAAATGTAGACAAATGCTTGCTGAGGAAAACAGATTCAAAGTAAGACCACAAAGACCATTCAATTGGGGTTTTAAAAACTAAGTAATAGTCCTTTGAGGACTATCCTCAAGGGATTCTGGACTAGTGGATGAACAAATCTGGCAAGGTAATGCATGCCAGTGGACGGAGCTTCAGTCAAAAAAATAAATAAAAATAAATAAATAAAAGTATTTAGTCTGACTTTATTTTAAAACTTATTTTAGTCTTGTTACAGGTCAATAACTAGGAGGCAGTCACACAAAATGCAAAATGTAAATCCAACATCGAAAGACTCTGTATTAGGACTGCTGCCCAATGCGTTTACCGACTATGGTAGGTGAGAGATTTTACATGTTTTTCTTCACAACCAATTTAACTTAAAAGACTAACATTTTAAATGGTTTCTGGTTATTTACATTGTGAAAATAGCCTGATTGACTAAAGATTATTGAGGTCACAATATCATAAAACTGAAAAAATAATATTAATTGTGACAATTTTAGAAGCAAGAATAAATTACTTCAATCCATACTCAAAAAAGTAAATCTAGATGTAATGGGATTTTTTTTTTTTTTTTTAAATCTAGCTGTTACATAAATGTGTCGGTAATGTGTCTAATTTTGAATTACATACATATATTAAAAGAAAAAAAGAAAAAAACCAGGAAGTTTCTTAAACAGTTTAAAACACAATTGTTCTAATTGATTGGTGCAGTAAATGTAATGACAATATTTCAATGTTGATTCATACAGCCCTACCCTAGATTATAAAAGGACAATGTTATGCAAGAGTCGCCTTTTTCAGATCCAGCAGTCAGTTGTCAAACTGACTCCCAAATTAACAATCCCCAGTCTTCAAGTCACCTGATGTTAATTGAATGATCATGTGCTGAACTTTTACTCCAGTCATGGTGTATTTCATTAAGATGTGGTGAGGGTGTTCAATGACCGTTAAATACAAGACTGGGCCATGATCAGACTGAAGGATAAAGATAAATTCCATAAAAGTTAGTACGTTTACAAAGTGATTTAGGAAATATGCAGAGAGAGGGTAACAAGTTGACAAGTCTCCTTATACACATGGAAGTATAGAAAACACTATATATAATAATTATGATAATTGTATTAGTGACTAGATTAGTCTGGTTTACAAACTGCATTAGTAGGTAATTTACAATACAATTAGTATTATTTCAAGTAGTTTTAAACCAAATCAAAATTCAGATTAGTTAAACTATATTAAAAAGGAGTTTTGAAGCAAATTTCATTCCCATGACCCTAATCAAGTTAAAAACCACCCGTTTACCATTAGCATTCATGCACAGATTTTTCGAAACACTGCATTTCAATACAACTTCTCTGTAAACATTTAGAAGGACATTATTTTGCTTTCCCTTTACAATGTAACAGACAATCAGCCGTGCATATTTTCTGCAGACAGCCATATTACTCACTTGAAAGTCAACCCATCTCCTTTAGAGCATAGCTCTTCAGCCGTATGACCATCGGAGACAACACACTGTTGGTCAGATCTGCCGATTCAAAATGTGTTGCCCGTTATAAAGTGTTCTGGTGTAATTGGACTCACCAATGAATTGCTTGTTTTATTAAGGCTATCTTACGAATAATTTAATGTCATACTTAGTATGTTATATTAGAAAGAATGGAATAGAAGTTCAAAAGAAATCCAAGTTTTGTCAAGTAAAATAACTTACTTGTAGGTGAGGCCATCTCCAATCGAGAAAAGCTGCTGTGCTGATAATCCATCTTCAGGAACATATCCTGTCCCACCACTGATTAAGTAATCGGCCATGCTGTTGAAAGAGTGAAAAGTAGTTATTTTATCATGAGTGTGACATCCCACTGTCCAAAATGGTCAGAGAATGTTTTGCAGAGCACTTGTCTAATCATCAACGTGGAGGCAGCACTTGACCTTCTTACAGCAGTAGACAAGCAACATCAATAACATCTTCACTCAGACACAGGCAGTGCGCATGCGTGACAGGCAAAAAAAGAAATACTTCTATCATATATACAACAGATAAACAACCGAAGGTGGATGGTGCATATGTCTGTACCTTTGGCTCAGAGATTAATTAAGGTATTGTAAACAAATAAGTAAACAGAACAGCCAATTTCAGACAGAAAAATAAATAATTAAAAAAATGCGATTATGTCAGAGCGTAAAGACGTGGCCGAGTGACACCATTAATATTGAATTGAATTATATTACAATACAAATGTGAGTGTAAATATCTGACATGTGTCCGTAAGAACATACTAGCTTACCGACCTAGTTAGCTTCATCCATTAATTCTGTTCGGTGTTAGCATCTCGCATCTATCTAAACAAGAGAAACCACAGCTATTTTAAATGTTACTTAGAAACGTGCAAAGAAGTTGGATCCCTTATAACCATCCAAAATCTGCCCCACGTGCTTTTAAGTACTGTGAATGATCAGACAGTGTAGAATTATTACACGACACTCATTAACTAACGATAAACTTTATACATTTAACGATACGATTACACTTAACAACTCCTATAGCCAACAGATGGAAAGAGTAGTGTCAACAAATGCATACTGATTATGTGTAAATCACCATAATATCGCGGATTTAAACTGTAATACAGTTTATCAGGATAAAATAATAATAAAGTACTTCCTGCATTCACATCGAAGACATGTGCAAGAAATATGTTAGCATTAGCATTAGCAGCAACGCCGCTACAATTTGACAAAGGCAATGCATGATCCGCCAAGACACTCTTTCTTCTAATTCAGGTGAGAGTTTTAAACCTGTTAAATGTTATTTATTTTCCAAACCAGTGGAAACCCAGCATATTATCGTTCCCTTCTCACTGGAGCAAGCTAACGTTACCAACATTGGAGTGCTGGTGTCCACGTTGATGAGACAAGACCAACTTACCACAATAAAGACAGGGAAATGAAATCAACAAGCGAAAATGACGGCCTAATATTACCTCAAAAAACGCACACGGTGTGAACCTGATCGTTCTTAGCTCCAACCTGTAAAAAGTGCTGTTCTCCAGTCTTGAATGAGATGCTTTTGCGTGTGCAGAGTCTCGATGTGTGTTACTGTTATGTACGAGCTGCGGCTGCGTCACATCCCCTTCAGAAGAGGTGAAGGGGCGTGTTTACCACGTTGCCATACATTAACTTCCACATCTACATTCCACACTATTAAACTCCACAACTCACACATGCAGCCATACCTGGGAATTTGCCAGAGCAGCGACTTGTGCGAATGAAGCCAGAATTGACTTCCCTGCATTTCCCCGGTAAATTGCCAGGACTAAAGCAGGGAAGGTGTATGTATGTATGGGAAAGTGTAAATTGCCAGTACCACTGCTTGTTTCTTTGGTTACAAGCTTGGTTTCTCAGGTTACACTGTGCAGGTAAGTTCAAATTCTAATGTAATTTAAATGGCACAGCACATTGCTGTAGTGATAATGCAGAGACAAATGCCAGTTTAAGTGTGAACAGAGCAAACTGGGACTGAAGCATGTGTGAACGGGGATCAGTCTGCACATGGCAATTTCCTGGCTTTACCCACCATATCTGAATGGGGCATTAGAAACACTACAAATGAGTCATCTGTGTGCCTGTCCTATAATTTAAGAATAATGCATTCTATAAAAGTCACCTAGGACTTGTTTGCACACCCGAGCATGCCAAACCCTTAATAGGCTTGGTTTTGTGAAGCAAGTTGGTTAGCAACTCCCAAAATCCTAATTGGCCAATGGCCAAATTCCCCAATCAGTGTATTTGTCACTTATGTAGACCTGTTTCCAAGCTGTGGCCGTATACCGTCACACTGTGTGTTTTCCATGTCTAAATGGGCTACTGCAGATATGGGTCAGTAGTTCTGTTACAAAGCCTACAGCCAAGTGTGCCTAAGTTAAACAAAAACAAAAAGTTTTATATTTTAGGCCTGCTACTAATTTAATTTAATTGAAAGCAAAGCAGAACAAGGCCTATTTGCAAATTAATCTGAGTGGACATGAAATCCGATCCCACACAAAATCACTCATTTACATTGGCAACCCTTAGTTTAGACAGCTGCGACATACTCCCATAGATATCAAGGTCCTCCCATTTAATGAACCGAGCATTATCTCTAAAATATAATTCACTACAATTTGAAATATTTACCTCTCTGGGCCTAAACCAGCCTGGTATCGGTTGGCACTGTATCGACGTGCAGCACTTTCCTGTCCAAGCCCATGAAAAGATTGCCGAACAAAATGTTCTCCGTGAGTATCATCTACAACTTTTGTGTAGTCTACATGTGCTCTTGCTCCGTCTGCTCCAGGCTGCTTATATCCATGTTCTTCCATCTCCAAGGATTTCCGTTCCAACAGCCTCACTGCTTTCTTTTCTTTCAGCTGTGTCAACTCTCACTTACTTTAAAAAAAAAATCATGGAAATAACTCTTCGCTAGACTTTTAGCCGATAAAAAGGATTTGATTTATGTAGTGGCATAGACCAAAAAAATAAAAAAATAAGGATAAATAATACAAACAAGCCAAACTATTTTCAAGGTCTTTGCTGATCGAGCCAACTTCTCTAGATCTGCATGGGTGCTGCCAGAGAAAAGAAAAACTGTGAAAGAAGTTTGCCAGCTTCTTCCTTCTGTCTGTGCTCAGGATGCACCTGCCTTCAAAAAGGCACAAGCCACCTCTAGGCGTGTCATCAGAGGGCGTCACCTAGGAGATTCTCCCACTGAGAGGGTGTTGTTGTGGAAATGATGTCAACGACAGAACAAGTCAACGCTGAGAGGCTGGAGTTCATGCTTTCAAATGGGGGACATCCAGAGAGTAATGAAAAAGGGAAAGAGCATTGCACTTATGTTATATAAAGCAATTGCTCCAAGCCATTCTCTGCAAGTTGAATGACATGAGTGCTCCATAAAGCTTTATCTATGGGCTAATCCAGCTTTCTACCAGAGCTGCACTTTCAAAGAGGATTTCATGAGTTTAAATCAGCAAACAGGACTACTAAAAAATAATCTGCGCACTTTCAAAGAGAAAACCCAGTTTTTGTGTGATCATCAGTAGACAGTCACTTAACACCCATGCACAATAACGCGCAGGTTGTGTGACACTAGTGGGATAAAATACAACCAAGGGTGTAAACTGTTTGGGAAACACTACTGTTTTGATCAGAGTTTTGTGAATGATTGCTTTTACTCCTCACATGTCAAAGGCATTTTCTCTGCACTCATGGATCACCTCCAGGTGACTGACTGTGACAAGATGGAAAATCCTCTTAGAATGTCTTCAATTTCTCAATCCCCACTCACACCTCATCTCAATCCCAAACACATGCTAACACATGATAGCATGTGTTTGAGATTGATAAATGACTGTTAAACAGAAATAAATATTGAAAAACTCAAAATGTCGTGTATTTTTAAGTATAAAATTGCCTTTGCAATGTAAAAGTTGAAGTACTGATAAGGTTCCTCCCATGATGAGGCGTGTAATATTTGAAATTGAAGCCTTCACGTCTTGTCACATGCAGACAGATCACACTCACATGCATGTCGTCAGGTTGAGCACACTCCTCTCTCCCATTCACTCAGTTATGATAATGATCGTCATGTGCACAGCCCGGGCACTCGGTGACTTACTGAGACAAATCAGGTTCATAAGATGTGTGTAGGTTTTATTATTTAAAGCTTTGATCTGATGAATGCAGCATGACGTATTTTAGCTTTTTGTGTATTGTGTAATTGTTGTGGCTATGTATCTTAATCTTTAACTGGTAAACTACAGCATGTTATTTCAAAGACTGTCTCAGACAGTAGTGGGGGTCGGGACCCTCCTAATACCATTTCGAAATTAGGACACTGTATTAAATTATTTTTTTATTGAAAATGTATTGTTTTAGTTAAATTAGGTCAAATGACAAACTCCTAAAATAAGTACAATTAAACCTGCATAAAATTATTACAGGAGTTATTTTCATTCTGCTGTTGTCTTTGTCAGTTGCATGGTTATTTATGGAGGCTGATCAAAGACACGTGTTTTAGATTGTAATGTTTAGTTTGAAGAGTTCAGAATCTACTATTGTAATTCTCATTTGTATTCTCTATTTATTACTGTATTATTATTTTTGGTCCAAACTGTAATAAACTGGTTATATTTGCAAAATTATGAAGTGCTGCCATCTAGTGATCAGTCACGGACCCCTAACTCGAAACTCTTATTTTTTTTTTTTTTTTTTTTTTTTTTTTTCACCTTTGTCAGTCAGACAATGTCTCCAATCTGGGCAATTGGATCGAATACTGCAGTCATAACTTTTCAATTAATTGAAGTAATCTGGCATTGTGCATCAACAAAAAACAGACCAGACTGGTCATCTTTTATCCCGAACTTAGAACCATAAAAGCCCTCATTTAAGATGATCCGAATCAATCCCCCTATGGGCGTACTTCTGCTTGTGTACCCAATGCTAGAGCTATGGCTCTCCTCATACCACACAGCAAACACAATATCCTGCAGTATTAAATCCAAGGACAGTCCCGATTTTGTCAAGGTTCTTTTTATATCCCCATTATTGGCTGTTTATCAACTTTAACAGACATTTCATAATCAGACAGTGGTGTTTTGTTGGCCCCAACTTTAAGGCGAGACCGCATGTGAAAAGAAAAACAATCTTAATTTAGTGTTATTAGTTTGAAACGTCCTCTGTAGTTTACTTACATACATACAAGGCAAACTGTACACGTTTTTCATCATGCGTATTTTGTATATGTTTTCATATACATATATGTTTTCATATACAAAATAAGGCATTTAATGTGTAAAAAATTCCCGAATTGTACATATTTGGGTGTTGGGACATAATCTGTAAAATGAATGGAGCCAGGTTTATTTTGATGACAAATTGCATTTAAAATGTAAAATGTACAGAGATGATTTTGGATATTGTATGCTAGTATTTGAGTTAACAAGATGTCGCTGATAATTCAATATCAACAAATCATCCAAATTGTATGAAGGCCAACAAGATTGTAAATGTTGCTATTGTAGGTACTACTTAAGCACTGATCTTTATGTCCCTACAGGAGAAACATGTACTTTGAGAAAACAGCTGTTGATATTGTCATTAAATTACATTGATTACATTAAATAATAAAACATAAAAGTGCAGATTGGACAGTTTTGAATGTAGTGTATCTTCTGTCTATAAAACACCTCTATTTAGTTGAAATAACACATTTTTGAGGAACCATGGGATGAACAGAACCCAGGAAATCGCCTCAACCACCACGTGACTTGTGACGTGGCCGCCCCCTGTCACCGGGGGAGATGTTCACGCACTGCGGCCATGGTTCCGTGCTGAACTAAAATACAACTGAAAGTTTGCCTTTTGACCGAAACAGCAGCTTGTTCGTTGGACATCTCTTGGAAATTGTGTCGACTCGATTTGGACGTAGCCGTCGCAGCCTGTGTGTGGTACGTGCGCGTGCGAAGAATGAGCTTATTCTCACAGCCAACAGAGAAGTGTCGAAATAAAACAGCGCATGACTTTCATCGTCATCATCTGCCATGTGCCCTGCCTGAAGTGACTCCTGTATTATCACAAGAAATGTTGTGGTATGAGAGAAATGTGGTCCCGTTTTTAATGTATGATCGTAACATTATTATTATTAACTCTGATCTGTTTTTGTAATAATAATAATAATGTCTTAATAATCGGGTCTCAAAGTGCTTCTTATACTCTGTGATAAGCTACTATTGTAGCCACAGCTGCCCTGGGGTAGATGACAGAAGCAAGGCTGCCAATCTGCATCATCGGTCTCTGTGACAACCACTAACACTCATGCACACACCACAAGGTGGGTGAAGTGTCTTGCCTAATGGCACAACAACATAATTTATCAGGGGAATCAATCGTTCCACTTCCAGGGTGCTCTAACCACTGAGTCACTGTTGTCCTTTTTAATATTGTCCATTGTCTTTCTAATGGTCATTTTGTCACTTTTCTTCCCCACAGGAGCCATGGTGGTGGCTGTACTGAAGTTACATTTCATTGGCACAGCTCTTATGGTCCTGGCCATCCTTTATGACATTGTGAACTCCATTGGTGGACTGATGTACGTCCAGAATCAGCGCTACTTTCTCGACCTGCATCAAGAGAAACAACGGAGATGTGTAAAACACAGCAATGCAAACACAGTACCATCCATACTGTTGCACAGAGCTGCTGGGATGAGGCCATAAATGAATGACCTGCAGTTATATGATTTACTGTGGTTGTTTCCTGGAGGTAGTAGCCTACTGCTCACCTTCATATGACAGCAGTATGAACATGAACACTTGCACAACAACTCTACTGGCTTGTGATTTGCACTAAATTTGTGAAAGCTGCTTTACTAAAACATGTTAATGCTTATTATGTGATGAATAAAATAGTAAAAGGAAAGCCCTTTCATTAATAGCCATTATAAAAATGACCTGTACTGTTACATAAATGACAAAAACAGGTCTGAACACAGCAGCTTCGTGGGGAAAGCAGGCTTTGTATAAAGACATTTCTTCAAATAGAATGATTGCACCATACGGCTCTATAGTGTAGAAGATGATGATGGACTGAGTATGTAGTACCGCTGACCAAATGGGGTGTTTACAAGGCAACAGCAATGGTTTTACTGAACCAAAGACATTATAGCCTTGTTTGATTTCCCCATATACTGTAGGTCTGTTTGAATTATAGGGAACGGAATGAACTGCTGTAGAAAGAGAATTGCACATGGCTTGAATCCTTTCAGGTGCTCCTTTAATCTGTTACAAGTTGTGTCCGACGTTGAAAGAAGAAAACACATGAAACTTTAAGAATGCAACTTTTGTGTATATTTGTAAATCATTTGAATGGCAAGGGGTGAATGGCCTGCCTTACAAGCAAAATGTAGAATGAAGATCGAACAAATGACAGTTGACAGGCACAAGATTATTTATGGACCCAATCACAAAAAAAGAAAAGAAAATAGACCAAATCTGCATTGCTTTGAGTGTCTCCACCGTAGAGTGACATATTTGCAAGGCACCCTTTGAATTGTATAAATGCAAAGCAAAGTGTTACTCGAAGACCAAATGGAGAAGCAATTGTGCCCCCTAGTGTAGAGTTGGGCACAACCCTGTTGTCAAATAAGTAAATAAAAAGACATTGACGTCATTGCTTGTTCATAATTTGGGTGCAATTCTATAATTGTTGCTTGTCTATGCACATGTGACATTCTGTACGGGGCAGAGAACACGTGATTGTGCCTGTCCGGGTTCGGGACAGGGTGCGGGAATACACCTGTTGAATGAAGACACAGACAGACCACTTTGCGCAGCACTTTTTATGTTAATGGCCTGTTCGGGAACTTCCCACTCTCTCAAGCTTAAATCGCCTCTCGCACATCAGCCTCAGACAAGCATCACGTTCACTTGCCGTTATTAAAAGGAATCACACAATCCTCTGATATGATCTGGCGACTGGTGGTCTTTTGGTGTGTCTGCTGTCTTTTTGTGGCAGCCGGCCACAGTCGAAGTGTCCCCGGGAGCACCGTGACATTCCGCAGGACACAGGTGCGCGCACGTCCCAGAAGAGACGGCAGCGGCACTGCCAAGCCCGGACACGACCTCCCCTTCACCCGGTGCCGACTGCCCCTCAGTCCAACCGAGCACGAGGTCCTGGATGACAATACGCATGAGGTGAGCTCGAGACATTTGACATCGTTCGTTGTCAGACACATTCATCTTAGATGTTACATATTATTATATTCATAGGCCTGTTCATTTTGAACCTATAGCCTATAATGTACACATTTGATTTGAAGACTATAGTATAATTTTAGATGAAGCTGAAAAGACAAACGGGACTGAAGTGTTGCATGAATTCTTTTCAGACAGGCTTTAATGGTGATGATGGCTCATATGTCATCTTGACCTGGGTTGGTGATGGCACAGGAGTGAGTAGTGAAGACACTTTTATTTGCTGTTGTTGTTGTTTGTTGTGTTGTTCTTTGTCTCATTTATTATTTTCCAAGAATTTTGTTTCTATCTATGGGTCATTTTTATTTGCATACTCCAGGTCATCTTGGTGCTATCAACAATTAACGCACCCATTGACTCTTTTACGGGAGGAGGCTCCTCGCGTCTTTACAGAAGGTATATTTGGGAACAGATCATTAACATGCAATTGTACTAAACATGCACTTCAATCTCCTCTTATTTTTGCTATTAGTACAGATTATGGAAAGTCCTTCCTTGACATCTCCCAACAGATCAATCACACATTTATCCGAGAGGAGTTTGGAGTGAGTGTTGGGCCAGGTAGTTCAGTAAGTAATTGTTTTTCGAATAAACCACCCAGCAACAACTAAAAAACTGTAGAGGGCCCTCACAGTACAGACATAAAGTTTATGCACTGATGTGAATTTGTCTTATACCTTCACACTCTTGCTGTGGGAGCACACTTAGCAACATTTGTCGACATACAGATCGATTTAAGTCATTTGAAATACATATTCAGTTTTAATCTAGGCTGTATTAAGTTCCCTTCTCTGTGCTGTTCTTGCATTGTTTGAACGACTGGTATTTAACTAATGTATATTTTTATTGCACGTTGGCAGAGCATTTGGCACCCTCACCTCCTAATAAAGAGATGATGGGTTTGATTTCCGAGCCAGACCTACATCACATGATCTCTCTGGGTGGAGTCTACATGTCTTTCCCATGTTACCGTGGGTTCTCTCCGCGTTCTCCGGCTTCCTCCCACCGTCCAAACACATGCATGTGTTAATCGCCCCTAGTGAATGAATGTTAGAGTGAATGGTTGTCTATGTGTCTCTGTATTAACCCTGCCCCTGTCCAGGGTGTGCCCCGCCTAAGGCCCAAAGGCACTGGGATAGGCTCCAGTCACCCGCGACCCCCAACGTGAACAAGCGGTAGAAAATGAAGGAATTCATATATTTTTATTATTACAAACAGGTGATTTTGACGGTAGATATCCCAGTGGTAGACCATCCTGGAGGAATAATCTTCACCTCCACAGATGCTGGGGCCACTTTTGCCTTCATCCAGCTGCCTTTCCACTTGGCTCAGCCAGTCACGTACCACTTCCTGAACCACGACTACCTGGTCGCTCTCAGCATTGATGTGAGTGTGTTTTTCTAATCCTGTGTTGGATGAATGACTTTTTTGTCACTTTGGTTTGATTTTGTTCTCTGGTGAAGGACACACCTTTCAGAAAGGTAAATACTCCTCTGTTCCTTCACAACCTCAGGGCGGACTGTGGCTCTCATTGGACTTTGGTGCCCAGTGGACAAAAGTACATGATGGAGTGCATTCTTTTGCCTGGTGAGGAAAACAGAAACTACAATCAATAGGCCAAGAATCTACATGTTATTGGAAATATTACCATACAAACTCAAATGAATGTCAACACAGCAGTAGTAATTGCATACCAAATTCAGTTCAGACTGTTTTGACTTCCTTCTTTTTTTAGGGGAGCTGGCATTAACCTGTTCTTCAGCTGCAGTAATGTAGATACAGGTGAGTAATTGTGCCTGTGCAGTAAAATAAAATACATGGTTGATATTTTTGTTATGTTTTAGTTGATGCAGAGGAAAGAGGAGATTTACAGCTAAAGAGGACCCAAGATCTCGGAAAGTCTTTCACCACAATCCATGAGGATGTCTTCAGTTTTGGATACATAGGAACCTTCCTTTTCTTCTCCGTGATGGAGGATTCGGTGAGACACAGAAACAAGATTGTTCTAAATTTGCATTCATTTTAGTTGATTTGTCGTGTCTGCTGGGCAGTAATGGTACGTGTACAATTGTTCTTTCAGAGATCTCCACGTGTAATGTATTGCTCATCAGACCAAGGAGAAACCTTTAGCCAAGCGCTGCTTCCTTCTGCATCAACTGAGCAGGTGAAAAAACCTGCTGAAAACTCTGTGAACAAAACTTCAACAGCATTTGAAGGTTATGCTGACATATTTCCTATTTTAACCAACTGTCGGCACCACCTCTGTCATCCTGACTGAAATGCAATGTTGCCATGGTTTATCTCAAAATATTTGTATGTTTGGGATAATTTACATTGTGTATACCTGCAGTTCTACTCAATTCTGGATGGTGATGAAGACATGATCTTTATACATGTGGATAATCCCGGAGGTGACTCATAACCTTTCATTCATATTTACATTTTTATTTTTAATTAACAGGTCACAAAATATCCACCCATCTCTAAAAACACAATCTCATGTTGTCAAAAGAACTTTCCAGAATCTCAAGTTGTCTGTAGTGGAGAAGCTTAACGGTAAAGGACAGACTGGTTTCACAAGTTCTTAGTGTTGCTGACCAATCATTAAATTATAGCTAAATGTGTTTATGCATCTTGCACATTACCTCTTTATCCTCCATCAATCTTTGTCATTTTTGCCTGCATAGATGATTCTGATGATTTAATGTTAGCGCGCATTTCCAGTTAGTCCTGTCTAGTTGAAGTGATGGGGCTTTTGTTGTGCTCGTATAAATAAGGGAGCTATGGAGTAGAGGGGCTTTATCTTTTGTTGGCTGGAGATTTAGGTTACACTGTCAAAGCTGACAAGCATATCTCGGGATCAGGGCGTTGCACGCACACACACACACATGCACGCGCGCACACACGCACACACACACACACACACACACACACACAGACCAAAACTGAACTTTTTCCATCGCCTTCTTTAGTTCTGTTTTTCTTTCATGAGGAACCAGTCCAACCAACTTATCTAAAAGAAAAGTGTTTATTTTATTTATTTATTCCACACACATCTATGTATGTATATGCATATTTCCAGATATGGACCGAAATGAAGTTTGATAAGAATTAAATAATTGTATCTTTAAAGGTGCACGATGTAACTTTTCTGGTGGAAGGTCCGCCCCCCTTCTGGTGATCATGACGATGTAATTACTTTGTCTAACATGTTATACACAGTATGACAGCAACTAGGCCAAGTTACAGGTCAAATCTGTGCTTCACATGGTAAGAATGCATGATTTTCAAGGTATTTTTGAGCACTTAAAACACCCATGATGAAGTAAATCTAATTCAATATTGTGCAATGTTTAAATAAAAAACAACATCTCCACTGAGAAAAGCATGTGGCGAACTCCCCACCAGAAAAGTTATACACCTTTAAGAAAAGTGGTGATTCAATTATGTTTCCTTTCACTTAAATATGAATGTATTTATTTTATTTAAAACATTCAAATTTGATTTTATACTTGTATACGTACATAATTTTTCCTCAGATACATATTTTGGAACCATGTACACATCAGACGATCGTGGGATTGTGTATTCGAAATCCCTGGACAGACATCTGTTTGACGGGCAGCGGAAAAGTGACTTCACCAACATCACGTCACTGAGGGGAGCCTACCTCACTAGCAGACTGGGCGACGGTACGGAGTGAACTTGCTTTATGTTCACAACTAGCAGTGGCGTTTCATACTTTTTTTTTGTCTTCGCAGATGGCCGTATAAGATCCGTCATTTCCTTTAACAGAGGATTAACATGGAGACCCCTGAGCAAACCCGATAATGTGGACTGTGGAGAAAAAGTGAAAAAAGTGAAATAAATGAATATGTTAACTTATTACTGCATTAGTGCGTTTATTAATTGATTGTTTCTGTGTTGATATTTTTTGCCAGTGTAATCTTCACATCCATGGAGAGCACAGCCGGGATGACCACCTCGTTCCTATGCTTGCTCTGTCAGATCCAAGTGCTATTGGTCTCATTATTGCTCATGGTACACTGTAACACACAAAGACTCTTAATGCTAAATGCAGCTTTAAACAGCTATTTATTGCCTCTCTTTAGGTTCTGTTGGAGACTCTCTGTCCTCCTCACAGCGTCCAGATGTCTTTGTGTCCTCAGATGGGGGTTATAACTGGAGAGGCACATTGAAGGGGCCGCATCACTACAGCATACTGGACTCAGGGGGACTTATTGTGGCAGTGGAGGCCCTACACAATGAACAAGTCAAAACTATCAAGTACAGACAAGCTTAGCACTTACATGCCATATATACTATAAAGCCAGGAGTTAGAGCTTAGTTTTTTTTCTCTTAAGGTTTTCCACTGATGAAGGACAGTGCTGGAAGTACTATAACTTCACAGAGCAGGCATTTTTCTTCGCTGGTCTTGCGTCTGAACCAGGAACTAAAGCCCTGAGCGTCAGTGTGTGGGGTTTCAGGCCAGAAGAGGACGGGCAGCCCATGTGGGTGGCTGTCACCATTGATTTTGAGAGTCTCATTACAAAAGAGTGTAAGTAATAAATATATTACCACCAAAATATGCAAAACATTAATAGTTGGTATAGGTATAAGTAGATACGATGTCTCCATCTGCTTTAAGTAAAAATTAAATAAATAATGAAATAACTTAAATAATCATTTTTAACACTCACTTCTTCAGGTAAAAGTCAGGACTATGAGCTATGGCTGGCTCATGCAACACAAGAAGAGGGAACAGACAGAGCTGGCTGCGTCCTGGGCCTTAAGGAGACCTACAGGCGGCTCAAGAAGCAGTCTGTGTGCAGAAACGGAAGAGCATATGTGGTCAGCAAGAAACAAAGCCCCTGTTTATGTACAAGGCAAGACTTTATATGGTAAGAAAACTGTTAAAACTGCTCCAAAGAACACTTCTTAGTCCAGCGAAAAGTGTGTTAAATTTCAGGAATTTTGAACATTTGAAGTGTTTTTTTCCAACATGCTTCTTTGAAAAAGTAGACCTATCTTTTTATTAACATTTACAAAATGAATCAAAACAAACCTAAATTATTGTTCAACAGTGATTATGGTTATTTCCACCAAGTAAACACATCTGAGTGCCTGAGACAACCTAATTTTGCAAATAAAACTTTGGAGCTTTGCCTAAATGGAGAAGAAGATGAGCTGCTGACAGTGGGGTAGTTGTACATCTTTGTTTACATGAATAGTTGTTAACAGATTAATCATTAGATAATTGTGTGTAACTGTATAAACTAAACAGATATCGCAAAGTCCCAAGCAACAAGTGTGAGGGGGGATTTACTCCACAGAATGCAGTTGAGACAATAATCCGACCCTGCAGTGTGAAGACGAGTCCTGGGCCACCATGCAAATCACCGTCTCCAGTTTCACACTTTGACACTCCAGTGAGTTCGAAGTAACTGGTTTGAATGCTCTTGTTTAATCACCAATGATTTGCTAATGTGTTTTTCAGAAGGAAAAGCTTGTTTTGATACTAGTCTGTGTAGGCGCTGCTACTATTGTTCTGATAGCCATTGCAGCTGCTTTCATCATAGTCAAAAGAACGGTGTACAGAATGAGGTAAGGAAGAAGAAAATTAGAGGAGCGGTTAAAAAATGTTATAGCTTGAGTTTATTGTTGACCAATGCTATCTACAGGACACCAGAATATCGTTTTTCAAACCTCCAAATACAAGATGAAGATACATTTATAACAACGGATCTGGAAAGTGGCAGCAATGGAACAACGGGTCCCCATGACTCAGACACGGTTCGTATTGCTTTTCTGGATCTTTGCCACTATGTTCATATTTACCCTTACATTTCTTCATTCTTCATCCTGACAGGATCTTATTGAATAACCCATGAGTGAGTGGCAGCATGATGTATCACGGTCATCTGTGTCATGTGTTTGTAATGTGTGAGGTTTAATTCCCTAATTCTTGTAAATAGGTATTTTATGTAATATTGTTTTATTTATTGAGGTGTTCCATTTATGTAAATATAAACTCAGAAAATTAATTGATTAAAGTCTCGCCAATACTTGCCATGTGAGGGCGCTGCAAAGTGTACATGATAAGGCAGAGAACCGAACAAGAAATAGTGGAAGATCGTCTATTGCGGAAGGATGCTCAGGGGCATACTCATGGCTATACGGATGTGCTACAACATGTTATTATAATAGATCCATGTAATCTGTGGAGTACTTCATTTCAGTGTAGTGATGGGCAAAGTGAAGCCTCATGAAAAAGCAAACATTTGAACCAAACGTTTCGAGGTCCCGAAACACAGTTCGGAACACTTCTCCAGAGTGACATCTGGTGGTATGTTTTAGAACGACCAAATCCACAGTGGTTTGAACCCCCTTCTATGTGCTAACTATGCATTTTAGTTGTGTGTATTATTGTTGCAACTGTGTTTCTAGAATATATTTGATAAAAGCAAGTAAATTTAGAGTTTTAGTATTCAAAAATTTATACGTAATTAAATATAAAGTGTGCTGTAGTAGATTTTTTTTTAATATAAATGAATATATAATCATATATACTATAATAATATATAATAATATAACATTAATATATACATCTAATATATATGTGTATATACACACAACACACACACACACACACACCACACAATGCTTTAATATTCAAGTTGTACTGTGTTTTAAATTCAGTGTATGAAAATACAATGTTTTTAACACTTCCCTTTGTAAAAATACATGTTTAATAATTTCGATTTAATTCAGTGCAAATAAAAACACATCGTCTCAGGGCCAATGAACAAGCCGTGCCGAAAGAAGAGGGCAGAACCTTCTCTTATGCTAACGCCACGCAAATTACTCACTGGACAGTATAAAAAAGAACACGCAGCAAGGATAAAATATTCTGTCTTTGAGCCCAAGAGATTAGTTATATCTCACCCAAATCTTTTGTCTAAACAAAATATTATGTTCAGCATCTTGTAAAATAATAATAATACCAGTGTTTCCTGTGATAACTGTCAAAATGATCTAGAAGTGAAAATGAAATGTGCCTCGTTGATTCAGAATGGGATTTTATAAATGACAAGGGAATGCATTACAGGAAATATGTGCATTTAAGTCACTTTATAAAGTAGAGAGATTTGTGTTTCTGAGAGAATGTTCACAACGTCCACTTAAGGCAGTAAAAGAAACCATAATTAAATAAAACGTTTTTACTCCCGATTCATTGGTTTAAGTGGTCTCTTTTTATATTGTGTTACAGAAACACATTAAAATTAGCTGCAATTTACAGTTAAAAAACACTCTTCTTTTACAGTTTTGGGAGCGTTCTGCCCTTATTTATGACAACACTCGGTGCGTGTTACTTGCATGTTTCCTCCACTGTCGGGGGGCGCTGTTTCACTCCACCTGTTTTGAAACATCTGACTAGCACAGCGCAGTGCATTGTGGGATATATAAGGCCACGATAGTGTGCATTTTCCACGTCCTGCTTCACAGGCCAATCTCCATGGAAACGCAGGCTACAATTTGTCGGCCGACATTCGGGGCTGCATGAAATGGAACAGCCTTGTCGCGCGAATGAAGTGATGCAACCGGCCTCAAAGTAGCCTTCGGAGCGTGCAGACCGAGATTCAACACAGCCTGATGTACGGAGTGAGACCTCCTCCCCGTGTTATACTTCCTGCTCCGCTCAGACGCACGCAAGAATTGATACTCCGGGGTTTGTTTCCTGGTTACCTGGACAATTAAACGGTATGATTGATGTTTTTTTTTCTTCTTCTTCTTTTCATTATGTACACATTTGCATCAAACAAAACTTGATTTCACAAACCTACACGTGCAATTAGCAGTGGATTAAGCATTTCAGTTTCGCTCTAACAAGGAAGTACTACTAATTTCACCTACTAGTTTGGCGCATGTATGTTTTTAGGAGTTTAGCGTCGTACTTTCATATATGTCGTAACCATGGAGTTATATAGGCAGGTATGAGATTTGACATTTTCGGTTTAATTTTTGTATGAGCTAGTTTAATAAGGAAAACGATTTTCAATACAGTTTAGAACTGCTGAGGTTTTGAGCAAAAGAAAAGGTTTGCACACGAGCTAATGTGTATAGTTTATTGTGCCAGTAAACATATAAATGCAAAATAAACATAGTATGAAGGTTATTTTGTGCTTTTATTTTATGCTTGAAGTTAATGTAATGTAATTTTTTGCATTTGAATTTGTGAACTGATTTGGTTTTTTTTATTTATATTATTTTTACATCCAATACATTTTTAATTCAGTGCAAATAAATTTGTTTAAAAATGTTTCAGCGTCTCCAACATCTCGGATTAATTTCCGGTTAAAAACAGACTGTCTCAATCGAGCTGATCATTCCCATTGCTCCAACAAGCAGTTTTCCTATTCCATACCTTTTATATCTGCTTTTAGGAAAGAAACTATATCTTTTAAATGAATGATTTAAGTGTGCAGGTACGTATATTTACATTTAGGAATGTATGTAGCACAAAACAAGAAAGGCTGCAGTAATTGTTTACTTAAGTGGCGGTTGGCAAGCCAACTGAAAAAGGTGCATTTCAATTCATTAAATGTATTTTGTAACGCCCAAAATCACAACGAGTAGCCCCTCCAGGGGCTAAATTGGAAAAACCAAAATATACAATGTTCATGGGGACTTGGAAATGTCCAGCATCCGTGTCCTTAGAACAGATGTCCCAAGCTCCCCTGTCCTTAGACCTCCTTCTCGGCCAGGAAAAACTACCAAAACCTCTTGGGAAAAAGTGAAACGTGTAGGAGTTCCACAGTGAAGGAGAGATCCGAACTCCCTTGGACGGGCAGGCGGACGCGCTCAATTTGCAGATAGACGGTGGAGCCTGGACCCACTCAGGAGGAGAAACCAATTCTTCGAGGTGAATGCATAGAGAAGTGACAGTTCTAAAGGACCTTAGAGTTTATGGAGTTTAGGAGATTCCCACAAGTTCTCCATCCAAAGAAGTCGATGGCCTCAGGCCCACTGCTCACCGTCGGGGAAGTGGGAGAAAAAGAAAGAAAATCGATGAACAAATTGCAAGTGAAATTGAATATTAATAATTGTTTGATAGAAAAGTAGTAAGAAGCAGAGGATAGTGCTCAAGCTGCCATACTTCCCCTCAGCATAGTTGCTCAGCTGGGGCAGTTTTTATTTCTGTTTCCTAACTGGCTGACCATAAGCGATTTCAAAGAGGAACGTTTTAAGCCTGGTCTTAAATGAACAGACTGTCGGCCCTCTTTAACATGGATAGGAAGCTGATTCCACAACACAGGAGCTTGGTAGCTAAACGCTCTAACTCCTACTGTGCTTTTAGAGACTCTTGGGACCACCAGAAGTCCAGCATTTTGAGAGCGAGTGCTCTGTTTGGATGATAAGGTACTATAGCATCTTTGAGGTAGGATGGGCCAGGTCATTTATGGCTTTGTATGTCAGGAGGATGATCTTGAATTTGATTCTAAACTCAACAGGGAGCCAGTGAAGAGACTCGGCGCACGGGCGTAATGTGCTCTCTTTTAGTTCTGTAAGTATCTTGATGCTGTATTTTGAACCAGTTGAAATCTTTTAATGTAACTTTAGGGCACGTAGCAGCAGGGAGTTACGTAGTCTAATCTAGACTGTTAAAACGCATGGACAAGTTTTTCAGCATCACCTTTTATTGATTTTGGCTATATTAACGCATATGGAAATAAGGCTGTTTACAGGCTTGATTTATGTGTGCTTTGAATGAGAGCTCTTGGTCAAATAAGACTCCAAGGTTTTTACAGTGGAGCTGGAGGCTACACTGACGTTGTCCATGTGTGACTATCTGCTCAGATAAAGCCTTGTACGATGACCTTGGTTTTTCCAGGGTAGGAAGCGCAGATAATTAAGTGTCATCAGGTTTTTATATCCTTCACACAAGTACTAAGTCTGTCTGCTTGATGGTCTGATCAGGTTTCATTGTAAATACAGCTGTGTGTCATCTGCATAGCAGTGGATTAAGTGCCATGCTTTTTGATCATTATTCTAACGGCAGCATATAAAAGAGTAAACAGAATTGGACCGAGTACTGAACCCTGTGGCACACCGTAGGTTAATTAGAAACAGGTGAGGAGCTCTGGTTTACATTAACAAACTGTACCTATCCGATAGTTAGGATTTAAACCAGCTGAGGCTGTCCCTCTGAACTAATCACATTCTAACCTCTGCAGTAGAATGTTGTGGTCGATTGTGTCAAACAGAACATGACAATCGAAACCAGAAAACCGAGCCGCAACAGCTAACAAACACAATAAGACACTGATGGGACCATAGAACAGATTGAACCAGTCCATCGTCAACACTGATAACAAATCATTTGTGACTAACTAATGCAGTTCAGTGATGTGGTAGGCTCTGAACCCTGATGGAAAACTTCGAATAAGTTATATATCTGTAGATGCCAGACAAAAGTGTTTAACTAACAACTCTTTCAAGGATTTAGAGACAAAGGGCGGACGTGAAATAGCTCTGTATAGTTATCAACACAGGTCAGGAAATAGAGTTAGACTTTTTTCAGAAGCGGTTTAAATGATGCATGTTTGAAGGACTTGGAAAATAACCACTTTTTAGTGAAGTATTTATTAAGTATAGAATCTATAATTATGGAGGAGAATGTCTTTGAGGAGTCTGCTTGGAATGGGTCTAGAATACAAGATTACGTTTAGAGGACATAATGGCTGAAGTTATCTCTGCTATGTATCAACAGATCGTGACACGCATTATCTCTAGTGATTACTAAGATGGATTTATATGTGAACACTAGTTTTACAGCTTGGGCTTGTTCAGAGGATAATAGTGGGAGAAATGTCATCTAATGTATCTCTTTTATTTTATGTTAAAGAAATGGAAGAAAGTCCATTAGAGCTGAGAAGTAACTGGGATTGTGGGATTGAGGGCTCTACTGCGCTGTGACAATTTGTTAGCCTGTTTACAGTGCTGAAAAGAAATCTAGTGTTATTTTTGTTGACTTCTATTAAATTTGAATAGTATCTGGTTTGGGCCTTGCGCAGAGCCTGCTTATAGGACAGTAGGCAGATTTTCCATGCTTTTAGGGATTCCTCTGTATTGGAGCAACGAAATGGTCTTTCTAATTTTCTAACTCTTTGTTTATGTGAACGCAGTTCTTCATTGTACCATGGGGAGGCACGTTTTGGCCTAATGACCTTCTGCTTTAGCGGAGCTGCAAGATCAAGAGCGGACTTCAGAGAATTCATGGTCAAATCGACAAATTGATCATTTACACTGGGACTAAAGCTGTTCTCAGCAGGATCACATGACATGTCGCTGAATATTGGCTCTATTGGAACTTTGAGATAGATTTTTCTGATATTGTCCTTTTCATTATGACTTTATTCTGTGGGGCTGGATAATCTTTAAGAACAAACTGAAAGGCAATTAGGGAATGATCTGACAGTATAGGGTTTTGAGGGAAGACAATGAGGTCTCTAATCTCTATTCCATATGTTAGAACAAGATCTAGTGTGTTTGTGACTGTGATTTACTGCCACCTACTGCAGTTGTACATTTCAGACTTTATTCTTGATATCCATAGTCTTACATCACCGCCATTCTTGAGACTTTATTCTTGAGACTTTATTCTACGTTGTCCTTGAGCAATCAAATTTACCATCAGACAGCCAATCAGAGTTTGAATTTCAGTCAAGTGACTAGCGTGGAAAGTTCGATCGCCATGGCGTCTATTACTCCACTGGTAGGTTGCTAAAATGAAAAAATAAACGGTCAATGTTCTCCTAATGTACCGGTCATTTTATTCCACAGAAATCAGTTAGACAACGAGCATTACAGAGGACAAGAGAGGGAGAATTGCCTAATGATAGAAAGGGAACCAGTGGATATGGTATATCTTTATTCTGTAGTCAGTCTCGAGCTACAGTTCTGTCGTGCTGCCACAGTCTGTTGATATCCCACTGGTTGTCCTGGATGGCTTGAGTCATATTTGTGAAATGATCTAGTCTTGTCTGTCAAGTGAAAGAGTTACATCGAATATGCGTTTATAAAAATACCCGCCTACGTTTTATAAAAAGTACTGCGTACACACATAATCATTTAAAATCTATGTCCATCCACACAAACCCGTATAATTGCGCTCTTGAGCACGGTCATAAACATGCCAGACCAATAGTTGACGGTGTTTACCTAAAAGTTAGACCCAATCTATCCAATGAGAGCAAGCCTTTTCTCATCATCACTTCAGAAATCTTCACTTTGGCCGGACTTTTCCAAAAGCACCATTTTCAAGCGCACAATCCTACGGTTGTGTGTGGACGACAGGTCAAATCGTAGAAAAATATATGCGTTTTTTCAAATACCCGGCTACGTGTGGACATGGCCGTAGAGAAGCAGGACCACTGTATGTCCTTCTGGCCACACATGCCAGCTGCACCATCTTTGACATGACACCTGCACTGTCCACCCGCTGCAAATACGACTTCACTTTGGCCCATGTCACGCCGTAGCCCATGGCCTGTAAAGCTCCCTTTTTATAATTCTGTAGCCCGCGTCTGGCATTCTAGATGTCAGAATTCGTTCCTCTAACGGACAGGTCGCGCTCCTGCATTCTCTTGTAAAGCGTCAACCTAGAAATTCCATGGATCTCAGCCATAGCTGCCATCGGCAATCTCATTAGAGAATGCTCTCTAATATTCCCCTGTTGATCACGAGTCTCTGCTATCATTAAGGCATGTCCTCTGTAATGCTCGTTGTGTAACTGATTCATGTGGAATAAAATTATGGCAACATTAAGAGAACATTGACCGTTTTAAGTTTTCATTTTAGCAACCTATCAGTGAAGTAGTAGACGCCATGGCGATAGAACTTTCCACGATGGTCACGTGACTGAAACTCAAACTCTGGCTGTCTGATGGTAAATTCAATTGCCCAAAGTTTAGCCACCAGAGGGCGCTCCAGGATAGCGTATGGACCAAGCACTGTTGGCCATTTGTGTTTTGTGCTATATACATTCCTAAATGTAAATATACATATATATTATAACCCGCACATGTAAACCATTCTTTTAAAAGTGTATTTTCTTTCTTAAAAAGCAAAGCACAAGGTATGGAAAAAGAAAACTCTGCTTATGGGGAGCAATCGGAATGATCAGCTCGATTGCTTCAGTCTGGTTTTAACCAGAAATTAATCCGACATTTTTGAGACGCTGAAAATTTTGACACAGAATTTTTTTGCACTGAATAAAAAAAAAAAAGCGACTGTATTTTAACAAAGTGAATTTAAAAACATTGTAGTTTCATACACTGAAATTTAAAACACAGTACTAACTGAATATTAATTAAAAACACAAAATAACCTTCATAGAATGGTTCAGGTCTGCGTGAGCCCGGGAGCAAGTGACTGCTGCGAGGCTGACGGAGCAGTATAAACCAGCCTTTAGGCTACATAAGAGGCCACGAAGTGTGCTCAGATGTGGCCTTTGTTCATGGCCGATATCCATGGAATGCCGGCCACATTTTTCGGCCGCATTCGTGGGCTGCGTGAAATGAGACAGCCTTGTCGCAAAGGTAGTGACGCGACCGGCCACTTTCCTTCAAATGTCGCCTTGGGAGGCAGTCCCTGAATGGGGACACAGCTGTAGTTGTCTTGTGCCTGTAGCACATGTACCAAGTAGTCTTTGTAGACTGTAGAGTGATCCAACTTGAATAGTTTGCACCATGAAATGTGTGTGTGTGTAGTCCCCCATTCGTCCAGGAGGGTTCCATTGTAGAAAAAGATTCAGTTGTCGTCATCTGGACTCTGTTTTAGAAAAACAAAATGTTTCGACTCTCATCCAAGAGTTTCGACTCTCATCCAAGAGTTTCGACTCTCATCCAAGAGTTTCGACTCTCATCCAAGAGTTTCGACTCTCATCCAAGAGTTTCGACTCTCAGTTTTCGCTCTCATCCAAAGAGTTTCGACTCTCATCAAGAGTTTCGACTCTCATCCAAGAGTAGTTTCGACTCTCATCCAAGAGTTTCGACTCTCATCCAAGAGTTTCGACTCTCATCCAAGAGTTTCGACTCTCATCCAAGAGTTTCGACTCTCATCCAAGAGTTTCGACTCTCATCCAAGTCTTGAAAAACGTTTTGTTTTTCTAAAACAGAGTTCAGATGACTACAACTGAATCTTTTTCTACCATGAAATATTTTAACCTTTTTAAATGTCCTTCCAGGCTGCTACTGAAGACACCCCTTTGGCGAGATGGTCAGAACAAGTGGTAAATATATATTGGGTTAAATCTTTTATATCTTCATTTTGCTAAAAGTTGATTTTCTTCTCTTCATCACTTCAGGTGTTTTTAAGCTTGCAACGATACTGTTCGTTTTTATCGTAGCGATCTTTCTGACGTTTCAACTTTTAGATATTAATTTAGATTTTAAATTAAGCGACATACTTGGTGAGTAAAACTGGTTGGTGTGTTCACGTGACATCTCAAAATTCTTTAATCCCTATAATTAACATTGTGCTTGTCTTCTGTGGTGGAATTTGCTATTAACTGTCACGTTTCAGATTTGTTGAGCTGTTTCATGGTTCATTCACATCTCTGTAATTAAGGCCCACGAATTCGCTATGTTACAACAAAAATCAGCGTTTTACCAACACTCATTTAACTTCCCCTCGTCTGTATTAAATTTTATTTTTGTTGCCCCTCAAGGCAACCACTGTTGTGATTTTGGGTGTTACTAAAATAAGTTGAGTTGAATTGAAAATTATTGGTCTGTAGATTTTTGGGATGTCATCTGAAACCCAGCTGCCTAATACATACATATAAGCTACATTATGATATTAAAGATATTTTATTTTCAGCAAAGTCTGTCCCAACTGAAACCAGTGAGTATTTTAACTTTTATCTATTAAATATTCAATCTGCACGTGACATGATTTGTAATTGTTTTAATGGTGGTGTTAGAAATGATAATTACAATAAAATAAGGACCACAAATCGGTTACCTGTTTGCAGCTGCTAAACCTGTTAGGCTCAAGTGTGACTTGCTTCATGAGTGTCCCACGGGTCACTTTGCATTCAAGATGGCCAGTGGAGCAGCCAGTGTGGTGGGGCCGCGCATCTGCCTAGAAGACAAGATGTAAGCAATAAAAACAGCCATTTTTAAAAATGTGATTATTTTTTTGTACTATGCAACCTTTCTGATAAGAGGGTCTGTCACTTGCTTGTAACAATGGAGATGTTGTTGCTTTGCCAGGAATGTTCCACAACGTGACATTTTATTTATCTATGTTGCATTTGTTCAATTGCCGGTGTTTTTTAATTTTATATATACCAATAAATACTGTACATGCGTTCTTATCAGAGTGGGCTCTCCTCTGCACAGATTTGACCTGTAACTTGGGCTGCTGGCATCACCTGCTTATTTGGAATGGAATAAGTTTAATACCATACCTTGGAATATTCTAGGTAAAGCAATAACATCTCCATGGAAACAAGCAAGTTACATAGTGCACATTTAAATTCTGGTGGTTGGTACTTTCATCCCAGTGTGGACATTTCAGACATTGAAAGTTAGTCGTCCCTGCGATATAGTACTTTAGCTTTTGCAAGGCATTTTTAAAAACGTGTAATTACCACTAAACCATGAAAATGTTTGCTTAGCTGCTTGTTTGACAAAGGTGTTAAAGGAACAATGCAAAATATTTTTTCATCTAATATATTTATTTTATTCATTTAAAAAAAAAATAATAATAATAATCTTTTCAGATTGATGAGTAGTGTAAAGAACAATGTAGGGAGAGGAATCAACATCGCCCTAGTGAATGGTAAATATCAAGGAGGTCCTTAATGATTGCACAGCAAACATTAAGCCACCATAAAACCTTTTTATTGTTATTTTTTGGAAGGAAAAACAGGGGAACTTTTGAAAACGGCCTTCTTCGACATGTGGGGCGGAGGTAAATGTTTTGTTGACCTTATTGTATTCATTTCAACCATGTTTGTGTACTGTTGTTCAGAAAGGTTGAGTTATTTCTTTTTCCTTAGATGTTGCACCCTTTATTAAATTCTTGAAGGAGATTGAAGATGGCACTGTGGTGCTGATGGCCTCATTTGATGACCCTGCAACAAAGTTAGAAAAATTGTTTTGTTATATTTTTGATAAATGGGTTATATGTAACTCCTGTTTTTGTTCTAGATTAAATGATGAAGCGCGAAAGCTCATTGCAGACCTTGGCAGCACAATTATCTCACATTTAGCTTTCCGAGACAATTGGGTCTTTGTGGGTGGAAAAGGAATCAGAACCAAGAGTCCATTTGAGCAGGTAAATGCCATTGCACCCGGGCAGACCTGTAGGAGCGGTTTCTACGTTTACTTTAATCTTGTGTTCTTAAGGGACAATTTTTGCTTGAAACAAGGCGTTCTGCAAATTTACTCGCTATGTCCATATCAAATGCACAATTGTTCCCGTGAAGTCACTGCTATTATTAAATAAAACTATCATTATAACACTATATTATACTTATAAAATGCCAATTTCTTTTTGGCAACACAAGTCAAACATACATGACATAGTGCTAAACATGTAGTCCAGCATAGTAATTCCATTTGGTCCAAAGTCTATTCATTTTGACCATTTTCAAATTTAGTCCTAATGTAATTTTCTCAATTATTATTTTTTTGAACATGTATAATAATAATGTCGGTCCTTGATAGTTGGTTTAGTTTGTGACATAAATTTTTTTGTGATGGCCTTTTCCCTGCCGCCAGAAGCATGCTCCAAAGGTGTCCATTTATTGTGTCCATGGCTGGAGTTTAGAGGCCCAAATACATAGTTTTGAAGAAAACAATCTGCAGTGCTCTATTGATCTCAGACTTTTAATTTAATTTAATTTAATTTAATTTAATTTAATTTAATTTAATTACCTTTTGAACAATCTGACGGTCCCAAAACACATTGTAATGTTGAGCCAATTGGCAACCACAGTTTCTCCAGCAACTAGCATTTCCCTGTGAATAGTGAACACTTTGACATGGTGTTATAAAATACTGTGGTACATTTTTCAAACAATTCTTTCCAAACATGTGATTTTTGTGGTCCTCCAGAGAGATGTATACGTGTTCCCATTCTTCATCTTGTCAAAACAAAATTATCTTACCTAACCTATTTTAGATCTATTTAGTAGAATGGCTGTCAGGTGATGAATGCCTTTTACTATATATTTTAGATAATATTCCCCTTGAAAGTTGAGATTGATGTGCGACTCCGGCTCTTGACAGTTTGCTGCAATGTCCTTCTTATCCCGATTTCAAGCTACTGCCCTGTCTAATGAAGCTAACGTGCCAAAAGGCTTGTATGCCTTGATAAAATTCATATGTCAGAGGTCAGAGTGGTCAGCGTTGCTTTGTTCAATTTCTTGGTTGTAAATAATTTGTAAGTACCTAATAAAAGTCCTGTTTCTTTAAGTCAAATTATTCTTTTTATGTATCAGAATGTGTCGTTTGATTTTTAATTAAATACATAATTACATATACATAATTTGTAGTCCGCTCGGATTTATTTCAACTATGGTTGTATAATATAAGCATATGGGAGCGTGTTTTTGTGTGTGTCTGTGAGAGACTTATCAATAAACCATATAATTGCTGTGCTTTTTATCATCTTTTGCAGCACATAAAGAACAGTGCAAGCACCAACAAATTTGATGGATGGCCTGAAGTTTTGGAGATGGAGGGCTGCATACCTAAGAAATCCTAATGCCTCCAGGTTTGGTCTATGTCTGAAGGGCTAAGCTGCTGTCCCCACGCTCTGATCCCGTTTGAGAGATGGCTTGATTAAATTTAGCCTTCAGAGTTGCTTGATATCTTCAACATGCACGTAGTAGTTCAGGGAACCTGTTTCAAAGGGACACATGACTTGTTCACATAGTTGTACTTGTTCGATGAAAGGTTTGCAGAATTTGCACTGTTGGTGAGGGAAAATGTGTGCCCTCCTGTTTTATACCTTCACTTTCAACCTATTCAACCCTTGAAGCCTTAAACCAATATTGTGTTGTATGTTTTTATTTTCTTTTTTTCAGTTTGTAACTTAACTATGTACTTAGAGTTGAATTTGACAGAAATACCAAAATCACTGAAACATTTGTAAATGTGTGGCTAATTAAATTAATTCTAATTTCAAAAATAAAGTATATAAACTATGTATTCTCTTTTTAATGAATTAAAACATAGTCGTGATTACTAAATGTTTTAACACTGAATATGTGGTTTGTTTTTGCCTCAAGCACTCTATAATGACTAGATGGAATAGATAGAAATACTTAAAATATTACTGGAGCAAACCTTTTATTTGTCCCACAATGGTGTAATTGCATTGTTAAAACTGATAAGCTATTCAATTTCTGACTATTAATAGATAAAAAATGAAGTTCCAAATTATGTCCCAATCATCGGGCACCTCAGTGTATAGAGTAACCAAAATTGACTTACCAGACTATACATTTTTAAGTACTTGCAATAAGTGACTAAAATTACAGGTTTGCTCTGCATAGTGACACCAGCAAATTTGAGGCTAAACATACAGCAGATTGCACATTGATGTGAGTCACTGTGAGTCAGGTGAAATTGCACGGTTCCAGCTAATTTGGTGATACACACACCCAATGCTAATGCAGTCTATTTTATCCTACGAGTTACAATAGGCATAAGCTTCTCTTTGGCTTGTCGTATGCACTTGTAATATGATAATTTATTTAAACGGTGACAATGAGTGTCATTTTGTGGGCCCCAATCTACAAGACAAATGTTTATTTTATAGTCATGTCTTTGCAGCAGTTGAAATTGTCCATTCCTCAAATTCTACACACGTTCCTCTGTCAGGCAGGGGGCGCCATTGTCTTATTTAAAACGGCTTGTCTCACAAACGAGGGGAGATGGCCCAGCAACAATGATGTCAACAGTTTGCACTTGTAGGGCATAAATCGATTTACTTTTTAATCTACACCTACCTCCATGTATAGCAGTAATACTTATATTTAAAGAATGTACGTAAATAAGCCAAAATCCACGAAAAGGTAGTTTGTTAATCAGTATTGTTTTGAGTTTTTCATGGCAATTTGGCTCTTATCAAATCAATCAAAAGCACATGGAGCATTTTTTTGTGTAGAGATTTCATGTTCTTCCTGTGTTTGCGTGAATGAACTTGTGCAAAGGCATTTACAGTTGCCCAATCCTCGATCTGAAGCCCTGAGCAGGTTCCTGGCTTCTTTCAATAAGGGTTTCTGTTTATACCCGGTCTTTTTTGTTTCCATAAAGGCATTGAAGGGTGGATCAAATGCAAAGAATTTCCCTATGTTAAAATAACAGTCATAACTTTATCATTTGAACTGTTTTAATTAGAGCTTGGAAGCACTTTCACAATTCAATACAATAATATCACAAGTTTGCAATACCTGTTATTTGCAGGAATTATTGTCCCACCATGTTCTTGCTCGTACCATGCGGTCCACCTCTCAGCTCCTCCTGGATGTGCCCAGGTCAAATCTGAAAAGCAGAGGGGGCTTTCTCTGTGGCAAGGCCCAGGTTCTGGAACAGCCTCTGCATGTTAGAGCTGCTGAGACACTAGAGCAGTTTAAATCCTTTTTAAAAATCTACCTTTTCTCTCTGGCCTTTTTCAACACGAACTGAGCAGAGTCATTATTTTATAAACTTCATGTGTATTTTAATTGTGTGTATATATGTATTATTGCACTTTGCTGCACAGTACTTTGGGCTTTTAAGGCTGTAAGTGTGCTTTAGAAATAAACCTGTATTGATATTGCACATGATATTCTGCAACATGTGTAAATACGTTTATTTTCGTTTAAGACACAGCAAAAGTGTATCTGTCACAAAATATTTCAGTATAATATACCAAAAACAACTCAAACCCAATATTTTGATATGTGCACACCCCTAGTTTTTATCTTACGCAAATTGTATTCTTTATATATTTTTTGCAGCATTGTGTTGTGGAGATGTACAATATGTGAGCTTGTGTGGGCTGGTCCTCCTCTGACTCTCCACTGAGCAATTGGCTGTAGGAGTAAACCATCAGCCATTTTCTTATATAAGACATGTTATATGATGTATTATGTATGAATCTGGAGTTTATCCCTGCTCATAAGCCTCTAATAATGGGACACCTGGGGAATCAAGAGCTCACAATTGTAAACAGGGAGAATAACATGCTCTCACAACAGACCACTTCTTCACTTCCCATGATAAATCTGCCAGCCAAACAAGGGTGGCTACATCTCTGAAGGGGTCAGATTTCTAATTCCCTACTCACTTGGTCCAGACCTCTCACCTCTCAACTTTGACCCCCCGACCGGTTCCCCCTATGCTTCTGTTCAAAACAAGTTTGAAAACAACTCTTGGCAACCAAGGCAAGGACAGTGAACAAAAAAAAAATCGTAATGAACTAATTTAGTCTGGGGCTAAGGGAAAATGTTCATCAGTTTTTTCCCCCTTTTTGTTCAGCTCCTGTCTCTGTTTTGAAACATCAACGTCTGAAAATGCAGCTTCCAGCAGCTTATTTTTAAGAAAATCTTCAACATTGACCTTTCTCCACCAGAGCTTTCAGTGCACAGACCTGGACACAAACTAAGGAGCTGTCACAATAAACTTGGTACTCCTTTAAACATATACTGTAAATTCTATTAAAATGTATTTCATGCATGATATAATATACCAGTGTCTGGCCTATGGCAGTTTTGAGATTATAAAAAAAAATCTGATCTGCACACTAACGGTATTTTGTTCCTCGCAAAGTAGGTACGATTCCTTAGATATAGGTCGAATGAAGACCCTTATGTTTACGCCACGCACATTAACCCTTTAACTCCATCAAACTTCTTCCACTTCCAGAGAGCGCCTCCTCTGAGCCAGTTAATCCCCCACTCGGAGCACCATTCAGTGGACTCTGACCTCATTGGCCTTGCTCCCCTCACCCAGGCCCAAACAGCCGCCTCCTCCTCCTCCTCCTCCTCCTCCTCCTCCTGCTGCCCTGGTCCTGTGAGCGCTGATGCAGACAGCTGTGTTTACACTCTGTGGGGCTGTGGGAACTTCCTGATACGCACAGACAAAAGGCACAAAAGCTGCAGACTCGATCGATAGCTGATCATATCGATCACTTCACACATCATGGTAAAGAGGAGGCCAATCTACACATGCTGTTGTTACTAAAGAAAGACACACTTTTAGGTTGTGCCTCGACTGTATTTGAAGATCTAATCCATCTGAAATCTTCTATCAGTGACATTTACACTTGTGCATTCTTGCCACTTGCAGAGTGTGTTTTTCATGCATCTAATCAAATACTGCTAATTTTAGATCTTGACAAAATGTTTTTAATGCTTGGTAAAACATACTTTCAAATAGATCTAAAATACTATTTACTTAAGATGCATGGTCAGGTTACTATCTTGCACTAGTCAGAATTGCTATTTAAGAACTGTATTGGTCTGCTAATTAAATACACTTGTACAATTGTATGCAAAGATCTGAGGATATATATATATATATAATATATATATATATATATATATATATATATATATATATATCTATATATATATATATAATATATATATATATATATATATATATATATATATATATATATATCTCATTCCATAATACCATAAATGTCTTAAGGGTAGCCAATAATTGGTATTTAATGTGTCATAAGACACTTGAGAGGCCACATCACTTCAAACTAATAATCACCTCATTTGGATGCTTCCACATTGTCTAATGTAATTTATCTCATTGGACAAATCAAAGTTTCACTGCATGGGATAGAAACCTTGAAAAGATATAGGCCAATAATGTCAACTCGTATCAAGGAGGCAGGCAAGGGAAGAAAATCCCACTATATATTCTGTTCTGACTAGTCTCTGCAGCTTTTCTCCATAAATACAACCACCCATAAAAGTTCACTGCATCAATTTGCATCATGCATTCTCCTTGCACTACACCCTTTGCAACGACATGCCATGAAAACTGAATTAAACAGGACAATCCTGAACTCATTTCAATCCTGAACTAATTTCAATCCTGAACTCATTTCAATGAGTACACGTTATTGCAGACACTTTGGTTCTGAGAAATGCATTTTTCTGCATAAAATGATTAGCTTTAGCTGAGCCGTGACGTCTTCCACCTTTTCTATAGAAGACATCTTGTGTCCACTAAGACAAACTAAGGTCACCTCTGAATTAAGCACTTCGCATTTGACTCTATGGATTTAAATAGCTGTTTTGAATTTGGGAGTATAATAGTCTTAAGTATAAATGCACAAGCAGTCACGCATACGACCTCATAAATTGGTAGGGCCCCAGAAAGGCAGGGCTCCAGAAAGGCAGGGCCCCAGAAAGGCAGGGCTTTTACGATTTTCTTTAGGCATATTTGTGTGTGTTTATTTTTTACTTAACAAACCAAATACACAGCGTTGATTTCATGGAATGCATAATGTCTTGTATTCCATAATATTATCTTTGAGGCCAATTTTTATATTCCTTCATAAAACTATAAATTATATTGAAAAACTGACACACAAACCGACTGATGTATTTTTCACAAAGCAGAAAGTCACATTGTAAACAAAAAGATTTTCTAATGTGTTTTTAACTTGAGCAACATAGGATGGCGCTACCTTTTCTTGTCACCGTTGCAGGGAAGGTTGTTGTTGTTCATTTGAGACGGTGTCGTGTCAACTGTAACTGCTGAAGGTGATTGCATTTCTCTGTGGTTTTTTTCTCCCAACAAACAGAACACTGTCCGCTGTATGTTTTTTCTTGTATGAAGAGGAAGCAGGTGTGCCGACTTAACCTGGACCTTCACCTCAGCCAATGACCTAACATAAGCAAACACACACCCATTTAGATCCCTTTAAGAGAAAACTGCTTACCATTCCATATCTTGGTCAAAAAAGAACTCAAGATAGCCTTTTTAAATATGTGAATACTTTTCTCTGTCTTATATATTTTCTTGTAAGGGATTGTACTCAGCAGTGGTGGAAAATAGCATAGTACAGAAGTAAAAGTACTGTATTGGTAAAATGTTTAGGTAAAATGTTTAGTACTTCAGTTTAGTCATTTTTACAGTGGATACTTTTTACTTTTACTTCACTACATTTGAGAGAAGTATTTACACTCCATTACATTGTTGAACTGGACTGAAAAGTAGAAAGTACTTTTGTAAGAATAAAAGGGTTATTTGTAACACATTCATGGTGACATTCTACGTGAAGATGTTGATTTGAATTACTTCTGTTGAATTGCAGCTTGATCAAAAGCACATTTAATGCTGTATCAGTTCTCAAAATTAGTTTGAGAACTTACATACTTTTACTTTTTACTCTTAAACTACATTTTTAAACAAGTACTTCAAAACTTTGAAGTAGATTTGCTATGTGCTACTTTCACTCATGTGTCTGTACTTTTACCCAAGTAACAAATGGAGGACTGCTTCTACCGCTGGCACTCAGGCATATTTTCAATGTTGATTCTGTTACTAACAGATAGCAGAGGTTACAGAACTGTCAGAGGGTGTTGCACACCCATGTGGCCAATAAGGAGCCCGAAATACCAGGTGATAGAGCAGGGGAGTGACCAGCGGTTCTCTGCAAAACAACATTGCAGGTTTAGAGAGAAAGTATGCCAGGAGGAGTGGTACAAAGGGGGCGTGGTTTGGAAGATCAATAAGTTAAGACTGAGAAAAACACACTGATGTGACTGCAGCATGCCAGGTTGGATTGCTCAACACTTGGGTTTAGTTTGACCTAGAGTGACATTTTCGTTTGTGTGGAAGAGGTAGACAATAGTCTACAACAAGATTATACGAAAATAGTTTAAGATATGCACATTTATAAAAGCAGCAATAGCAAAATTATTAAAACGTTGCAACAATACTTTTTTACTTAATTTCACAGTAGTGGTGGGCGGATCAATGCTAGTCTATATTGATGTTGACAAGGTATCAAAAAGTATTTTCTCTCATATCAATACTTCAAATTTCTCAAAAAGATTTTAAATCTAATTTCTATATATTTCATCAGTGGTGGATGAAGTGCTCAGTTTTGTTACTTAAAGCTTCCCTAAAAAGAATCTTGTAAAAACAGCACTTTTAGACTATCTGCAGCTAATAATAAAGTATTTTATTTTTCAAAAACCTGGAAGTAAGAGCATAAGCAGCGCTCTGATTGGCTGAGCTTTGGCGGTCCGCACAGCTTCACATTGCCGTCTGAAAAAGCTGCTCTAAAGTTCTGCACACGTCTCACAAATAATGCATGTGAATATTAACAACGTTCCAAATGCCTTGTGAACGCTAGGTACTAGTTAGATCTAAACACACACTTCCTCCTTTCTCAGTTTGAATAAAGTAAAAGTACAGATACAGGAGTAAAAAGCATACTTAAGTAAAAGTATCACATACCAAAATCTACAGTATTTAGGTATTTCCGTACCTGTAATTTTATAATTTTACTTATAGAGTAAAAAGTAAAAGCATCCCGAGCCGACATTTCGTTTAAAGAGTGAAATGTGATGATCTCCATAAATAGTTGTCCTTCTTTTTGAAGTCAATCAATTTCTCAATGTGTCTACAGTACAGTTTGTATATATTTTTGTTTGCTCAAACCCAAGACTTTAGTCATGATGTCACTATAAACATGCAAAAAAAAAACATGTACTTTTAACTTTTTAGTCTTTTTAAAAATGTAGTGGAGTAGAAAGTATTTATAGGTTCTCCCAGATGTAGTGAAGTAAAAGTAAAAAAGTATTGTAAAATTGACTAAAGGAAAGTACTTTTATTTTAGTACTTACTTTCAACCACTGTATTTTACTTTTATCTTAGATCAGTTCATGCTGCGGCAGAGCAAAAATAATGAGGTAGGTTAAACTCTTTATAGACAAATATAATGCATTTTAACACAAATTGGTGTTGGTATTGGATTGAAATATAAATCGCAGATATCACATATCACATTTATGCTATACTTGAACCTCAACCAAGACCTACAGGCACGTTTCAGACCATTTATGAGGATAAATAAATAAATATATAAATTTTTGTCAACATCACCCTTCTACTGGGTGTATATAATATATATGATATATATATATAATATATATATAATATATATATATATATATTATATATATATATAATATATTATATATAAATCGTTAAATACTGTAGTTGTTTTGCATGGCCTGGACACACTTGAACAAATATTATATTTTATTGCTATTCAAATGCATTTCCGTCCCAAAGTCAGTAACCACACCATTGTTGCAAATCTACCCTGCCGAGAACAATACAAATGGCCGACCAAGTGCGTTGTTAGCAGCGTGATTTAGTCTTTATTTTCCTTTCATTACATGACCTTAATATCAAGCCAATTCTTTTCTATACCATTGTTCATAACTGCCTCTCCCACTCTCTCGCTCTCTCTCTCCTGCATCTGTGTGTGGATAATTATAGCTTACTGGAAGAGATGATGCTGGCTCCAATGCCTTGTGGGTAGGAAAAACACCAGGAAAACAAGAGGGATTCCGATTGTTCCCTCTATGTGAGCACGACAACATTGTGATGTTATGCTACTGCACTTATCTCTTACAGTACCTTTGGGAATGTTTTATTTTTCCTTCCTCAAGTTCCAGACATTTAAAAATGTGTTTTTTGTGACACCAAAGAGTAAATTTGCTTTTACATTTTATTTACCGTATTTTGAATGACTTAAGCAGTCAATATCTGTTGTGGCAGAAAAGTGCTGGGGCTGTGTCTGACCTTGTACCCAAGTGGAGGTCTAGTGCACTCTAAATACACGTATGTAGTCTCTCAGGTTTGCTGTGCTCTTTTCCTGTTACACTCATGGCCAGACTTTCAGCGGCAGGTTCACCGGGGATGGGCTGATGTCACTGAGAAAAGCACATATCTGCACGTAGCACACGGAGTAAGTCGGAAAAAAGGACTTTAGGTTTGACAGCCAGGCGTTTAATCACTCTAATAGCATGAGTCGCTTTGTCATAACATTAACTCTATATCGCCTTATAGAACCACTTCAGTGATTATATAGATTATTTATATAGATTATGTATATTAGATTACAACAGATGCTGTCCAATTTCTTTAATCCTAATGTTTCTTGTCAAAGCTGGCCAACTATGAGCCTCTTGTAAAGTGTTTGTCAGCTCCTTTTGTACTTCCCCTATATTCCTATTTATAACTATCTGACTGCTCACAAGGCAGAGAAGTGGATGTTTATTTGCACGAGACAGCACATGTTTTATGGAATACCTTCTCTCTCTTGTGCATTTGGAGGCTTCATGTGGAAAACCCAGGGCTAGTGACACAGGCTTGCCCAGTGGGGGAAAGTAATGAAATACAAAAGTAAAAGTTCTGGACTTGAGTAAAGTACCGGTATACAGATACCGAAAAAAAATGTTTTTGCATTGGATACTTTTTACATTTGAGAGTAGGTACTTGTTACTACACTACATTCTTTAACTAGACTGAAAAGTAGAAAGCACTTTTCTAAACATATTTATGATGACAACTTGCCTGAAGGTTTTGACTTCAAGTCCTGGCTTTGAGCAAACAAAATGACCAGGAACATTTATTTATTGATTCAGTTGCCATTTTTGTCTGAAAATCAGCACAATTCTATATCAAGATCACTACATTTGACTCTTAAATACAGACATATTTTAATTAACAAAATTGAGTATCGCACTTCACTACTGGGCCTTTTTATTGTTGTACTAACGAGACGTACTAAAACATTAAATTGTTACCTCCGAAGGTGTAGGTCAACATGTTTTAGAGCTGATTTAATCATTTGTCAGTAAACTTTGACCCTGTGTTTCTTCACTGGGCTTTCATGGCTCCTCCCCTTTAAGTCCAAAAGTGGTAAACTTGTGTTTTGCAAATGTTGACACAGTTAACAGCTTTAGCAGACGGCCCGCAGAGAAGAGAATGACTCCGCTGGGCCAATAAAACACCAAATGCAAGTCCAAAGAGAATTTCAGTTAAAATTCTGTTTACTTAATCAGGGAACACAAATACTGCACATTTTTCCAATTAAATAATTCCTATTTTTCATTGTCACTCTTTAACAAGAACGGCATTAACATGTTCAGTTTTAGCAGACTGACTCACTTTTAGTAAATCTGTCCAATGACCACATGCTCCTGCTGGTCTCATGCCACTCAGATGCTGCTTATATGATTTACCAGAAAGCCTTTTTGGCCCGCTTCCCACCGCGCCACAGACATGTGAAAGTGCATGGATGTGCATTGATATGATCGACTAGTCGACCAGTCAAATGATCATTTCTGTTGTTCAGAGAGACATTTTAAATAGATTAACATCCAAATAAAGGTTTTAATATGGTGACTGAAGGATTCTTGATAGAGAGTATTATTATTTATTTTGAAAATGTTCAATAAAACTGCCTCTGTCTTTGCTATAAAATGTATTTTTGTATGTTTGTTAGAGTCTGTATAGTCCAGATAATGATTTATTATTTTCATATAACCTACTAGTCACAATGAGTTAATTAATTGTTGCAACCCGAGTTAAGAGCACATGTATTTTTTATTTCTTTTTATATATATATAATTTATTCTAATTACCAAGGTTATTGTGCAGGCAATTTTTGTGTTATTTGGTCAGAATGAATGAATGAATGAATTGAATTGATAATTTTAATATATAACGCTTATGGCTTCTGCCCTCAAAAATAGTAATACAGTTTCCATTGGACAACTCAACAGTGTAGTACAAAAAAAAATTAAGAAAAGGCATTATACCCCATCATACATAGTGAACATAGTGACATTTATGATACATGATTTCTATGACACCCATTGCATTTTCAGATGTGTACAACCTGTCCTCCAATGATCAACACATGCATGCAGTTTGTTCTTGCCCAATGCAAACTCATATTTTTCCTCACTAATTCAGTGATGTTTGATTCCTAAATTTCATCATCAAATACCACAATGTATTCCTCTTATTTTAGAAAATTAACCGTATTCTGAATACCACCAAATGAAAGAGTAACTGGAAAACAGTTACAATAGAATACAATTCTGAATATGTATTTTCAGTATATGCATTCAGTTTCTTCCCAACACTCTTAACATTTGTGATGGCGGAATTACTTAAGTAATAAACTTGTCTATCTCCTTGGAGACAAGCAGGTCATCATCAGGCCAAATAACAGGTCAGATCTGTGACGAGGCGACACTACTCGAATGCATGTTTTTTAAAGTTATATTTCGATTTTTATATTATTTACTTATTCATTTGAATGGGACATCATGTATTAATGAACTGTAACTACACTGGATTAAGATCGAATCGAATTCCCCTTACCAGAAAAGTTCCATAGTGCACCTTTAAGTGCTTGGTAAATGATATATAATAAACCCCATTTTAGAAATGAACTTATTCAATCTTTATTGGGGGATTGAATTGTGGCTCAAATGCACAGATGATCCTGCGCTTTTCATCATTTAAAAGAAATGTTTATTGGCGCCATTTTTAGCACTTTTAGCATTTAAAAGATAGAATATATCCTTATATAATATTTGTTTTGAATTGTTAATTGCCATGGCAAAGAAGCTAAAAATTCTCTCTGAAACCCACAGAAAAGCAGAGCAATAGACTAATTCTGTTAATAATATAATACATCTTAATCCGATATGTGATATTTTCTTAATCCATTGTTCCTTGAAACCCACTGTTCATTACACTGGTGTCACTAAGAGGAATAGTAATGAGCTCATGTGATTGCTGTTCGCTACACTTCCCTGTTATCGCTCTTCTCCCCCTGCTTTCCCATCGCACCCTCGTCACACCGTCTTTAATGGAGTGCCTCTTAAAACATCTAATTATCATTTTCTCCCTGTCTGCCCCTCGTACTTTGACAAAATGTCTCTCCTTGTCTTTACTCTTACAGTAGCTACACCCTCACATTTTTAGGATTTTATAGAAGATGGAAATATTTATGTTAACTAGGCAGGATCATGATCTTTCTTCTCCCCCACCCCAAAGTAACAGTCACTAATCAAAGATGTCATTTTCACACATTTTCTCTGGCATAAGGTCTTTCCAATCAACATTCTTATGGGATTATTTCCCTTGCAGATTAATATAGATGTTTCCAATTCTATCAATTACAGTGGTGGAAAGTAAAAGTATTTTAAAAGGTACTTAAATGTGTTTACTTAAATGTGTTTACTTTAGTAGATTTCTGCATGTGCTACAATTGTTTTGCTCCTGTATCTGCACTTTTACTCAAGTAACAAAATTTAGTACTTCTTCCACCATTGATCAAATACATTAAATAATTCTCCCTGTAGGCTAATTAAAGTAACACCTTGAGATTGAGGTTCATGTCACTCGGGAAACTTCACAAGCAAAATGTTACACCTAAAAAGAAGTACCATCATTTATTGTTATGAACTATATGACAGTACCTTTCTGTTCATTTACATCTGACAAAATGGATAAGACGTGAAATACATTGCTTTAAACTGAACTATGACGTGCATATTTGATTAGGTTACAGGCCATAGTTTGTGTTTGGTTCTTTTGGAGGTAATTATAAGGAGACAATTGCGCCTCACAAAAGCGGTCTCATTTCATGTTTAGTTTGTGACACACGTTTGGCCCTAATCCCACTCCCTCTGAGCTAAACCCATTGAACACAGCTCTTTATGTTTTCTCCACTGAATGATATCTGCAGGAGACATACCGTATGCAAATGTAATCCAGAAGACTGTGTGAGCAGGTAAAAGGGACACAGAATACTCTCATATCATTACTATTCGCTTCTTTGACACTGCGCTGCTGTGACTTGAATTTGAACCAATAGGTCATAAAACCACATTCCATTCTGTAATCAAATCTATGTAAAACATCTTTGAAGCATGTAAATGGGTTGTTTTGAGAATCAGGTTTTAGTGGGACTGAATAGGGCCAGCAATCATGGAGCTGATTGCTAAAAGTTAGTGAAAAGAGGTGATGGACAACAATGACATTTCCAGCATGTTAACAGAAAGTAAAGAATCTAAATGTAGCTACGGTCTGTTCTGGGAGGTGACGGGCTTGTGCGTCTTTGTTCAATTTTACACTGTATTTTGAATAGCTGTTTCAGTTCTGACAAGAGGGACATGATTGATTGATTGATTGATTGATTGATTGACCTTTATTTAACTAAGAAAGTTCCACTGTGATTTAGAAACTCTTTTTCAGTGGAGTCCAGGCCCCAGAGGAGGAGGAGCCTATTGTGCATGTTTTTAGTGGTAGGGGAAACGAGTGCACCCAAAGAAAACCTAGGCAGACACAGGCAGAACACGAAAACTCCACACAGAAAGGCCCCACGCCGCCTGGGAATCAAACCCAGGGCCTTCTTGCTGTGAAGCGAGAGAGCCAGTCACAGTGCCACTGTGCGCCAAACATACAGTACCTACCTACCAAGATTTTTGCCTCTTTTTCCCAGTTTGACCATTTTAGTGACGTTTATAACTATACTTCCTGGTTGGATATGAACAGCAGATGTGACATATGTAGACGTAATTCCATAACGGTTGCTTGGCCAAAATCGATATAAAATACACTGTGGACATTTTTTGACATGACTTTGATGCCATAAAAGCTCTACTTCCTGTAATTTTCAACTTTTATTTTTGAAATTTTCTCCACAAACTACTTGACTGATGTAAAACTATGATAAACATTTTCGACAGGGACTAACCCACCAAACTATGTCATAAATATAAAAACATGAAAACCTGTCATTTGCCCATTTGTTTTTTGTTGTTACAACATATTGAGCTAATAGGTAAAACAATCTTCTCATGTTTGCTGGTTTATTACTGGATGGTCAACAATGACTGCAGTTGTCACTTCAGGACTAAAACAGACTCCCATAAAGCTGCTACACTTCCTGCCTTCTTAACCATTAGCCTGTGGTCTCTGAGACACTTCTGTGTAATTACAGCTGAGCCTGATACTGTGAGAGCTACGGTTCATGTAATGGGACCTTTTGGACAGCCCCTGGTCATGTGACTGGCTCAGGGGCACACGGCAACTGGCCCATCGACAGAAGTAACTCAGCCAGTGGACTCTGATGTGGTTGATATTTCCTTTTAAAAACATGTACTTGGTCTGGATCTCGTTACTCTGGTGGTTGTTTTTTATGGTTCTAGAGAGCTCCAAAGTTTCCTCTTTGTGGAAGTGCAGGGGATTTTTACTCTAGTTTTGGTATATATAACAACTAGTGCTAAATATAAATCTGTAGGTCATATGTGAAAAATGAAAAACGTTTAGCTATATGTCTCGTCATTGTCTGGAAGTTGAAACCACAATGTTTCTCAGTAAACATCTGTAATGGAAACTAGCTCTTGGTATGCAGAAAAAGTTCAAACTGACAGCATTTGCAAAGGTCATTGAGTGTGCACCAGATGTTAAAGGCCAAATTACAAGCAACAGTGAGTGAGTGATTGTGAATAAGCCCTCTGTTCCTCCTCTGTTCCTCCTCTGTTCCTCCTCTCTTCCTCCTCTGTTCCTCCTCTGTTCCTCCTCTGTTCCTGCTTTCTCGCACTGATCAACTGTACTCTTCAAAATCAAATTGGCAAATCATTTTAGTGGTGAGGATAGCTTTACTAATAATGATTTGGAAGTCATAATCTTTGCTAGAGTTGGGCAGTTACAAAGCAAGTCAAATTTAAACTTGAGTAATTACACTTACTAGCTCTAGCAACTTTTAGTTTCTATTCCCGTTCAAAACTTTGTGTAATCCATAGAACTGTCGTAAAATAGTTTTAAAAAGAAATTATCTTATTGTGATGGATGAATATCAAGTGCGATTAGTAATAACTACGTAGTATAACTGAGTTTATAGATGACTGAACATCAGCGCTGCTGGAGTTTAATTCAAATTAGGTTAAATAACACAAAGTTTAAGAAGTGGCAAGATTTCATGCTTTTTGTAAGTATGTTTCTCCATAACTTATAGTGGTCAGTAATCTAATTCATTTAAAAAATAAAATAATCGTAGTAGTAATTAGATTACTTTTAGAAGGAGTCAATCAATAAATCACAACAATCAAAATAAATAAATTTAGTGTTCCCTAGAATGCTGTTTTTTAACGTTGGCAATCATCAAAAAGGCAACCAAAATCTTTGCGCTGTGTTGTTGTTCAATCTAAAGATAATGTGATTTTGTACAAGACTATCATGGACTATCTGATAGACCAACTGTCTAAAGCCTCCAGCTCACATTTTATTCAGAATGACATCACTATTTAGCACCGTCCTGTAATGAGCATTGTCCTCAGTCAGGCAAGCTAACAGGTTATACGGCTTGTAAAACTCACAAGCTTCCTTTGATGTTTATTTAGCATTTGTCAGGATACATTGTTTGTTTTAGGAGTGTAGCCACTCCCTGTAGTTTTAAGATGATTTAATCTTCAACTTCTGTTTTTATGTTTGCATAGGTACTTTCTTGATTGCTTTGTAATCTCTATTTTCTTTAATGCTATACCATCTGCTTTGATTTCTTCCTAAAACAGATGACACAATTTATCTTATTTTACAAACAGACTTATATCTGCTCACTTCAATTCAACTACAATTAATTTGCTGTGTACTTTTACACTGAGCCAACCACAATTGCTAATGCTAACCACTCTAATCTCGGGCAATCAGGAGCATTTCAGTTTATTTTATTTTTATAAAATCGTATTGCAGAGAGACTTTTCTCTAGTTCTTGACTTAAAGAGCAACTAAAACCACAACAAAACAACCCCCCCCCCTTTACACTGATTACCTGTGTAAAGGGGTCTAAAATAAATATATGCATATATACAAACATTCCTGGCCTTATTTTGTCATTTTAGTGCATATTTGTCAAAAATCTGATTTTCGGGTCCAAAGCTGTGCCTGCATTGTCCTCTTTGCATTCAACTGTGGCCACCACATTTGAATTTCTCGGTTGGACCTGTGGCCGCTGCTGGACCATAAGCTCGGTCACTACGTCACGACTGACCCCCTGCGAGCCCCACCCCTGTGTGTGACGAGGGGCGAGGGGGCCTAGCGAGCGGAGATCACTGTGGACGCGCTAGCATTGTTATTAGCCAACAGTCCATTGCACCCAGCAATGGACTGAGATAGAGAATCTATGAATGTCGATGCACCCTGCATTAGAAAAGTTACATGAACAATAACAATAACAAACTGCTTCCTAAACATGTTTACTTGAATTGTAGCAACTGTTTGTCATTCTTCTGACGTGATTTTATTCTTTCTTTGTATTACCTTCTAATCTTTAATCTGACGTACACCTACACCATTCCCACACATCCATGCTAAATGAAGATCCACAGAAGGCCTTTAGCCCATGTCAGCGGACCCACCAAGCTGCACGGCTCATTACACCCCCTTTGCTACTCCTCCGCAGCCCTGTAATTATAAATCCCCAGACAACCCATTCACAGCGCATCCCAAATCTTTCATTAACATACAGGAGCACTGGAAAATATGACCACATTTCCATCTTAATACCACCAGGCTTTGGAATTTGCATGTTCTGTTTGTCCAAAAGTGGATTTTAGGAGTGGCACAGATTGTGGAGTGTTGACATATCAAACGCAGTGGCAAGCTTTGGTTTCTCGAGTCTAATCTGTGTTGTTTGTGCGCAAGGAGAGTAAGAAGGAGATATAATCCCCCTCGAGGCAACTACTGTTGTGATTTTGGGCGTTACAAAAATAAATTGAATTGAATTGAATTAATTCGCATACGCAAATGCTACAGTCCGAAGAGGCTATTTATGCTTATTAGCCACTCAGAGGGACATACAATTCAACCACACGCACAAACACACGCTGCGTCCTTACTGATTGACCTCTATGCACCAAAAACAACTTTGTTCCAGGATAGATTGGATGTTATCAACCAAAGCTTTGGCATAAAGCTCAATCATCTTATTTTTAAAAAAGAATATTTTTGCAGTAGTATAGTAGTAGCGGTAGTATTAGTGTTCTATGCATTTGAGCATAATGGCATAATGATCCATGGAAGTATAATAAGAGCTGGGAGATGAACTAAAGATGACTTTGTACTAGTTTTAATGGCCCGAGTTTAAAAAATATTTTTTATTAGGCTTTATTAGGATAAATCTTACAAAGCTGTGTTAGGCACTTTGAACAATGAATGTTGTGAAAATAGAGAGGAATCCTTTCAATATCTGATCTTTGTGAAAGCTGTGCGCAGTCGGCCGAACAAGGGCAGTTTGATGTTACAAAAAATGCATTTGCACTCATCAAGTGCAGTACCTATGGCTCTGTCACTATTCAAACTGGCGCTTTGGCCTTTATCTTTCATGTGCATTTACCTTAAATGTAACGTTTAACGGTCGTCATTCATCACCAAAATACAGGACAAAAAACAGATAAACTGTTAGCCATTGTTAATTGTCGATAGAAAATTAGTGGCTCAACTGTTTCCATACATTTTCTTTGTTGTTTTAGATAGACGGCTTGGTTGATAAACAAGACTGATTGCTTGTCCCCAGGCAGTTTTTTTCCACGACGTGCCCTGCAGCAGGACATGCAAAGCACACAAGATAGAATCTCCCAGTCCACAGCGCAGTGGAAGCTTCTGTGACCAGTTCATTAATTTGCATGCCAAACAAAGTTCAACTTTGTGGAGTGGACGAATCATGGTTATGTAGACTTTTCTACCTATAAGAATGACCAACGGAAACACAAAACCTAAACGAAACAAAATCTATGTGACATATTTTACATGCATTGTCTGTTCTACAGCTGTCCGACTATTATTATTTGAAAACGTTTGCAAAGAAACCACAATGTAACACCCAAGTTGATTTATTTATTGAGGAATTTTCCTACTTCTTATTGCAAAACTGTTCTCTTTCCCTGGATTACACGCATAATAAGCAGTAAACCAGTTAAAAAGCCATCTCTGCACATCTTTAGAAAATGTATCTGATCCAACTTCTTCTGCAATAGTTGCATTTATGCGGTTTTAGGGTGATTCTCTTTCTTTGGCAAATGCAAGAGCTTTTTATTTTAGCCCTCCAGTTGTAGTTTGTGGTCTATAATGTAATATGTAACATACTATAGTGAAAAGTGCTGATACTCTATACATAAGAGGGGGATATATAAAAAAAAAAAAAATTAAATTCCCTTCTCACCCTCCACGGGTGGTTTCATCCCTTTTTCTAAGCTCTACCAGAGGCCTGGGAGCTTGAGGGTTCTGCGTAGTATCTTTGCTGTTCCGAGTACTGCACTTTTCTGGACTGAGATGTCTGATGTTTGGGGGACACTTCGATGACCACTTTCGCCTTCACCCTCCACGCCTTCTCCAGCTCTTCTCTGAGCCCTTGGTATTTCTCCTGTTTCTCGTGTTCCTTTTTCCTGATGTTTCCATCACTTGGTATCGCCACATCAACCACAACAGCTCTCCTCTGCTGTTTATCCACCACCACAATGTCTGGTTGGTTTGCATTCTCTACCACCTTTGGGGGTATTTCCCACTTTGACCTTGGGGTATCCAGTCCATACTCCGCACAGATGTTCCTGTACACTATGCCAGCCACTTGGTTATGGTGCTCCATGTATGCTTTCCCTGCCTGCATCTTGCACCCTGCAGTTATGTGCTGGATTGTCTCATGGACCCCTTTGCACACCCTACACCTTGGGTCTTGTCTGGTGTGGTAGATCTGGGCCTCTATTACTCTGGTGCTCAGGCCTGTTCCTGTGCAGCCATGATGAGTGCCTCTGTGCTATCCTTCAGACCGGCCGCTCTAGCCATTGGTAGGATTTCTTGATATCAGCCACTTCAGTTATGTTCCGGTGGTACATACCATGTTTGGGCTTGTCCTCCCATGATGGCCCCTCCTCCAGCACCTCATCCTTTGTTCTCCATTGTTTGAGACATTCACTGAGCGCATCATCTGTTGGGGCCTTGTCCTTGATGTACTTGTGGATCTTGGATGTTTCATCCTGGATAGTGGCTCTCATGCCCACTAGTCCACGGCCGCCTTCCTTACAGCTAGTGTACAGTCTCAGGGTGCTGGATTTTGGGTGGAATCTGTGGTCTGTATCTCTTCCTTTGGCCACTTTATTATTCCTGCAGGATATCTGATCACTGGCAGGGCGTAGCTGTTTATTGTTCGTGACTTGTTCTTGCCATTGAGCTGGCTTCTTAGGACTTGCTTTACTCGTTGTAGGTATTTGGCTGTTGCGGCTTTCCTTGCTCTTCACGGTTGCAATTTGCCTGTGGTATTCCAAGGGACTTGTAACCATCCTCAGTGTGCACTGCTTTTGACACTGTCGATCATGGGATCCTCTTACAGAGACTAGAGGTCTGGGATGGGCATCACTGGCATCTAGAAGACAGGTAAAGTGCTTTGTTGAAATCTTGGTTAACTGTGTCTCAGACCAGATGCCCCTGACCTGTGGGGTGCCCCAAGGGTCAATCCTGGGACCCCTTCTATTCAACCTCTACATGCTGCCGTTAGGTCAGTTGATACGCAGCGAGAATGTGTCCTATCACAATTACGCAGACGACACTCAGATCTATGTTTCACTGACGGCAGGTGAATATGGACCAGTGGATTCACTCTGTCACTGCATCCAACAAATCAAGTGTGTGGATGCAAAACAACTTTCTCCAGCTGAACTCAGACAAGACTGAAATCATCGTCTTTGGCCCACAGAAACAAAGAGAAAGTTGTAACTGTCACCCAGAGTCTCGCTCTAAAACCTACAAATCAAGTTAGAAATCTGGGGATAATAATGGACTCAGACTTGAATTTTAACAGCCACGTCAAATCAATAACATCAGCAGCTTTTTACCATCTAAAAAACATTGCCAAAATCAAAAGTATAGTGTCTAAACCAGACCTGGAGAGACTTATTCATGCGTTGTCTCTAGTAGATTAGCTACTGTAACGGCCTGCTCACCGGCCTCTCCAAACGAGCTGTAAAACAGCTGCAGTACATCCTAGAACGCTGCTGCTCGGGTCCTGACTAGAACCAGGAAGTACGATCACATTAGTCCTGTGCTCAGGTCTCTGGCACTGGCTCCCTGTGGACTCAGAGAATAGACTTCAAAGCAGCTCTGCTTGTATACAAGTCTCTCCATGGCCTAGCACCAAAGTACATCTCAGACATGTTAGTGCCATATGAACCATCTCGGACTCTGAGGACCTCAGAGACCAGCCTCCCGCTGGTGCCAGAGTCAGACTAAACATGGGGAATCTGCATTTCAGTTTTATGCAGCTAAAATCTGGAACAGTCTTCCTGAGGATGTGGAGACAAGGCCTCTACTCTGGCAATTGTTCAAATCTAAAGCTAAAAACTGTTTTGTTTGCCTGCATATGACTGAAATGCTTTTCTTTGCACTCTTCTCTTTTATGTCTGAATAAGACTGTGATTCTGCCATGTCTTTGTGATTTTAAATGCATTTTCTGTTGTGGTGAAGCACTTTGAATTGCCTTGTGTATGATTTGCTCTACAAATAAACTTGCCTTGCCTTGCCTTGCCTAGATCCTGGTCGTGTGGATCAGTGAGTCGATGTCTCACTCGCTCTTAGCGTACAGTTTTATGTCATCCATGTAGAGGAGGTGACTGATTGTGGCCCCATTCCTGAGTAGGTATAGCCATCGCCAGTCTTGTTGATTATCTGGCTGAGAGGGTTCAGACCTAAGCAGAACAGCAGTGGGGACAGGGCGTCTCCTTGGTATATGCCACATTTAATGGACACCTGTGCAAGTGGTTTACCCTTGGTCTCAAGGGTGGTTTTCCACATCCGCATCGAGTTTGCTATGAAGGCTCCAAGAGTCTTATTGATGTTGTACATCTCCAAGCATTCAGTGATCCAAGTGTGTGGCATTGAGTCATATGCCTTCTTGTAATCAAACCAGGCAGTACAAAGATTGGTGTGTTGGGTTTTCAGTCTTAAGCGACTGTTCTGTCAACCAGGAGTTGGTGTTTGGCTCCTCTGGTGTCTTTGCCGATTCCCTTCTGTGCTTTGCTCATACATTGATTGATGTGCCCACTTATCTTAACCGCAATGATACCTGACATGAGTTTCCATGTTCCTTGTGGAGAGGTTATTGGCCGATAGTTGGATGGGACTGTACCCTTGGAGGGATTCTTCAGGATCAGGATCTTGCTTGATTTTAGCCTCTAACATTTGTTTCTCATGGCTCCCATGGTTGCTCTTATAGCCAAGCATTTCTAGGATCACTGCTGCTGAGGTATATATCTCAGTGGTCTCAGTGATAGTTGTGGTAGGGATGGCCGTTGTAAGGGATAATATAAGGGTTGCCTTGAATTCATTCTCGCCATGATCTTATCTTTCAGGTCAGTCGCTGCCTCGTTCAGCGTGATGGCCCTTATTGGGGCGTCGTACCCAATATCTGGTTGGGGAGTTGTTATTTCCCCTCTGACCTGGCAGCCTGATGCCTCCTTACCGCAGCAGTGTTGTACCTTTTCAATCTCAAGCGGTGATAGCAATTGCCGTCTGTGGAAATTGGAACACTGAGCTACAAGCTATTTCGCCATCAGCTTTGATTGTGGGTTTCGAAGTATCCATGCAGCCCACATCCTTTGCATGTAGCCCCCCTGGCTAGGGTCACTGGAGAAGTAGCATTCCAACAGAGCTTTGTTCTCGCATCTCTTCCATTTTCGCCTAGTTCCAGTAGCCCATTTGTCATCAGGGTGCTCTGGTTCCCCAGCACCTTGTTTCTCCGGGCGACGTCTGAGCCGGCATCTCATTTGTTTCATTGTCACTCATCATTGTATGAGGTAGGCAGAAAGATTTGAGCGGCTGGATAGCTCAACTGGTATATATATCTATATATCTATATATCTATACATCTATATATCTATATATATGTGTATATGTGTATATATACATATATATATGCGTGTATATGTGTGTGTGTATATATATATATATGTATACGTGTATTTGTCTATATATATATATATATATATATATATAAATATATATATGCATGTATATGTGTGTGTGTGTGTGTGTGTGTGTGTGTATTTTTCTTTACAACTTTGTCCTGCTCAATAAAAAAGTACCCAAGAAATGTTCATATCTGCTTCATACAATAGTAGCACTGTTTATTGTCTGAATCCAATCCACACAATTGTAAAAGGCCCAATGATGCATCTTCAGTGTGTAAGTGTAATGAAATAGTACCAGCCTATCTGCCTTGTTTTGGATCACGAGCTGAACTCTGAGTCGCCCATGCTTTTCCCACGTGCCCACACTGTTCTCTTTCTGTGCTCGTCTTGTTTGGCGTTTGCTCTGTCTTTCTGCGCGGACATAAAAGCCTCCATTCAAAACACCAGACAGTTGTCCAGGGGCCGTCCAATCACAGGCGCCCTATTATGGTGGCGGGACAGATGCGGGTCGGGGTGTCGTATGTTTACTGGAAAGTGATAATGGGATAGTGTGCCATCATTTTCAAACACCCATTGTTGATTATTGTCTGTGATGTAGGTCAATAGAGCAGTCCAGCCACCTACATTTTGAGCTGTTTTGACTGTGTTTTGCCCATTTAGAGGTACTGGCCTGTGGAGAGCCTGGTTTTGAGAGTTTTTTTGTGTATGCTATAGCTTTACTGTAAGATTAATGATGTCACAATCAGTCAAGTACAATTGGCCTTGTTGACATTCCCTGGCGCGTTTGAGGGCTGTGGCCATTGTCTCATTCTGTTGTTACTCTATAAATCGTTATTGACCACTCGGTCCCCACCCAGGATTAGGGCCAGCTACAAATTTGCACCTTGCTCTGGCAAATTAAAGTTGAGATTGAATATGGTGGAGACATTTCCCAAGACTTGTGCAATGAAGATTTTTATTATCTCTCGGAAAATAATCCAGGAAGGGGTATAAAATATCAGAACATTTTGTACCTCCGTTGTATCTGCTGGCCTGGTCAAGCCGTTTAGCTCACAAAAACACCCTGTAAACTGAGCTAACCGCCTTTTAACATGGTTGATGGACACAGGCTGCTCCGTCATGTGATACGCATAGCCCGCAGTCAAATGAGAATGGCTTGAAGGCTGTGTGTTCTTCTTGTACTGAGAAAAACAAACCTGTGGCGTCAGAAAGAGAAAAAGAAAGCAGTTAAGACGTTTATTGAACAAATGTAAATGGGTTACATAAAGAAGTCAATAGGTACTCACAAAATTGTTGCATGACTGTAAAGAATTATTTTAATTAGGATTTATGGCAACAAGCTTGTGACATTTTATTATTGTGAAAGATTTGCGATTGTTTGCATATTTATCTACTCAGCCTTTTTCTACACAAATACACCAAATATTAAATTACTTTCTGATGGTGGGTACGATTTTATTGTTTTGTCTGGAATGTTCCGCATTGTAGCAGTAGAACTACGATATCAAATCTAGCATTTGTATCGATGAGAGTGGATTTATTTCTCGAAAATACACGCAAATAAATACATTCTTACTGTGAGCAGTGTGTCACCTCTCCACAGATTTGACCTGTAACTTGGCCTGGTTGCGCCTCCTGCTTGTCTCCATGGAGATAGACAGATTCTTGGCAAAGCAATGAAATCTCCATGGATTTAAGCAGGTTGTAAAATCAATTACTAATGCATGTATTGTGTGAAGGTTGTTCTCATAACAGCCCTATATGTAATTAGTCTTGATGAAGTGCAGCACATACCCCATGATGCTATGAGCTGTCTGATGTGCTGACGGTAAAGATTTAAATGCAATGACCTCTGTGTATGGGGAATAACATGCCACCAAGAGGAAGATAGTGTAAAGTCAGACAAAAACCTGCACACAGCTGCTCTTTCATCATGATAAATTATGGGCCTTGCTATGGCAACACATGGTAATCTACCGCTCAATCTATGAAACATTCCCAGAGCAGGAACAGGGTTATCCACATGGATCTGACACTGCATCAACGACTATGGGATGTGGTTAGTTAGATCTTTGTAATCTTTTTTTGACATTCCTGCTCTTGGGCCATCTTCCAGTCACGGATTTAGAGTCAAAATCTCTCATAGATTCTCTTGATCCTCTCTCGTGTATTACATAAAGTTGCATCTACTCGCATTTGTCACACGCATGAGTCATTTTGTACTAAACACCAAAGCAAATATGGTGTCCCCCATACAATCCCAAATTCAACATGGCAATTCCCAATGGCAGCAACAACCAAACATTGAGAGTACAAACCCTGCCAAGGCCATGTGCAATCCAATCCACTTTATTACTACAGAAAAAGTCATGAGCAAAAGCCGTTTACAAAGTGCTGCAAATACTGAAATGTGATTAAACCATAAGACTGAATGAAAATAGTAAAACAGAATAAAAAATAAAACGATACAATAAAATAGACTAATAGGCATAAATTGCTTGAATGAAATGTGTAAAAAAAACAACAACAACAAATCAATACAAGACTACAGAGGACCATACAACTCACATGGACCACACAACTCACGTGGTGTTGAAAGCCAGCGAACAAACGTGGGTCTTAAAACGAGACTTAAAACACTCCACTGTGGGGGCTGTTTGGACGTGGGGGGGCACAGAGAACGCTCTGTCTCGCTTGGTTTTAAGTCTCGCCTTAGGCACCACGAGCTACGCCTGGCTCTCTGACCTCAGAGCGCGCTGGTGTGTAAATTTGGATGAGGTCCCAGATGTAATGTGGCCAGTCCATTGAAAGCAAAAGAAATTCTAAAAGTCGCAAGACATGGTGTGATATGCTCATGTTTTTTACTTAAAATACATCAACCTATTTATGTATGTATCTATGTATGTTTATGTCTGCACTTGTACTATATGTATATATCTATGTATGTTTGTATGTGTGTATTTATTTATCTGTTAATTTATAAATGTATTCAATTTTGTAATATATAAAACAGAACACAAAAAACACAAAAAAGTTAACATGACCAGAGAGAGAGAAAAAAGGCAACAAATGTGAATGAAATTAAGCCAAATTTAACGTCTCATTTGGTCCAAAGTCGGCCAAATTTGTCAATTTTCAAATTAAGTTTTTTCTTTCTTTTTTTTCTATGTAAACAATAATGTTGGTCCAAACTTTGATTGTTGGTTCAGTTTGTGTCATCCATTTCATTGTTGCCCTTCTTCCCCACTTCCAGAAATATGTTCCAAAGGTATCCATTTATGTGATCATGGCAGGAGTTTTGAGGCCCAGATAAATAATGCTGAAGTCAAACGGTATGGCAATGTCAAAAACAATTCACATTTTCCATTATTTTAGCTTAATTAATTGATATGTCCTTCTCATACATTAGGTAATCGAGTGTGATTGCATATTACGCCATCACTTACTGACACTCGCTGGTCAGTCCATCTCCTCTATCACAGGATGCGTGCCGTCATGCCATAACCTCCTCTACCACACAACTTCACCCCAGAGAATCCCGAGATGCACATTGATAATACATGTAGCCCAAATCATATTACACCGACTCTGCTGCATCGATCGGATAAGGATGACATCATCTCCCAAAGCTCCCTGCTCAGGTTTTTCCCTTGATGGAGGAAGCTAAGTAGCGCAGAAAAATCTTTAACCCAATGGGATCTTCTTTCATGAGAAGGGGAGTGCTTCACCTGCCCCCTCCCCCACACACTTACAGTATATGCCAGCACCAAAGGGGATTAAGACCCGACATTGAATTTTCCATATTATTCTGGTAGACACTCTATGGGACAGTTGCATAGTGCTTCTCACACGATTAGTGCAAGATAATGAATTAGGCTGGAGTTGTGTGCTGAAAACGTCACAGCAGCTGGAGCCTCGTAACCGTGCTTGTTCCATATGAAGTTTGCAGCAAAGGGAAATCCAGAGCTAATTGACTTTGAATGTTAATAAAACATAGGTGTTATGTGATCTGCCTATAGAGCTCTCAGAATAAAGGTATTTTAATGTGTCTAAGCCTGGGGTTTATGTACATTCCAGATTTCATAATCACTTTCCATTGACAGTATATATAGAGGGATTGACCGTTTCAACGTATACATCAACACTGGGAAAAGCAAATAACAGGCATTCATTTGGGGACATCTTATCCAAATTTCTCTTATTGGAGTAGCACAATTGGAGAACACTGTTTTTATTGAAAGTACACTTGCGTCTAAAACAGAGTATTCCAACATTGCCAGAAGAGACAGCACGTTGTTGTTGTTGTTGTTGTTGCTGTTGTTCAAAAGTGAAATAAAAATGTATTTACGTTCCAGTGAGCAGCACATTTTATAATTTATAATTCAAAGTAAATCATTTGTCAATTTACAGTAGAAGATATGATGAGGTGATTTCTAGATCATTCTAAATTGTAAGTCTATGTAGTGTTGAATGAAGGTAATTACCTGCTTTAGTATACTGTACGTCAGAGTGGTTTAATGGTTGCATAATACTGTGTGTGCGAGGTGTGTGCGCTGGTGACTCACCCAGACTGAGTGTCCCCAGCTCGATCCATCCAGGCTCATCTCACTCTGTCCCCAAGGGATCTGATGGGATACTGCAAATGGGCACCACCAGCTGCTCCAAAGACATGTTCTCAAGCAGATTTCATATGAAAATGAGAAAGGCAGCCATAGCAATTGTTAAAATAAATCTTACGGTACATCTATTGTACATTAAACATCCACCACCTTCTCTACCACTTTTCAACCATATTTTATAGATTAAAAATTTTAAAAGTGGCGCGTGACATTTTGGATTGTTTTTGGATTAGTTTGAGTTTGATTCATAAATTATATGCAATGCAATTTATTAAGCCAACCTTTAACCTCTTTGTTACCTCAAAAAAGGGTTTTATCAATGGGCTGCTTGTCGCTCTTGATTGTTAAATGAATTGTTTTGTATTCACTTGCATTTGCACCTACAACGTTAAATGACTGTGCTCAAAATTCAACAGACCATTCAGCTAGACCTACGCTACGCTAACCTTTGACCTCTCTGTTTGACTCTGTTAAGAATAACATTAGCATTGTGATGAAAAAATGCAAGCTCCATGGCAACACATCTGGCACAAAGGGACTTAGAGAGGTACCTGTGCGGTCATATGCAGATGTGATGACGTTTACCATAATAATAATAATAATAATAACAATAATAATAATAATAATAATATTGAAAATGCGTAATGGGATTTTTGTATTATTTTTGTGCACTGTTGTGACTGTACTTCTAATATTTGAACAAATTGTTTAGCTGCAGCCTTTACAACAAACAAGTGCACCTTCACAATAGTAATAGTGTGTGCTTATTCATTCCTACCCGAGATTAGGCTCCATTCATCTCTCTGTCACAGCTATCAAACATAAAAAAAAAAAAGCACAATCTCCAGTTCCAGTCCCTCAGGCTTCTCCATAAGTCCACCTGTGTTCATTGGGTCGATATTTGTACTTGGCCATCATATCTCATCTTTATAGTTATAAATCTCCTGTCTGTTCAAATATATGACATTTAATTATTGATGGATTAAGAATTCAGGGGCGAAAAAAAGAGCAGAGATGGAGGGTAACCTTTACGAGAGCCCCAAGACAAACAGCTACTGTGTGGGTTGTTTCTATTAAAACATAATACCGACACATGATGAAGATATGTAGTTTTGTTATTTTGAAATTCAACCCTTGATGGAGGGTAAGAGAAGCAAAGGGCTTGGAATGTATATGTTTATGATTGATGTATGTGGATTTTCGTATTTGAATGATTTATTCGTGTAATTTTTTTATATACACATTTAATCTGTATTTACTGTATTTACACCAGGAACCACAGGTGTATTGTATTGTTATGCATTGTCCATACACAAATAAAACCATACTATACCAATGGTAACAGGCTAATTCATAATGATGCGCCGTGGACAACTTCCTCTAGGACTGATGTAAATGTGTAGAATATAACAAACCAATAGTCTTTTTTGTCCCTGAATTTGATTCTAACTCATTTAAAAAAAGTTTTGAAAATCCACTTCAGGGTGTCCTGAAATGTCTTCAGTAGTTGACAAGGTTACAGAAAACAAAATAGTCTGAGGCCTTATGCTGCCACAATTCTTTGACTAGTTGCACATCATTATTCTGTGTTAGAAAACACAGTGTCATCATCGTTGTCTTGAATAAACAATTAGTCTTGGTCTGTCTTGACATTCTTCTGCTTCAATTACATCAATTAAAGTCCTCTGTAAATACATGGGCACAAATCCTGCAATTGTTTTTAATTATAGGGAACAAAAGAGAAGCAATGTTACGGAGATGTACTCTGCGCAGACTTGTCTCTATGGTGACAGTGTCCAGGATAGACCCCTGTGGTGCAGTGCAATGGAGCAATGCCATTTTAAACTGAGCTTTAAAGAGGCACCATAAGCTTACTGGCGATATCATGGGACAAATGATAATTAACAAATATCGTAAAAACACAAAATGATTATAATGTCATATAAGTAAAATAAGTACGATTTAATTAGCACCAAGACATTTCTATATGTTTTCTACAGCTGCCATGTTTTGCTCACACTCTTACTGCTACCAGCTTGACCATGACATTTTAAAAAAATGCATTCACTTGATTGTGATGGAACAGCATATCCTGGAGCTCCATCTTTGATGTGGGGCAAGCCATATCCTAGAGCTGCAGGGCAAACACTTTATCTTTTACCGACACATTGTTTACAGCCCCATAGACTGACCAGAACTACAATAGGCCACACAACTACAATTATGTTAGTTACATTAGTTAATGTCTGTGACAAATTAAGTAACATAAAAAAAACAGTATATCTCATTACAATAGCTAATACATTATATTACATGATTAATCTCTTACATACTGAACTGAATATTTGGTGTATTGCCAAATTATTATTGGCTCAATCCATTAAAATGGCGAGAGTCATTGTTATTTGTCGGTTTCTTTGTCTTATTATTATTAGGCGAGGGTTTTCTAGTGACGTAAAATTATTGGCAAATATTGTGTGTTTGTATTATTCCACTTGCAACAATGTATTATTTCCCAAAGAAAATTAGAAAATATAATACAAAAATGTGTTTTCTTGATTCTTCTCAAAATAATAAAACAGAATATCCCTTTTCCCAAGTACAATAATAAAAAAAATATATTATTAACATAGCCTATCTTTCATGGGTCACATTTGTTAATATTTGTTTCCATAAACCTCTGTGACTCTGTTATTAACAAGATCTGTTATTATAAGCCCAGATTTTAGCCTGAACAGTATTTGAAAGGGGGGAAAAAATGCACAGAGGAGTTGCTTTGTTATTATCTGTCACAATGTGTTATTACATTTATCACACAGCCAAGGCCTTCGCATACACATCATGCTTTTCACAGTGACTCCATTCCCAACCTATTTGCATTTTTACGTTTGTTTTATTCCTCCCGCTTTGCTCGTGCCTCCAGGGAATTTCCTTTGCGGACTAAAATGGCAAAATAGATATTTCATCCAATGATTTCTCCATTGAATTCATGATTTGCTCGTTCAAATTTTACATTGGTTTAGCCCCAAAATTATCATGCAGTGCACACTTCTGTAAATTAGTGATCTGCATTTGAGCTGATCACATTTTACAGATTTTTGGCTCCAGTGAATAGGATTAATGCATTTTGATGCTTGAATATGGGCTCGTAACACAATATCCACATTGGTATTTCAATTAATTTCGGCTTATGGAAATTTACAAAGACCAAAGAGGACTATTTCATATTCAATAGTATCAAAATAAATAATTGGATAGGCTTTATATGACAAATGGAAGTTTGGTTGTTGTTAACCAGAGCCCTTTTCTATCGGATCATGTGTGTGCATGCTTTTAAGATGGCTATGACATGTTTTAGCGTTTATAGTCTTATTATAGTCTTAAAACACACTGAACTCATTATCCGCCTCAAAATTCTGATAACCATACCCTATAATGTGAACGTGAAAGACGGTTGTTTGAATTATTTGCATATTTATTTATTTTTCAAAAGAAAGAAAAAAAGCACACGCTGAAAACACATTTATTTTGCATTGATAGAATTGTAAAAGCCAGACTCAGATTTCAGAGGGTTGAGTGAGAACTTATATTATCCTCTTGCTACTAAACAGTGGGCCTCATATTACATCTGAACGTGGTTTTCACCCACACTCAAGAGATTCAAGGGAAAAATTCTACAAATCTCATACCAGCTCTTCCCTCTGCAACACTACCTCCTGGACGTCTCGTCCTGGAAGACGTTTACTGACTCATTGACGTAGAGCATCTCTATGTCTATCACACTCTCTTCTAAGGCCGGATTTTCTTGTAACTGTTGTATGAGATGGTTTTTGACGCTGACCTTCTCTTCAAGAGTTCCAATGGTTCTTTTTAATTGAGCAGCGTAGTGTTCATGTTCCTCCACAATATACTTCAGCATACACTGTTCCTCAGTACTCGCCTTTTTTTCTCGATTTAACTGCTGTACATGTTTGTCTCTGGCACTGAGCGCCTGTTGAAGTTCATGTATTTTCTTTTCTAATAGAGCAGCGTAGGCATCATATGCGTCCTTCGTAGACATCTCATCTTGATACTGAGCCACATGCACCGTTATCTCCTTTTCTAGCTCTAGCTCTTTGAGAAGACAATGTTCGAGGTTCTCACTTATTATTTGAGCCTCTGCCAACTTCTCTTTTGACTGAGTAAGGGAGGCCTCTTCTTCCTCTACCTTCAGCTTTTCCTCACTTTTGACCAAAGCAAGCTGTTCCAGCTGTCCTTGTTGGGCCAGAACATTTTTGTGCTGTTCAGTCAAATTCTTCTCAAGGTTTTCCACCTTTTGCTCCAGACAGTTGTTCCTATGGAGCTGTTCTTGAAGCTCAGTGTTTGTCCTCATAAGCTCTCGTGTGAGCTCGAGGAGTATCTTGCTCTCGGCTGTGGCTGGATCCTGGGTGCCTCCTGTAGGCTCATCCCAGAGGAGCCTCCTTCTCTTCCTACATATGCTTTCTGCAGGTGTTTCTGTGCCTCTCGTACTCTGGGCACTGGCGTTCACGTCTGAGGCATCTGAGGCATTTGAGGCGCCTGATGCGGCTGACGCGGCTGAGGCGTCTGAGACGTCTGAGACGTCGTCTTCCTCACTCCATGCGCGTTCATGCTTCATGTTGAGTTGAGATGTGATGAGTCGCTCTTTTTGACAGATTGAAGTCTTGAATTGCTGTTGTTGTTGGTGAAAAGGTGGATTTGCCAACACCTACTGTATTTGTACGTCTTCAAAGTATGTGTTTTACGCTATACCGTAAAAATTTAAGACAACAAAAAGGGAAAGAGAGAGGTCATAAACGCTCTGTCATAAAGAAGAATCTTTGAGTTTGACATCATCACATTTTAGAATGTTATGGTGTCATACACCAAGATCTCTGGAATAATCTTGTTTAATTAAACGGCTGAATTGACAAAACATTTAAATGTGTGTTATTAATTAAAAGCAGCACGTATGATTCCTGGTGGCAGGCTTCTCCACTGAGAAAGTTAACATTTAAACTTTTTTCTTTTTACACCATTTAAAAATAATGCTTTTATTAGGCACTACAAACTGGCAAGAGGCCTATTAGCTCGGTAAGGCTGTGCAAAGCATGGCAGTGAAAGTATGCACGAAATTGAGCCCGACGGGCTCGTCCGCTTCAAAACACCCACTAACGTACTCGTCCACTCATGCACATCCCGTGCATACTAATTAGTCTCATATTTCTGATGATGTTCCAGACACTGTACACTGTAACAGTAAATTCTTGTGTACATATTAAGCCTATTTTTATTTTTATTTTATACTATAGTCATTTTAAATCTAATGCATGCATGATTTCAGATACAGTTGTTTTTATTATTGTTCTGTGTTTTATGTTGCACCTTAACGCCGGAACAAGTTCCTATGTTTGTGAATTCTGTTCATTGACAATGGCAATAAACCCTTTTCTGATTCTGATTCTGATACACATAAAATTCACTAGACTTAGATTGGACGGTGTCCCTTTTTACCAAAGAGCAGCACAAGTCTTTGTCAAAATTCCTCAATTTAACGCTATAACATTCTTCATAGTTTAAGGTAAATATTTACTTCAAAACTTTTACTTTTACTTGAGTATTTGTTGTAATGTGTGTAACTCTGTATCTGTCGTTTTACTTCAGTAACAAAATGTTGTACTTCTTCCACCACTGTAAAGCCGTGTTCAGACCACGAGCTTTGCCGAGCCGCAGAGCTACTTTGTAAATACACCAAAGTCATTCTCTTACTGCCATAGAACACAACTCCTTCAACTGCGCATGTGCGTTCGTCGCCTCGGCAGCGCCTCTGCTGCAAAGAGTTTATTTTTTGGCCGCCCGTTCGAGGCGGCCAGGCAGCGTGGCCAGGGCGGCTGCCTTCAAAATGTACAGGCGTTCAATTTGGGCGGCCAGCGCGAATTTGGCTGCCGTGGTGTGAACGGGCCTTAAGAGACCAAACTGAGAGCACCTGGAATCAAACCAGGGACATCTTGATTACTTATCAAATGCTCTGCCATTGAGCTATACCCAAAACACTAACTCTTTTAAAAACTATGATATGACCAGAAAGGCTTACTTTGATTGGTCAGAGAAGACCCTTGATTTGTGAGACAGAAAAGACAATTGAAGCAGAAATTTCCCAACAAGTGAATGCACAAAACTGAACTCAACTGAACTTCTTCTTTGGGGGTGGTGGTGGTTGTGTTGCTTTTAATGGCAGTTGGCAGCCAACTTCTTCTTCTTTGGTGGTGTTTTATGGCGGTTGGTATCCATAATGTTACTGTACCGCCATTCTTTAGACATTATTCATCAGACCCCATTCTTTAGTTGTTGTTTTTGTTGTTGGTGCCTCCAACGGTGGCCGGCAGCCAACCGCCAAGGTTGGCTTTCCACGGCGGCTGGCCTCCATAGTGCCATATCACCACCACCCACTGTAGTTGTGACTCTTGGAGTCACTTTTGCTGCTGTCACTGCCCTCCATGGCAGTCGGCAATTGAGCGGGCAACACCACAACAACGCACCCAACCCTACAATCTTCCAATTAACCCCGTGTTACATAAGTAACCATAGCCCCACATGGTCTTTGTGACTGGATTGTAAGAGGATTCCGCAGATTGAATTGCCGCCTATTAGTTTGAAACCATAAAGACAGGTCAGTTCTTTCTCTTTTATATGCCGAACAGTGAAGCAGCACATGCTCAACAGTTTCTGGTTCTTGACAGCGATCACACAAACCGGTAGGATGTTTACCTATCCTACTCAGCGACCAATTGAGTCCATTGTGGCCTATTCTCATGCGAGCAACGGCTCTCTCTTCTCCTGCATTCCCGCCCATGGATCTGGCCAACACTACTCTGTATCTGATATCTGATACAGATGTCGTCCAGTATCACAACGATTCCAATAGTCCTGCCAGAGTTTATACACATGACGCTTAATAATGGGCTTGATTGCAGGTCTCAACTGTTTTATGGTGGTTGGTATCCATAGTGTTACATTACCACCATTCTTTACTTTATTCTTTAGACTTTATGCTTTAGACTTTAGACTTTATTCTTTAGACTTAATTCTTTAGACTCTAGACTTTATTCTTTAGCCTGTATTTTTTTCGACTGCCAGAGAGCTGCGCTCGCCGCCAGCTGGCGCACCCTCAGCCTCTTCTTCTTTGGTCGTGTTAAATGGCGGTTGGCATCCATAATGTTACATTACCGCCATTCTTCAGACTTTATTCATTAGACCCCATTCTTTATTTGTTGTTGTTGGTGCTTCCAACGGCGGCCGGCAGCCAACCGCAAAGGCGCATCCTTCCTCTTCTTCTTTGGCTTTCCATGGCGGCTGGCCTCCATAGTGCCACATCACTGCCACCCACTGTAGTTGTGCCTCTTGGAGTGACTTTCGCTGTTGTCACCGCCCTCCATGGCAGTCGGCAATTGAGCGTGCAACACTACGACGACGCACCCAACTCTACAATCTTCCAGCCAACCCTATGTTACATAAGTAAGTAACTATAGCCTTACATGATCCCTAAACCATAACCATAAAGACAATTCAGTTCTTTCTCTTTCGTTGAACATGTGCTGCTTCACTGTACATGCTGTACAGTGAAGCAGCACATGTTCAACAGTTTCTGGTTCTTGACAGCGAAGTCATAAAGGCCTGTTATTATTGAATTCATATTGAAATCAATGGCAGACAAAATATATCCTACAGCAACGCTAAAAATGTTTCATAATTTCAAAGTGTGTGAGCGCTCTCGATTATGGACACAATAATTATCAGCTAGTTGATTAAATTCAACTAGCTTATAATTAAGCTATACAGGGCTTTTAAAAGTAACACTACTCAAACACTGATAATGAGCACATGGCCACTCATGACTATAGAGTCCACTATTAGTTATTTTAAAAGCAGTAACATTTTTGTCCGATTTTGTACCGGTTGGCCTCTAGAAACAGGCACATTTCCCATCCAAATCCTATCAGACTTTTCAGATCTATATAGAGTAAAAAAGTACAATTTGGCTTTTAGGGTCCTCCAAACCTGTCGCTGATAATGAATGGTAATCTGACTCAAAGAAAACAGAGGAGACTTAAAAACACATTAAACATTAACATAGATGCACCAAAGTTGTCAGAGTGAACCAAATTAATAAAAATATCCGTCTCATAACAATAGTTTACATGCTGCTCAAATAAAGGCTACAGCGTTCCCGAGGAAAAAAAACACATAGGAAATGAGGCAAGGTTATTTCTGGCCTGGGCTCGTGAAATTCGGAACAGTGGTAGAGATCAATAAGGCAAATATTACATCGGAGCATTGCCCTCTGACAGACAGGATCTCGGTCAATTTGTATCCAAATGCCGCCGCCACTTTAACTTCTTATTTTCCAAAAAGTACTTCTCCTTGGTTTTTTGTCCAATCGAGTTCACGTTCCACATCTGCAAACATTGAATTATATATATTCTGTACTGTTTTTAATCATTAATAATTTCCTGTTTATTTGATGATTGCGCAAACCCTTATGCATCAGGCTAAAAAGCTGAAATTGCAACCACTGATGTGGCATGGAAAACTAAACAGAAAAGAGTAAAGAGCACATGGCCACTCACGACTATAGCGCCCCCTACTGTTCACTTAAAAGTTCCAAAAATGTCCGATTGCCACGAAATTCGGGGAGATGATTGTATATATTAACAAATAATTGTACATTATACCGTTTTGCCACTAGACACAGGCATAGTTCCTATAAAAATCATATGAGACTTGTCAGATCTATGTAGAGGGTCAAACATTATTTTATGCTAAGTAAAATTGACACACACATTGGTCAGGTCAAATCGATTGATAAATTCCGGTTGAATCATTTAAACTGCTAATGTGGCTGTAGACCCTTAACACCCCTACAAATACATTTGTAACAACATCTCTGAGAGGTGTGTTATTTGTACAGGGAATAGAGATGATGTCAGCGGAATACCAAGTTGCGTTGAGTCATCAATATTTGAGCTTGTGAAGTGCTGATAATAAACTAACCAAGATGGCAAACGGATGCCCTGGTGTTTTGGTGCACTCTGTTTGCGTCGAAGCAAGTTACTAGTTTGTGAATTGTTCACTGACAACGGCAATAATACTGATTCTGATGATGTGGTGAGGGCCCCCAAGGAAAATTTCACTCAGGCCCCCCTTAAGACTTGGGCCGGCCCTGCCACTCGGGGAGCACTAAAGGGCCACATGCGGCTCTAGAGCCGCGGGTTGCCGACCCCTGGCCTGAGTGATTATATTTTAAACACACTTGATTTCACCTGATCAAAGACTGTGGGTCCAGACTCCAGACACAAAATACCTCAAACAATTATGATTATCTGAGCCTCACTTTGTCAACTTGAGTAGAGAATCCGGACCTGAAAGAAAACATTATGAGTGCATTATGAGTGTGTATTTGGTATGAGGTGATACAGATACACTGCACAAAGAGTCAACTATAACTTCATGAGAGAAGAAAAAACATGAACACGCTTTATCGTTTAAAAATTATAGTTTAGACACAAGGTCAGTGTATGGTCACACTTGCGGTTCTAAGATAATTACTAGGTTGTTTTTTTTCCTTTTACCAAATATGTAATTGTGGTGTGGACACCTATACCATAAGGATTACACAGTGACCTCATTTATGGAAATTATACCTCAACTATCATGCACACTCATGACATTTCTGACCTGACTGGTTCTGTGGTTTCTGATATGACTATTTAACACCACAACAGCACTCAAAAGATGTGTAGGTAAAAACAGCTAACGTCGAACTGCACACAGAAACAAGACATGTTATTTGCACTGTGCAATATAGAGAAGACCTTCTTAATGGGCAACTTGTCAGTGAAACACAGCAGTGTACATTTACACTGACCTTGCTTTTTAATCAGTCTGTCCTCTGATGCTGACATCTCTTCAGATGTGTGCCATTAAGATTGAATATATTCAATAAACACATGTATCTTATCAGATGGTTAAAGACAACAGCTCAGCACGCTCTGATAAGATCACATCAGCACATCCTACACAATGGGATTGAGTCAAGCCTCCTTGAACATGCAGTGCTTCATCCACAGCTTTGTGTCTCACCTAAAGAAGACAATTAACTTTCTGTCACCTTCAGCTAAGTGGGTCCACTGCTGACGTTTCATGTCAGAATCTCATTTCACATGAACACACACCTCACAACATCTGGACATGTTGTCATATGCTATCTAATAAGTCAACATTTGCATGAACATAATTTCCATTTCTGTAACATTCTGCATTTGTTATTTTGATGTAGTTTATAGCACAGGTCTATATAATGCCAGACCAATAAAAGGGACTTTTATTTTACAACCTGTTTTATGAAGCTTTATCTGGCTCAGAAACCATTATCAGTCTCCACTGACACAGCGAGGTTGTTTGTCACTCAGTCACAGTCTCCTGGTGCAGTTGTCTCTCTGATCCTGCTCACCACCACACTGGCTCTAAAGATCAATCTAATCTGCAATTCACTGCCTGTTTATTATCGGTCCAAAGTCTTTACTGTAAGACAATGTATACAAATTGAAAGGCAGATATTAACCTCTTTAACATTGGCTCTGTTAATGATGAAACTGCTGTATTTAATATTACTTATTTCAAGCTTGTTTTAAATGTATTGCACATTTCACTCAGAAGATCTGGCCACCCTGCATACTGTATGTGACACAAGGCAGACACTCTTTTGAGAACATGCCTCCACTGTGATATTGAGGACTATAACCTCTACCTCCTCTATTTCCTCATAAACCCTAATTCTCACCCTGCCTCTTTTCACACTGCCTCCTCTACCTGTACCCCCTATGTGAAAGCACTCTGACGGGAGCTGCACAGGGACAATTTTCTAAGTGCTGCTCGCCGCTGGTACTCATTTAATTACTGCAGAAACAGGGAGGCAGGATCAGACCAGCTGGCTATTCCTCTGGACCCTTGGGGAGGGTTTTCCAGTCATATCTATAGTTTCCATATAGGCCCGAGTTGACAGCTATTGGGATTGAAAAGCTATGATGCAGTCTGCAGGGACAGTGATGCCATATGGACACAGGATTCTGCATGAATACCTCTGTTTTGAGAGTTTCTTGGCTTATACATTCAGCTGGTTTGCATGGGACTGTTGTTCCTTTGTACCGAGTTTAAAATTGTATTTACATTAAAAAGCGCTGTTCATGATTTTTACTGTCTTAGAAAAGTTTAAAACAGAACTTTTTGCAGCTGTCCAAAGATATTCATCATGTTCTTACGTATTCTCGAGCCTTCAGCACTCTTCATGGTTTTCGGTGAGTAAAATAATAATTATAATTATATGTAGAATGCACTCAATGGTCTTTACCTTTTTTTGGTTTTTTTGCTGGTTGTCGATATTGTGCCTGTCAGTAATGTGTACCGCCCTCCAACATTTGGATTTTCACTCAAACACTCAAGTTTGTTCCTCTCTTTTTATTGCTGTAATCTGCCCACTTTCTTCTACTTGTGAGAGTGCAAATTTTTGCTGAAAATCCCATACTCAGTTTATGATCTTCTGGACCATCTGACCTTTATTCTACACCACATCCCATTGTTAAGTCTGATTGTGATTACAGTCATTGCTTTTCTAGTTTAATTCATCCCCCACAGGAATGTCCTCCTTCATGTCTTTTATTTGTTTCCAGCCTCACACACTCAAAGTATGTTTTTAATCTTGTAGAATATAACTGTAATCGTATGTGTTTTGTAATTTGTTGTCAATAGCAATCTGCCAACAGAAAGATTTGTTTTGAGTAAATGTGTCAGATTACTGATGAGTTTAGGATGTTTTGTACCTTAGTGTGGTTAGATTGTACTTTTTGGGTTATTAATGATGTAATTAAAGACGCTGCAACTGCAATTTTACATAGTTCAAATTCTGGGCCAACTTTAAGGTCTAATACAGCAATGAAATATGCTGTATTAGCATGTGAAATATGGTGTATAAAGATCTCAAGCGGTTTAAACAATAGAGATTGAGAATAGAAAATATATTGGCGTTGAACAGGCTATGGTGTATTTTGTGGAGGAAATAATTATTTTTTTTCCGGCAAAACAATTAAACCATATTAAAATTAAACCATTCTATAACCTTTACACATAGGTTCAAAAGACTTGTTCTTCATCCTACTCATGTTTAATGTATATTCCCATGTATAATATAATTTAGGGCTGCAACGATTATTCGAGTAAATCGAATAATTCAATTACAAAAAAGCTTTGATTATTATTTGGTTGCCTAAATGATTCATTTAATTTACATATCTAATTAAAAACATGTGAATCTGTGGCGCGCGGAACGACCTGTGGCGCTTCCGTTTCAGACGGAACTTGTTCCACTCGGGCGAAAGCACAACAGAGACAGAGCGGCGCGTTCCAAACTCACAAGTGCTACTGGGAAGAGTTTTGTTGTGTGAAAGAGCACGATGTCCCGAGCTGCAACTCTAAGTACCGCAACTAGCTCTGTGCGCCACCCAACCCCGCCACGCCACCGCGAACCCCTGCGCTCCCCCACACAACAAAACTCTGCTTCCCAGTCAGACTCATACTTTTAAACAGCCAATACACATGGAAACAGCACAGAGTACTTCGACCATGTTATAATAATCTGTTGTGAAACAGAAAGTCCGTGGTGACACGGGTGAACAGCACACGGAGCCGCAAAACTTTTTGTTCGATTTACACTTTTAAAGTTTTTTATCTTGTGTTTATTGCATGCTTCTTTTCCCCTGCTGTTCTGGAACTGTGCATTGCAACACTGACATTTCCCAATCGTGGGACAAATAAAGTTTTCTTAACTTATCGCAAAACAACAGATAAAATCAAATACAAATTAACCATCTGAGGTTGAATGTGAAATAGAGTTTAGTCTTGTCAGCTCCCTCTCTCTCTTAATTGGCTGAGCTGCGTCTCTACATGTCCAAGCATGTCTCTCAAGGGGAAAGGTAATGACTACAAACTACAAATTCCATGTACTCTCTTAGATATAAAATTCACATAATATAATTCACATAATATAATTCACATAATATAAGCGCGCACACACACACACACACACACACACACACACAATATATATACCATATGCATAAGGTTTATTTAGCTACAAAGTAAAGCTAGTGTGTGAAAAGTGTCTTAGCTATAATTTATATTACATAATGCATTGGATTTTTAAGCCCCATTTATTCACTCCACACATTCAGTGGTGGCAACTGCAGCCACAGCTGCCCTGGTAGATTGACAGAAGGCTGACAATCTGCAACATTGGCGCCTCCGACCACCAATTAATCACTCACACAGCAAAGTTATAGGCAAGGTGTTTTTGAGGTGTCTAAGGACACATCAATGACAGTTTGTACTAGAGTCAAAGCTGTCACAATGCAGTCCCTGATATTATCCCACAGGTCTCCAATCCAAGTACTAACCAGGCCTGACCCTGCTTAGCTTGCAAGCTCAGATCAGTGGTATTAACCTATTATATTCAGGCTTCAAACTCCAGCTATAACAGTGAAGGCAAGATTGTTTTACTTTTCTTAATCCAACATTCAACATTTGCCTGAATGAGTCATGTGTACATCGGCAGTCACAGGAGGTGTTTTATTATAACTGTGGGCTGATCCATGCTGTCTGTGCAGGAGGAGGTCACACCTGAGACAGACCTACACTGCATTTTTTAGACTCTGGCACATTGTACAGTGTGCCATATGTCAAGTGAGGTTACAGAACATGGGGACAAAGACTCCTGCATGCGAATGCAAAAGCAGTAGGCAAAACCGGTTTCACTTTTATGGTACTTAATACATTACGAACTAAGTGCAAAAGTCTAAACATTCTTAGAATTAAGAAAGTATTTGTCATATCGGTGTAAACTCTGGACACAAACTTTTCTTGTGATATTTTATAGGCGTGCAGTAACCTTTAATAAAAACATAATTCCCAAAATTAAGAACATCCCTTGAATTTCTTTGAATAATATTACAAAAAAACAGTATTACTAATGTTCTATATTGATTCCCTCGAGTCTAAAATAAATCTTGATTGATTGAAGTACTGTGGATTAATTATGGATTTAAAGCAACATTTCACATCACTTTGCACCACCAACTAAAAGCACTATCTTAGTTTTGCAAATGTTGTATGAAACATGAGCTTAGAATAGAAATGTCTTATAAATACAGTAATATACCTGCTCAAGAGACATCTGCCGTGTTGCAGCATGCCCATGGTGTATCGTGCTTGTGAGCCTGCCTACACTTTGCACCTTGCCCGGCGAAACTATAGCTTGTGTCATGAATAGAGTGTGCAGTGAAATGACAGGCTGTGTGGGCCCAGACAGGATCTGATTCGCAGCTGTTTGAGGCTGTTTAAAGTCTGACTCATGTAGAGAGCTTTAGGGGCAGCGTCACTCACTCACACACTCAAACATGTTCTCTTATACCACTGAGCTAAGGGCTGTTCTGGTGAGAGGAATCTAGAGCTGAAAGACACACCTTTTTCAATTCTTTCTTCAACTTTCACCACTTAAAACCACTCAGTCAATAAGCAAAGATCAGTGTATTTAGTTATAGAATAAAGAATACCTACATTAAAACATATTTTGTAACATATGATATTACTATGTCTAATCAGAGCACTGTATTCAGAATACATTGATTGCTTCCACATTGAGTTGCTTTATATTATAGTTTATATAAAGCATTATGTTTGTTTCTCTGTTTATAATCCATATTCATCACTAAGGAAAAAATAAACTCATCACAAGAGTAATGTTTTCTATTTTTTTCACAAATACTGCAGTGTGAAGCCTAAATTGTGAGATGAAATACCATGATGTATTGCTTGATTTTATGAAAGTAACTGTATTCTGAATTCCACTAAATGAAAAAGTAACTGTACCAAATACTATTACTCAAAATTAGTCATTTGAAAAAGTGTATTTGATACATTTAGTTACTTCCCAACACTGACAAAAGTAACCAGAAATCTACTAAACTATATATAAAAGAACTAATTCTGAAGAGGACTGAAATCCACAAGTCTTTATACCACAATCTATGTTACGATCAGTATCCAGCCTGTTGTAAAATAGATTCTCATAACAGATCAGATCATAGACAAATCAGAGTTTCGATCATTCCTCTCGTCCTGTGATTGTAAATGTGTGCTGCGCTGTGTGACACTCACACTGGAGATTGTCTGAAGAATGATTCTTCTGGCAGAGCAGCATTGAGCTCAAGTGTGAAGATTGTGTCCCAGTTAAAGTGAGAGGAACATGTACAATATTCATGACCATGTTACATATTTAAACCTCACAGGCTCTGCGCTGTGGCCCACGTGTGTCAGTCAGATCAGGCACCTCTAACCATGTCATTCGAACGTCAAAGATCTGCATGTAGCACTATCACATGTTTGAGAGGTACTGGATTTTTAATTGTGGTCAAACTTTTTGCTTGGACCACTGCAGACTGATGTTGCATATTGACAAGATTTTTCACCCATCTTGCCAGCAAGAATGTGGTGAGTGAGTGGGTGCTTGTTGGTGGCGCAGATTGGCACTCTCACCAGTATTGCGCAGTCCGCTTCTTTACAGTAACTTTTTTTGAGTTGCAGGTTGTGTTTTTTCGGGTTTGCTCCTGTGCAGCACTTTTACAACCTGAAATAAGTGATTTTTAGTCTTTATTCAGGTCTGTTTCATCATAATAGACCCAGTAATGATTGAAATAAAGTCTGTTCATAATGAATTAATGGTTGTAAGCAGATATCAACGTTAAAATCGATCAAAAATATGTACCTCTCATTTGCACTTGTTCAGTGGCGACACACAACAGCTTATTTTATTGACTTATTTTTTTTGTGGGGCGCTTGGTTTGGGCTCGGTTGCTTGTTACTCTCTGAAAATCTGGAAACCCTGGGCTTCACTTCTGTCAGGCTACCTTAATCTAGCCCCAAGACAGCTGTGCAATAGTAAAACATCTTTCAATATCTAAAAATACGCTATGTATAAATTGCATAGTTTTTATCAAATATTGCGTCTACTTTTATACTTAAATTAAAATAAATTGCTGCTGTTTTGGCTGTAATTGTTTTATCTTTTCAGTGCATACGTTTTTCAACACATAGCCTTTTTCCTCACATATGCTGTAGTCAAATTCTGTTTATTTATGTATTAATTGTTTATTTGATAGGGACAGATACAACAAACACAGTGTTTATTGCCATGGCTAACTCTCAACACCAGTCCCATAGGAGGGCTTTTAACAGATCAGTTTTCACTCAGTGAAATGTTGAATGGATATAACAACACTAAAAGCAATAAAAAATACAGTGGATAAGTAAAATGCTGTGGTAACATTTTCCATGTCGCCCAGTGTTTGAAGCATTCTGAATAAGCAGACAGCCTTTGTAGTCGTGTATTCTCACTTCTCCTTGAGATAAAGGCAATAAAAATCCATTATCTGTTTTGCTGTTGTTGTAGACAGGGCGACCAATGTCACTGTCTGAAAACTTTGTATCAGTCATTTGGTGACTATAGTCAGTGTGCCTCTTATCTAAATGTAGCATATGGTATTGCATTTTAAAATACCCACTGCTGTCATGTTGTGCAATGGTGTGGGCTGTGCTCCTTTAAAGGCATATGCAGATCACAGACGAAGAGGAGCATCTCATTTGTCTCCAACTAAAATTAACCAAGACGTGAATAGATGATTCAGTACTGGTTCAAGGTTTTGAGGGAATCTGTGCACATCCAGTGTAGAAGAAATGTACTTTTTTAATTTAACAAAATCTTTGGAGAAGCTGAGTGAACCTTCATGAATGATCTTTCACAAATGGATGTGACTGGTTGTGGCAAGCCTCTTACAATTTCAAATGTCACTGCTATAAATACTCAGCAACGCTCATGCTGCCATGGGTTTTATATTGTTCTTATAAAGATAAGTTCAGCGAAAGAAAGACTTGTGGATTTTATAGCCTTCAGAAGTGGTTTACATATGTGAATACAACTTGGTATGAACACAAATGTGAACGGCTACAATAGAAGAAAGTCTGGAGCATCAAATCAAAACTACTTACTTTTATTCATCACCAAGGGAAAATTGTTTTCTTTACAGATTTGCAGCCAACCAGCAGAACAAAAGAGTTATATCAAATATAAAGGTCACGAAACTAACTAGACGCCGTGCAATGGCAAGAAGCCATTGCGAGGGACTGTGTAATACATGGCCATATTCTGTACAGTTGCTATGATGATGATGGCATGATGTCAAGACATCATCGACATGATGTGATACGTGCCGAAAAACACGTTGCTATAAGAATAAAGAACTACAGTAATTAATAGTGACTATCGTCACTATTGTCACTGTGTCATTACACAGTCACTCAAGAAATCTCTCTTACTCTCAGTTACACCTCAGGTAAATACAGATTTTTAATTTTTTTTTATAATCAGATTAAATTTGTATTATTATTATTATTATTATTTGTTTAATTCGTTTATGTTTTCTTTTTGTTATATATGACATAGAACAAGTGTTGAAAGTGCAGTATGTTTGAATTTGAAAGCAGCAATATGTCTGATAATCAAACTGATGATTGTATTTAGCCAATTTATTTTTCTCACTTTTGTGGCAGCCATCAAATAAAAAAACAAGTTATTTGTTGAATACTCTCAAATGTTTTAATTTCAACACCTGAATGTCAGGTTGTATCTAAAATGTTTGCAGATCATGAGCCAAGTTCTCCAGTGAGGAGGTCATCTGCTTGTACACAAATAATGGAAAGCTTGTTTTTTGTGATGAATTTCTTCCTGGTGACGAGGATCAGAGGAGGAGTGCCCAGTGTAGAGTTGTTTTTCTCTGGAGGTAATTACCAGCGCAGCCACACCCACCACACTCACACTGGGTCACGTCACGTTTGCGCAACACTGGAGCATTGCAAACACTGCTTTAGTCCGACATGAGATGCACAAAATCATCAGACTAATAGAGCTCACTGTAATGTAAATGCATGATTGTGTGTGATAATGTCTGGATTCAAGTTTACATTTTTACACAATATGATCTTACACAACAACCGACTGACTTTACGGTTTACAGTACACCATAGTTGAGTCTTTGCTAAATAAAAATTCCTGTTATTTATATTTATTTTACTAGTGCAATCTAAATGTCAAACATGATGCAGATTAAGTTTGGGTGAAATACAGGCTGATTATGTGATATGTGATTCAAAATAAAATAAAATAGTACTGCTATCTACTGGGTTCCAGCTATGACAACAGCCCTTCATTGTTATAAAAAATATTATATTTCTTGAATGGGGAAAGGTCCTCACAAAATCCTTCAAAATAAGAACCCATGAATAATTTGAGTTAGTGTCAAATTTGCATCAAATTAAATCCATGCAGGCCCAGATGCTTTAGCGCAAGTGCACAATTGTTGGACTGTTACCACGGCAACACGTATGGGGGACAAACTACACTTATGCTATAAATATACTTTCTTTTTAAACATAAATATTATAAGTAAAATATGAGCCCAATAACTGTTATTAAACTTGAGCACAACAGAACTGGGCAGAGATTTAGTGGCATTGACTGTGTTTATTGACTGTGGCAGGTACAAGATTTGACATGTCTGACTGTCAAACTAACGCGACAACTGACAGATCACAATGGAACCGTTTCTGGTCATAGTCTGTAAGACTATTTAAATGATGAAAATATAGTCAAGCTAACGACTAGCATGATCGATCAAATTCAGCTCAAAACGGGAAATGACAAGGAAAGGTTTGTTAGTGACTTTGATTCAACATTGTCAGAAAATATGTTGTACCGGTAACCTATTATTTTCACATCCTTTCTGTGATTATTTGTTGTATGCGTACGTCAATTATTAAGTCACATGGTGTGCCCACTGTCTAGTCAAGACAAGTTTATTTGTAAAGCACAATTCGTACACAAGGCAATCCAAAGTGCTTCACACAACAGGAAAATATGCATTAAAATCATAGAGACATGAAAGAAATAAAAAAAAAAAGTTTAAGACAAAAGAGAAGAGTGCAAAGAAAATCATTTCAGTCATATGCGCAGTTAAACAAAACTGTTTTTAGCTTAGATTTGAACATTGTCAGAGTCGAGGCCTATCGATTTGCCATAGTTGCTTTTTTTAAGTAACCACATATCTTTCCTTTTTTGTGCCCAAAGGTGGGTAGAGTAGTCAAGTTTTGACTCAAGTAAGAGTAACTTTACTTCAAAAAGTTAACATACAAAGTAGTGGTCCAAGAATTACAAGTAAAAAAGTAACATCTGATTTATAATATAAAGTTCAAGTAATTGGAGAACAAAACCATAAATAATGCTCAAAATTTGGTATTTTCAAAGGATAGATACAAAAATGATAACAACTAAATTATATCTGAAGGAGCAGTACAAGAAACACAATTGTTCAAATCATTTAATATTGTCAACATAAAGCTTTTGTCACTGTAGACTTACTCAAGTACCAACACTCAAGTAAGAGTAACAAACAAATTATCACTCAAGTGTGCAGTCCGAAAAAGACTCAGAGAAGTACAATTTCTTCAAAACGTCACTAAAATAAATATAACTGCGTAAATGTATACTGATATGTCCACTCTGTATGTATGTATGCTGAAGGACTAATCAGATTCTGTTTGCAGTTTACCTGGATCCCGAGGAGGTTTGTTTTGTCTGGAAGCGCCTGAACCATGTTGATTTAGCTTTTGTTGAACCCGCACAAGTTGCTTTCCTTATGTCCACCCATAATTGTCGCTCGCCCTTCCTCCTGAGTGTGTGTGTGTGTTCACCGCCGGGGCAATGTTTGGAAAAGTTAACTCTGCCCACATGTAGTGAACTGCCAGGCCTCTCACTCCTTTTTCACTACCAACCAAGCATTCTTTCCTCCGCTGAATTTCATGTGTGGTTTGGAGATAAAAGCTCCCATTCATTAGTCTTACCGGGGAACCACCGCTATGACAGGATACCCCACCCCTGTCTGGAAGTGAGAGGGACATATTTTAGCCTGTGCTGGTGGCCAGACCAATTCAAAACAATACTTAACTCTGACTTAGCTCTGTGTGTGACTTTAATGCTACACAGGAAAAACTACACGTAATAAAACAAAATAGAGAAATTGTTGTCCCAAATAGGTTTAGCTCAAATTAGTTAATATATTGACACAATTAAAGGCTAAAGGAAAATGTTTGGGTTAAGGCATTTCATTCTTCATTATCACATTCCAAACAAATTGTCAGTAGTGTAGTGTAGCTTAAAAAAATATTTACTTTACATAAATTACTGGCGCAAAAACCCAAACATTTGTAAACATATGAAAAGAAAGACAAAGGTATCCTATAGCAATCAGATAAAGTAATAAAATAATTGTGTGGCTATTATGATTATGTTTACTACAATGTATATATTAAAAAACGGGGCTGTACATTTAATCAAATAAATCAATACAAAATATGTAAACCAACTTTCAAGCACTTTCTATGGTAGTGAAAGATGCCTGAGTGTTGGCGCTTTTTCTTTGTAGAGCAATTGCTTGAATAATCTGGATTTTAAAAAATAATAAAAATGATTTTCTTTCTGTAATCAAACAGCCACCAACTATAATATTTACAGCGGTGCCCTGCTGTAAGGTCTGGTAGGTTTGGGGCTTCCCAAGCCATGGTTAAGCTTTGATACCACATTGTGCTTATGTTAGTTTCTGTTTCTCTTTTATCGTTTTTGGCTTTTATCTCTCTACACTGCCATGGCCTAACCACACCCCCACTAACTGTTTCAGTACAGATCGGTTTGCCCTACCTGGGCTGTGTGTGGCACTCAAATCCCTTGCACCCTTTTACTGAGTTTTGCTCCATTTAACTGCTGTTTTGCTTCCAGAAGCTGAAACATGGTGTGGACTTATTTCATAGTTTCTAATAATAGTACATAAGTAGAAGACCTGTTCTTACATTTGAGAAATTATAAAGCAATCCTTCACTAAAGGCTGTGAATGTAATGCATATGAATAATTTTTGCTCAGTTGCAATGATCTGTACAGCACAGTAACTAATTCTTACTGAAAACAGACTAAATTGCACTGATTTATATTTGTCCTTGGTCCATGTGGGAGTTAAAATGCTTCACCTTGAACAATAAAACCTAAAACATTGGTGTTTTGCAAAAACAAGACTGCAGGTGCTACAGATTTATTTGGTATTTTTCCTTTCACTTTTAATGTTTCTGTTAAATTATAGTGTAAAAGGCAACGATTGCACTGTTACCACTTCAATTTTGTATTTCATGTTATTTTTTATTTTACACTCACTGCTTTACACTCAGAAAAAGGTTTATTAATAAAAACAAGATTCACAAACTAGGAACTTTCTTCGGTGGTAAAGTGCAATATGAAAGTAACCGCATTCCATTGCAGTCGCTCAATAATAACAAGATGCTGTGCCATGGCAAGGCCATATCTTGTACAGTTGCCATGATGATGATGATGATGATGTCACAAAGCACCTGATGATGTCACAAAGCACCTGATGATGTCACAAAGCACCAACATTCCTCTCTTTTAAGAGAAGCAACACGATGACTGTAATGCGTTACACTGTCACTCAATAATAAGGCATGAATAAAAAACTGGTTAACTAAATAAACTTATACTAAATACTTTGAATGAATATATACACACAATATTTCTGCTCTAGATCTCATTAGTCTACATGTTTTTGTTGAGTAAACTTAAGCTCTTATTGTTTGAAAGATCCACAACTTTTAAAATTACAGTAGACTTGCCATTTTTTTACAGTTTCACTCGAATGGGTTTAGATTTTGCATTGCGCTCCACTGTTTATTTTCAGAGCCGTGACGTACACATGACACGCCTCCTCTTTGATGCCCGTCAGACGTGAGCAGCGAGCCCATTGGCCAGGCCCTGTTGCTGCTGTCGTGAGGGGAGGGGTGAACAGTATAAGATGCCGCCTCCGCGCATGCCACCCTTCACTCTGGCGGTGGAACGACAAGGAAAAGGTTGGACAAAGTAGCACAGGGACGCACAGGCCCCTGTATTTACAACAACAATACTGCAACCGTCACACAACACGGTACGATCGTCTAAACGCCCTTCTACCGAGACTGTAAATGCCAAGAAAAGCGCAGCTCGGACTCAAACGCGCAAAGACCGCTGGAAACATCGACCTGCCTTCGGGACAAACACGTAGACAGCCACTCATCGACCAAACGCGCACGGGTCGTCGCCGTTGCTTTTCCTTTTTCAATGCATACCCTTTGTGCTCGGGGAACGATGAAACCAGAGATTACCGCTGCCGTCGGATTTCTGTCCAGATTTCTGCGGGTGAAAGGACATGTAAATGACCGACAGGTCCAAACATTCAGCCAAAGCCTACAAGACATTTTGGCAGGTAAGTTTAAATAAAAACACACACGCACACAAAATGCTTTGCTAGCAAAGTCCCTCCATAGCATTCAAAGGACAACACGTTTGAAGCAATGTCTTCAGATTTATGTTCATTGGTTCAGTGGATCTGTATCAAGATAGTGCCACTAAAAGCCTCTTTGTTCTCCAACTATCATGATCCGTGCGCCACGAAAACGCAACACTTTTTTTTCTCGATTAATTCATAGCGAAAACAAAAATAAACACAACTGTATTCCAGTAAAAGGTTTTTTTGATTATTTTAACGCGTAAAACGTCGAGTGTTTTAGGTTTGAAGTTTCCATTGTGTTTAGAGTGCGTAAAAGAGGGGGAGGAAGGAGGCGCTTCTCAAACAAGGAAGTGCGTCTCGATGAAGCTCTGAGCAAAACAGCCCCATTGCGATGAAGGAGGCCAAGTCAATTACGTAATGCTAAATTACAATTGCGTTATCAGACATTTTTTTTAAATCAAGTTAGCCCGTATTGTGTATGCCCAACTGTCATTTGTAGCATTGAAGCTGATTGTATTTTGAAATGTTTGCTTGCTCTTTTCCAATTGATTATATACAGTTCATGTTTAATTCTCACACGTAGTGCTTGCACTTGCACGTATAGCCTTCTATTAAAATGTATTTAAGGAATTATTTATTGGCACATTTAGATGTATTTCTCAACATCTGTCATGTTTGCGTCGTCAGTAAGCTGAATCCCACGTAGGCTTTAGGGATTTTGCGCTTTTCTGTGGTAAACACATTCCAATCTGCGGGCTTTAAAGCTGCCATACATCTGCTCGTGTCCTGTCTCCAACGACTCAAGCGGTGTGTGACCTACATTCACTGCCGCGCTTATTTGCAAAGCGCGCTGTGCTGGGATCAAAACAATGAATACTTGTGCTTTGCTTAAAGTGGTGGATAAGGTATTGGGCTCTATTGACCTTATTCATGATGACATTATTTTGTAGGTTCTTAGAATTGGAATGAGTACTTGTTTGAAGAACATGCAGAGAAGAAAATTGCTTATATATACTAAAAAAATGTATAGAGGCAGTGTAGATATAATTTTCACAGGTTAGAATATCTAAAAATCCCATGGCTGTGCAAAACTAGACCGTCTAGGAGAAAGTGGTGTGATGAGCTACCTTTTTTTTTATTTTTTCCTCTGATTTTTGCACATTTATCTGTTATGGTCAGCTTTGTTGGCCAAAGAAGGCTAGGGATAAACTCTTTAGGTTATGCACAGGTTCATCTGCCTACTTTCTGCTCCCTGTCCCTCCCCTCCCCTGTGTTCTAGTTTTTAAGTAGAGGTTTTGTGGAGCTGATCCTGTCACAGCTGCTGCTCCAGGTTTTGTAGTTGGTCATCTTTGTGGTCTGAAGCTTTACTCTGGGTCCATTAGCATAGCAACTGTCCTGCTTATTAATATGTACGGATGGGAGCAGTGTTTTTGCTTAGTTTTCAAATACAGGCGACATCAATCTCTTCTCGTTGTTTATTTTTCCCAATATCCAAAAAGAGTGTTTACAAACCCGAACAGCACGAACACAAGAGGAATACATTACTGGAGTCCTGTCCCCTTAAGAGGCGGAGCTGTGCCTCCCAGATGGCTGGCTGAGACTAATGCGTTTGGTGTTTTTGTTCGGAGAGTCACAGGAGACTTTGAGACACGGGCTGCAGAAGGATGGTGCAGTTCAATGGGCCTCTTCTATCACGTAAACTTGGCACATCTTTTATGCACCACTTCCAGATGCCAAGTATCATTTGAACAATGAAATGTAAAGAAAATATTTAGGTAAAAACAAGCAAAAGCTCCGGTGTTTACATATTAACCATATAACTATCTCTTGTAATGTTTTTTGTGTGTGTCATTGGTTCTTGCTGTACTTTAATTTGTTCATACGCTAACTCTTCTTTTGGTTCCTCCTGCAGAGCATTACACGCACCACTGGTTTCCAGACCGGCCCTGCAAGGGTTCAGGATACCGCTGCATCCGCATCAACCACAAGATGGACCCCCTGGTGGGGCAGGCGGGCCAGCGCATTGGCCTAACCATCCAGCAGCTGTACCTGCTGCTGCCCAGTGAGCTCACACTCTGGGTGGATCCCTTCGAGGTATCCTATCGCATCGGTGAGGATGGCTCCATCTGTGTCCTGTATGAGTCTACCCCTACACCTATTGGACTGCCCCCCTCTGCCTCCATCAGCTCAGCTTCAGGAAGCCCCTTGGTGGACAGTCACATCAGCTGCAAGGATGAAATGATGGTGCTGGGCAGAACCAGCCCCTCCAAGACCTACAATATGATGACAGTGTCTAGTTAAAATGGCTGCTATAACCCAGTCATTTTTGATCAGGGTCGCACCATGTCTGGTCAGGTGTTTGATCAGAGCAGGGTGAGCCTTTTTAAGCTAAGAATATGAAATGAAATAGTGAAAGAAGAAAAAAAAAAAAAAAAAATGAAATAGTGAAGAAGAAAAAAAAAAAAAAGGATGTGGCCTACCATCCAGGTGATGGAAAATTTGTTGGTTTTGTTATTTTTACCCTTTAGCCATTTTCCCCTATTCTGTTTTATCATCCCATTGAATCAACTGGGCACTCCCATTTTCCCTGGGGAGGCTTTGTGGAAAAGGAACTGTGGGGGCAGCTATACCAACCAACCAGGAACCTCTGGAGTGTGACTTGTCAACTCACCCGACTAACAGCATTGAGATCAGCTCCACCACTGGCTATGGGGCTATCAGCATCAAAATTTGCACTTTTCTGATTTGTGGTTACTATGGGTACACATCAGGACATGTCTGCATTACACCAAAATCAAATTTGCAACCCCATTTGAAGAGCGTTTAATTTAGATTTTTATGACTGGGGAGGAAGTATGGATTGGCACGTGTCTTTACCTGAATAAAATTAGAAAAACACTTACAAACATACTTTGGACCACCGGGCATTTATCCTAATCCGAAATGGAAAGTTTTACATCCAAATTAGTTTCCTCCCCAATCCACTCCCTGCCCTTAACCTGTTTGAGTGCAAGTAGAATTGTGTTTCTGACACCTGTTACCTATGGATACCAGTGTGTCATATTGCACTGTTGCTTACCTGTTATTTGTGTTTGTAGCTTTCCAAGGAAGGTTTGTCCCTTCCTAAAATTAAGTAATGAATGTTTTTGAAATTCAATCAAATGTTCCTGTGTTGTGTTTTAGCCCCCTATACCTGCCATTTTCCACTTCCTGTATCACCAAATTTTAAAGTGTAGCAAAGGGGCCCAGTTTAACCCACCTGTTGGTCATATGACCCTGTTAGGATTGAAATTGAATGCACTTTGACATGAGATTGTGTGGGATGTTTATTTTTATAGAAAATTGCCTGCATTCCATCCATTCGAATGTCATCTTTTCATGCCGTTATTTGCCCATCTCATTTTAACTTTCGTACTTACTGTAGCTTCTATGTTGTGAAACCATTGTGTTGAGGGAGTATGCATGTCATTTGGAGCATTTACACTGTATTTGTGAACATTTCAAAGCTGTTTTAGCTGTACTTTCCATCTGTTTGTGACACTGTCCTGGCTCGGGTTGTGGAGTTATTTCCCCCAGACACGTGTTGCAGAAGGCCCGATAGAGGTAAAACAATGGTCTGAAAGGTCTGGATTAAGTGACTGTGTGAGACATTGGCCTGCGGAGGTCTGCAGCATACACTGTTTAATGATAATTTAAATCTAAATTGACCCCAGGTTCTCGGAACCTTGGGTTTATTTACATTTCCAGTCTCCGAATAAACAATGCCTACCATTTTGGGGGTGCACTGCCTTTTAGTGAGACATTCTATCAAGAGCCATTTGTACATGCCTGACTTATATCAGGCTCAAGTGTACTAGGTGCAATATGCTGTGTGGACCACACAAAGCTTTCCAGCCTGGCAGCTCCCCTGCCACTTTTGTAAGTCAGTGCCTCAAGTTCCACATATCAGGCCTCAGACCTCTGTCCAGCCCAAACAGACCAGCACGTTGCCATCTGACCCAGTGGAGCAGGTAGACTTAATGTGACACATATCAGCATCCATCACTGGGAGTGGGCTGAGTATGGCAGGCAGGGGCTGTTTAAAGAGAAGGGGTGAGGGCCAGACTTTGTCCAGGGCAGCTAAACTTCCTCCACCCCTCTCAGGACTTATCCAGCGCCCACTGACCAGTGCCTGGCCAGAAGCCCCTCGCTCCCTGGTGATTGAAGACAAACCAGCACACACGCTTTGCGTGATCAACGGGCTAGTGAGAAATGCAGAAGTGTATTACAAAGTAGTTTGCTTGAGGGTACTAGGACATTGTTTTATATTGATCTCACTGGATTGCGCTGCACTTGATTACTGATTGGAGTAGCATCTTTGTTTACATGCATTTTAACATGACGGTTTGATGTACCCCTCGTCACTCCTATTTTGAGGCTCAGTCACAGTGGTGCTAGAACAGATGCTGGGACAGTATCACCGGGCAAAACTCTGGACAAACCTGTCACAGCAGACTGCTCCACCAGTCATCCAAGACCTGTGTGCATAAGCTTCTAAGCCCCAGAGGATCATGGATATTGGCGCTCCAGCTTTTGAAATGCACTGTACCCTGTACCCAGCCCCCTTTCCCCGCTCTGCTGACGCTCCCCTCAGCAGCCTGCGACGGCAGTGATCCATGTAGACCAGAAGGTGTTTGTTCCGTTTTAAATGCTGCTCCACACAGCTTGTCATGATTTGTTTTACCCAACATGGAGTGCCCCATCTCACGTTCCCATACTTGTATTTTATGGTCACACTGGCATTATATCCGTCTCAGCCAAATGTGCTGTTGACATTTCTGCTCTTTTTGTTTAAAGGATTTTTAATCTGGTAAACCATTTTATCAATTTTGTTTTTAAACTTTCACAAAACTATTGAAATTGAAACCAAAATCCTTTCCCAAAGCCACCATCACTATTTTGAGTTGTAGGTCTCTTGGTAAATGTCCATGGTAATATTGATAACTTAGATGGCATCCATTCAGCTTGTGCGCACATAGGTTACAAAATGTTGTGAGTGCTTTGAATAGTCTGATATAAATAGCACATAAAATGCACTAAATGTCAAGTTGAAGTGACTTTGGAGACTGGAGTCTCCCTAGAATGTATTGCCAAACTCAGGCCTCAGACATTCAGTAATACCCTTATGGTGAAGTTGTGCATGTTGACACATGAAACAGAAAAGGGAACAATTTTAATGTCAAATATTGTCACCCTTTAGTTGAATTATTGCCACTTTCACATTGGAGGGTTTTTAATATTGTAGAATGTATTGTAACAACAAATGATAGAATACATAACTTTACACATGGGAAGTGCCAATAATTGCTATCAGGAGGTGTTTTAGATGTATTCCTTTTTGTATTTCATCTTTTAACATGGATAATGTTCTATGTGGAGCCATTGGCAAGGACCAAAGTTGTTTTTGGTGAAAACTATAGTTTCCATGATCTGTTATTGTAGACATATCCTTTTGTTTTTATTTTCTTCTTTCAGTTTTTTTCTATTTTTTTTCTTTTTCCTTACATAAAAGCAGAAAATAGACAAAAAATCTGATCTTACCCAAGAAAAACTGTTTCTCGTGATCTTATGTCAGTACACCGTGTTCAGTCTCTTTTCCTTGGGTATTGGGTATGTTGTGATGAACTGCTGTAAATTTGTACAGTTCATGTAAATTGATTGTGCGGAAGTTGTACAGATTTCTATATTTTGGAAGAAAAGTTTTTTTTTTTCTCTGTAATAAAAGATTTCCTATCTTGGCATCATATTCACTGTGATCTGTGTCATTATTCAAATGTAATAACAACTAAGGCCAGTCAAGTGTTAGTGTCACCAACTTGCAGTTTTAGTACAATCACAGAGACGGCTTGAATCTGTTGGCTTACCTATTTTATTTTAAAACAGTTGGATGAAGTTACAACTACCTGTGCTTCTTCATACTTTAAAGCCGATAGCAATCAACCAGCAGCAGTGATAAAATTGAAGATTGAAAATCTGCTGTACAATAAGATGAAGGAAGTGGCACCAGAAGGGAATCTGAAAATGATCCAAATACATATAAGAATTTTGTATCAAATCAGATAATAGATACAAAAAAGCAAAACAAGTCAATACAAAAAAATATCACATTGACTGAACATTTACCTTTCCTGAACAGCTACAGAATGAACTAGTATGAGACCACATGGTCTAATAAAGAAAATACTATTTGTGTTGAAAATGTCAGTTTGTCTATACAAGAAAGATTTTTAATTATCATTTTGGTATTGAAAACAGTATCAAGTCTGTTCCTCAGTATTGCAATTTTAGTATTGTGACAACATAATCAATGCTGTGGGAAGAACAAAAGGTAGATTAGCATTGATACATTTGATCAGCTCCTCTGTAACCTATGCTCTGTTTTCTCTTTAAAATATTTAAACTCACGTGTGGAAGTGTGAATACTCGTGTTGCATTGCTGATGGGCCGTGACAGATGGTATAAGTCCCCTCTCAAAACTTGAGGGTGTAAAAAGTGCTAACTCGACTCTGGCCCAAATATGCGTTTCAGGACAACAGCTGACGGTGCAGAATGCCCCAGTGTTGGATTAAAGCTGGGCTCCTTTGCGGCGCTCTCAATCTCCCAGGTTGCTTAGCAGCAGGAAGGAAAAGAAAACACGGGGGGCTTTTTGACACCCATACAAAGGAGAAACTAGACGAGCTCCTTTAGCAGGAGCTGAGGGAGGAGGGCCAAACCTCTGAGCTGCTGTTGAAGTTAGAGTTTAGTTCCACAAATAGCACCCCCACTGTCCGGGGACTGTGGGTATATGGATAAAAGCTATAGGCCTAGTAGAAAAGTATTTATGCTGTGTTTATAGGATATTTTTGGACTATCTAATATTTTATGATATAATCCAAAACTCAGTGGGCAAGATCTGAATTGTGCTCATATACATAGTTTGACCCGACATTACTGCAGAACCTCTGACATTTGGAATTAATGTAAGACCCCAGCTCCTGTTGGTGCTTCCAGGTCCAGTCTAGAGTATTGGTCGATTAGGCAACTAATCAAAACATAAGGTTTACTTTTTTTTTTTTTTTTAATAAGGGATTTATATCAAAACATAAGGTTTACTTTTTTTTTTTTTTTTAATAGCAGGGATTTATGGCCTGACTTCTGTTCTTTCGGGTTGAATCAATTGTCCTGTTGTTTTGTTCATTTATAGGCCCTTAATACTTAATACTGCTACTGTGGTTAGTACATACTGGTGAGTGCTTTGGCCAGAGTGGAGAAAAAAAAAAGCCTTCAACCTTTGATCTAATTTGTTCATACAGACAAACTCTTAATTGAAATTCCAATGCCCAGTAGAAGATTCCAGAGGCGTGTCTGAACATACTCTGATGTGTTGTTTGTTTTGTATGAAAACGTTATCATGGGGAAATTAATGTAAAACAGCCCAGAAAGACAAACCTCAATAATCCATTTTTAAGAGGATTTTGCAATCCACTCTGAACACGCTTTTGCAATGACTCACACAACATGACATCTGTCACGTTTCCATCCAGGGGAAAAAACTGATGGAAACTCATGAACTTTCCGTAGTAGTTCAAATTCAGCATTTAAGTTTTACAGCTGCAGACCTCTCATCTCATCCAGGCTTGAGACCAGTGCTCTGGCTTGTAATACTAGAGGTTGATGAATTCCCTGATTAAACTATTTTGTTATAGTGGTAAGTTGTAATAAGGTGTGTCACTGTCAGGATACTTGGAAAGGGTTGGACAAAGCTATGTGAGATTATTTGTCACTTATTTTGAGATAATACATCTACTAACAAGGCATTCTCTGTCTTTACCTATACCTGACTGTTATTATCTTGTAAATTATTATTTGATTGTGATTAGACAGAGGCTCAAATGTCCCACAGTAACCTCAGTGCCAATACAAAAGAACAACATAGGACTGAAAACAGATAGGCTCCTCCGCACAAGGAAACACAAAGCCTGCTTTATGACCAATGAGGCGAACCTCTGTTTGTAAATCTCTCTACTTGCGTGTGGATACTTTAGAGACAATGGCCTCAGCTGCCTGATGGCTCATGGTAAAACACTTTTTTGTAGCTGTAGCCTTATAGTATTCTTCGAAGACCTTTGCAAATTATGAACAGTATGTACATGGGATATATATATTATTTGGGCCTGTAAGTAAAACTTAAAAAAAATATATAGCAGATTAACTTTGATCCACTTCCCAAAGCATTTTTATTATTTATAACTCAATTGAATGTCACGTTATCAACAAGCTGTTAATGGCCAGCAAATAGGCTAGTACAATGTATATTGTATTGTATTCACTTAATTTCAGGGAAGGGAAAAAATTTACATTTCATTTGGCCACTTCCCTTTCGTCTGATGTCGCCACAGGAACTAGTCGCACATGTGATTTAACAGATTTCTACATTGAAGAGGTCTTGATTATATGCAGCATTATTATATATAAATATAATGAGTTGTCTCTGCACTGTGTTGCAGTTAGCACTTTCAGATTATCCTGTCTAAAGGGCCAGTAAATAATTAAATTAAAACATACTTTTGTTAAGAGCTTGATTTTTACATTGTTTGGTAAAAAAAAAAAAAAAATTCTAAAGCAAGATGGCCACCTCACAATACAACAACCACAACAACAACAACAACAATGGACATGTATCATTTCCCATATAAGCCGTGTGTTTCCCCTTTCCCCATCTTTATTGTGTAATCTTTGTCTTCACTGTGCGTCATTTCTAACCCAGGACAGTGGATCCCTCTTTTGAAACAGATCCCCTCTCTCTCCTCCTGGTTTATCTATCCCTCCATCTCCCAGCCCTTCCCCTGTGGGCACTATCCATCGCGGGCCGCTGACATCTGCTCTGCCCCCTCTCCTCACCCTCTTCCCGTCAGTGGCGTCCCGGCCAAGGACAATGAGAGTAACCCAAGACAGAGCAGACAAAGAGGGCCACATCACTAAAGCTGCCTGTTATTGACTGCGTGTGGGAGGAGCTTCCGTACAATGGGGCTTTACTACTGACCGGGCTGAGGGCCAAATCCAGGATGCAAACACTCAGGTGTAAATGAGCCATTGTTCTGGTAAGTACAGTGCAGAGTAGATACAGTAATAGCTTCATTAGCAATATTGCGCATGTAAAGGTGAAAACGTTTTTTTGGGTCAAAAATGTACACAAGAACAGCTTCCAGGATTTAAGCAATTAAACTCTGGATAAAATATTTGGTAAAACCTGTGCAGGCACTATGAGAGACTTTGAATAGCAAGTTTGGCCATAAAGCAAATAATGCTGATAGGTCAGTTTTCTTTATCTCAGCCAGCCAAGAATACACTCTTCGCCAGTACTTTACAGAGACTTGTAGTCTCTGGCTGTAATTGAGAGAAGGATTCGCCATTTAGGGACACATTTGATCCGTCAGTTTCATTAAAAATAATGCTGCTTATGAGGAAAAACAGCAACATATCATAAGGGCTGAAAAAGCATCTCAGATCATCTATATGCCGAATTAATGAGTGAAGCACTAAACGCTGTAAATCTGAGGTGAGGGAAGTATGATTGACCAATGAGCTTGTTTGTTTCCCATGCATCAATAAACAAACCTGATAGCACAGTTCTGTCTGAGTTTGAGATGCAGCGGAGGAGGTGGTGACTGAAAGAACAACTCTTGGGTACAAAACCATCTTGTTGGGCCCGTACATGCTCTGGAGAGTAAATACCAGACCAGTGATTAAATGAAATAGATTAGAATACCCCGGGTTAGGGTATCCTGTGTTGTTGTTGTGGGTGTTATTGCAGAAATCATCTCTTGTTCTTTTTCTTTCACGTTCCCTGTCATTGTATATTGAGCATGTTGTTTTACGGTAAAACTCAGAACATGTGACCTGATCCCGTGGTCAACGTTCACAGCGACCTTTGGCTTCCTTGTGTCCTATCTTCTCTCCTCAACATAGATCCAGTTATTATTCTTTATCTGTGTGTTCTGTTTCAGAATGTGTCCATGGTTAGCTGTAGCCCGCTCACCCCTTGCTCCCGTTCACATCTATCTTTATCCAGGTCTGGGCTGTCTGGTGTCATGATTCAGATCTGGCTCTTTGGAGAGGAGTCACTGCAGGCCATTTTTGGTTCAAGTAATGCCACTGAAGTTAACGCCACATTTCAGATTAAAAACCTGAAACCCTAAACATGCACTGTCAACAATGTAGCATATTGGCTAATGTGGCTTCAGAGAACTGTAAACATTTGTTTTAAAAGCAAGAGAATGATATAGCACACCAAAAATCCACTCAAGTTAAAGCTTTATTCTTTTAATTCACTAAACACAAGTCACACATGTCAGCGTGCTTCGTCAAATTGTAAAACATTTATCAATTGGAAACCACCCAGATTCACTTCAACATTTGAAAAAGATGTAATCTAAAGCGAAGGACACGCAATGTGCCAAAGCATTTGTGAGAGCAGGGATGAGTAAAACAGATTTAAATACCGGTACCAACTTTATCCTTTCATGGTTTGAAACAGGCAAGATATAGTAGAAATACTTTATTATCTGGATAATGTATGTTGTAAGGTAACACTTTATAATAACTATACTTTTATTAGCCATAAGACTTAAACACAAACAGATTTTATGTCAAAAGAACAAATTGTTTATTAAGAATGATTCAGGTTTAGTAACTACTTCATTATTGCCTTAACTCCAATTAACAGTTACAAAGACTGAATCATGTTTACAGTATTTGTTCATTATGAATTTCTTTATGCTTTATTAAGTCTAATTAAGTTGTACTCATTTTAAATTGTCATTGTTATTTTTAGTGGGAAAACAACATGAGATAAATGATCCTTTTGTTATTTTCATAGCGTTAACACCACAGAGAGAACAGTTGGTGGACAGCTCCTTGCAGATGCAAAGCTGATAAGATGCTGTTGTCAAGACTGCCCTCACTTCTATCTATGCCCTCCTCGAGTGATACCACCTCAGCATTCAGCCCTGTTTTCTAATGATAAGCCGATACTCTAACCACCTTCAATGTCTCCATGTGTTTGTTTTCGTCCACATATGGTTATCTGAAAACTAGTGGTCAGACGGAGAGGCTGCATGTCCCTGCGGTGGGCCACCCCAAATCAGTAGGCACAGCTATTCACCACTCATGGACACAGACACGCAGGGCGACCTCGGCTCCTAAATATAGACTGGACCAGAGACCTCTACATGAGCTGCTGAGGCCACACACTGAGATGGGAATAAATGCATTGTACAAATAACACATTTGTATAACCACAAATAGAGACGGAAACCGTAATCAATCTGAAAATCCTCCAGAAAAGAAAAGTCGCCAGTCTAGTTCATTTATGCCAATGAACACAGGGGGTAACTCCAGTGCAGACTTTGACATACAAATAGATTTAGGCCTGAGTCAACATAAGTGCAGCAATAGGCAGCTTGGAGAGGTATCAGCATGATCATATCCTACCTAATAATTTGCTACTAGTTACTATTAACTTTGACAGAACAGCAAAACTGAACAAATAATCATATTAAATCATTGCCATTCTTGTAAGCAGAATAGTGCATTAACAAAAATGAATTTTAAAAAGTGAACAGTTCCCACCTAGTAATCAATACTAAAACCAAAGTAGATACAGTATTGAACAGTTATTGATATGGAAGAAAATAACTACAATAATAATAACAACCTTTCCTGAATAGTTAGGACCAAACCGTAATGATACATAATCTACAATTATTTTGTGTTGAAAAACACTGTATTGTCTAAATAAAGTTTTTAATTGTGATTGTGGCGTCAAAATTATCATGGGATATTGAGCCTTTTCCTGCTTATCAAAATCAAGTTTGAAGTTTGAAGACTTTTCGAACATCTTGATATTGTTAGGTCAAGCACATGTCAGGCCCGAGTCTCCCACCATAGAGCAGTCTAACCACATGGTCACATGATCCACCCTCCACGCTCCGCTGTGCACCGCTCACAGTGTTGTTATGTGTGGAAGTGACGCTGGTTTAGTTCAAGCTTAATTTCTCAGAAACTGTCAGGAAAAAAACACAGCAACTCAATTAGTATATATGTGTAGAATGTGTGTGTGTGTGTGTGCGTATATATATATAACAATAACCAACAGGTTATATATATATATATATATATATATATATATATATATATATATATATATATATATATATATATATATATATATATATATATATATATATATATATATGCAGTTGATACGTCTTTAGAAACCTGTTGGTTATTGTTAGTTGGGTTATTATTGTTACCTACTACATAAGTATATTTTGTTTTCTTATTTAAGATGACACTTTTACCAGAGAGAATGAAAAAAGGAAACAGCTGACAGGAAGTGGTGTTCGCACAGCTGTGAAAAACAAATCAAAAACCTCAGAACAACCTCGATCAAGTGTGTACGTGTGTGAACAAAAACACAGTTAGACGTACACAGCACAAACTGTACCCTCCAGGACGCCTAGATACGCATAAATAGACTGAGATAAGACAGAACACTTACACAGTTTGTCCAACTCACTTAGAATAGCTGATAAAGTAGCCTTACTGATAAAGCCTCAGAGCCAACATTAAGCCAACTTTTAAGGGTTCAAATCACATTTGTATCAATGAAAAAAGTTTGGTGATGTAGTGTGATTTCATGAGTGTAGTGTGGTAAGATGTAGACATATGTACAACCTGTGACATTCAAATGCACACATAGGAATCACAACAAGCCATATAGTATAACTGCATAAGCTTTATTAACTTTCACTACCAACTTGTATGTATCTGGGATAGTGTAAACCGCTACCGCTAGCACTCTCAGGGCTGAATTATTTTCATTTTAACTACTTTGGCTATATAGAAATAATATTGGTGCTTAATATCGGGGACTTCAATACCAAATCCCTCAAGATCATTGTCAGTCCAACCAGTCCAACTTTATTAAATAACAGATGCATATCCTGCACCTTCATATACTTATCTCTCAAATCTTTAAGTTTCCAGAAATGCTGACAATAACCTCTGCAGTTCTAAAGCAATATTATTTTTTCCAAACAACAGAGTTGAACGTGCGCACACTGGTTAAGTTAAACGCCTGGAGATGGTTTTTGTGGTTCCTGTTGACATGTCTAAGATACAGTAGCAAAAACAGCTATGACCCATATAACAGCTGCTTCTTAGTAAGTAACTACAAACAAACATTTCAAACAAAGCAATCCCCATCGTGAGCAGGTGGCGGACCTTCTTCCAGAAACGTTTCATAGTGCACTTTTAAGGACACGTTTGGTGGGTTATTTTGAACTTCAATTATCTACCAATATAAACCACATTATTACGAATCCAATGCGATTGCTATTTTTCTACAGATGATTTACAATGGACTTTTAGGTGATTAAATGGGTTTCATGTCTATTAGTTTTGTACCTTGGAAACAATGAATACCTTTTGTGATGTTATATGAATTGAAAACATGGATCTGAGGCCAATTGTAGGGAATGAGTCATCCGACCTGCTGGGCTTTCTTTTGACAAAACAGTGTTTGGTTTTGATGAAAAGCTGGGGTTAGGTAAGATATATATATATATATTTTTTAAGAGATCTCACTTACTTTGCCGCTCAGTGTTTTAACCTTGGATTATTAAGCCTGAATCCTATTGCATTATTAACAACAGGGGGAACTCTCAGGGCGGCTCGTGCCTATCCCCCCACACCCTGCAGCTGTTAGGGCTGTGTGGGGGTGAGCTACAGGCCTCTTTATGTATTTGGTCTAGTGCTGGGAGAGTTTAGCCTAAGTCTGTCGGGTATGACTTATGTTAATGCTACGGATTCCAGAGGTGGAGTGTGATCTGTCTTGACCTACTTGTGGCAGGGGCAGAAACATATGCACACCCCCACAAGAGCAGGACGCCATGTTTCTCTGTAAACAAAAGTCCAAGAAGGAACATGCTTTTAAATGTTTGTAAGTTCCTACTGCTTCTAGCTAACAGCAAACTTGTCTGATATAGGCTAAAAGGACTGGTCTTTTCTGTGTTGAAATAAGAAAAATAATTGTGTGTTTGATTGGGATAGCAAATAGACTATAACTGCATCTCTTGTGTATAGTTTCATCTTCTCCTAAAACCATTACAGCTGAAACATTTCTGATATGACAGTGTTACAAAATCACAATGTATCACCGAGATACATTGACATTGACAGTTACTCTCCACATAACCTGTCTCCACTCGTATGCAGTGAGGAGGTGGAACAGTCAATACATTGTCATGTTCGACAGGAAAATCAAATAACTGCTTGAAGTAAATCACTTGTCACACATTTATATTTGCATGAGTGTGGTTGTATGTTAGCAGCTTTGATTTGCAATTTTAACAAAGTTTTAACGCTAACGCTAAAACACACACCTAAGGTACTCGCTAGCAGCGGTTCATACCTGGCGTGACCTATACTCCACCTGCGGCCATATTCGTTCTTGTCACTTATCTAAGCAAATGTAAACGCTCAAATATCAGAACTGTCCTTTACTGTTAAGTTTGCTGCTAATATTTCTACAACCACAAATTAAATCTATAGCTGCATTTTAAACCACCAATTTGGCTTCATTGCAGCGAGTCTTACATAAAATGCTAGTCAATGATTAGCATTTTCAATTAGCATATAGGTCAAACATAATGGATTCCAAGAAATCAACAACAAACTAAGAACTGAAAACTTTCCAAGAGCATATTAGTAAAGCTGCACTGATTAAATTATTATTACACTAATTAATCATTACACTAGTTCAATTATTATTATTATAGGTCATTTTCTGCTTCATTGGTAACCTCTTATATAAAGTCATAAAGCCACAGAAAAGCAGTTGGCATTAAATGGCCCGATAGCTGCACTGACTGCTCTTAGTTGGCAGAAACAGATTCTACTTTTTGGTCTGCATGTCGACTGCAGAAATCAGACAAAACGGTGGATTTTAGTGTGTAGCTGTAATCAGTGTAAGATACATAGGACCTCAGTGTACAGTGTGAATCATATTTGTTTTGCATGAACTACACCCAAAATATATGTTTCCTATATGTTTCCATAACCTGCATTATACTATATAATGTGTTGTCGGTGTAATCCCTCATTCGTCCAGGATTGTTCCATTGTAGAAAAAGACTCAGTTGTAGTCATCTGTGAAACAAGTCTGAGAACTCCTGTTTATATCCTACTTGCAAAGAATTTTTAGACGACACGAAGTCCCTGTTTATTTCAAACCGGGCAACATGTTAAGACAAAAACTGGTTCACCCTAAGGACAAGATGCCTACACAGAAACAGAGCAGTGTAGTGTACTCTATCCATGCTGTGAAGAACGTTGTAAAGAGTGTTACATAGGGGAGACTAAACAGCCACTGCACAAGAGGCTTTATCAGCACAGAAGACACTTGAGTTCAGGACCCCAGAGCGCCGTACATCTTCATCTCAAAGCCACAAACCACTCTATTGAAGACAGTGAGGGGGAGATTCTGAGCAGGAGAAAAGATGGTTTGAAAGAGGAGTTAAGGAGGCAATCTTTGTTAAAAAAGAGAATCCTTCCTTAAATCGTAATGGAGGTTTAAGATTCAAACCTTCCAGTTGTTTATAATGCTCTGCTGAAACCCTGGAGACGCCCGAGGCATTCTGATGCTAATCAGGCACTCAATGAGAGGGAGCCAAAAGTCAGGGGAACAATAGGAGGTAGAAGGCCCATCCCAACTTAGAGGCCATAATGGGCCATTATCAGGAGGTCCCGCCCTGTGGGCAGGGCTTTCACAGAGTAGGATATAAACAGGAGTTCTCAGACTTGTTTCACAGATTGAGAATGACTCTTGGATGAGAGTCGAAACGTATAGTTTTTCTAAAACAGAGTCCAGATGAAACAACTGAATCTTTTTCTATAATGTGTTGTTATAACTCCTAATACCTTTATAGATCTGCAACGTATTCCAGGTGCTTTAATCTTTACAGCACGCCGTCTCTGTGAACCTGCTTGTCAGAAAGCCTCTCCTCTGTGTATCCCAGCATGCACCTGTTCTGGGCTAGAGCCTGCCTCTTCGACACGGCAGTAGTTGTTTTTGAACCCTCATGTGCATCAGTGACCAGGAACAACAAGGGCCATAATTCTGTGAAAAGCCATTCTACTCCCTGCAAAGAAGTACTGACCTTTACGAAAGATAAGCACCTTTTGTCCACCTCTGCTCTTGCTTTGGACCTTTATGTCTTCGATAATTCACTGTTAAATTGAGTATTTTTGTATAAAACATTCAAAAGCTATTAGGAAAAAAACAAGGCCTTTTTAATTGGAGGAATAAGTATGTAAGTATAGTATATTGGTGTTGGAAAACATGAACATAAAGTCACAGCAACTCCTAACTTTGGTATACATTGAATAAAACAGAGGAACTATTGCTTTCAGTCAATCATTATAATTTACACTCAAAAACATTCTTAGGCATATCGAGTGTACATAATTCAAGAGTACAGAAAATGATGATGTTTTTGTGACATGACATGCTCTACTGGAACTGGGAACTTTACCTCTAATACATCTAGATTAAATTAGATAAGATTCTATTTTTATTTGGACACACAAAAACTCAAATGTATACAAAAATTAAAAAAAAAACAAAGCTTTGTGCTGAAGAGAGAGAGAAGATCAGATCTGGGTCCTCTAAAACAGTACGGCCTCTTAAGAAAAGATCCATATCATGTCAAACAACTTTCATCTTAAGCGCGCAAAATTGACGTTTTTTAGTTCAGAGTTCAAAACGCAACTGCTATAAAAGTGTTCACAAATGTAGTTAAATATGGCTGCTGGCTCTGTGATGCGGTTTGATAAATTATCAGATGGGAGGCAGTTGATTTTCTATGGAGCATATCCAAAAGTACATCTGATTTTAATGGTATGTCTCAGCCCCATTTCTATAAACACACACAGGACATGTAGTGCCTTGGTGAAGTGTTTGCAGCAGTGAGCTATAGACACCATGTGCCGAGGGAGATGGTCTGTTTAATTGGTAAATTATGTTTACAGTCACTCTAAATATGAAGAAGGAGCTGCGTGACGTGAAGAGCCTCATTGTTACAGACAGAATAATTGCACCACGTGCCTGTAATTGTGGCAAAAGGGACTAAGCTACTAACGTCACTTCTGTAAATATAATCACTATTGTTCTCAGGAAGTTTGGACAGCCAAGCGAAGTTATCAGATGTTCTATTTACTTCTTATTTATTTTCTCAACCTTGAGTCTGGGCCAAATACAACGCCCTGCATAGTTTGTGCTGCCAACAAACCAGCTCAAACAGAAACGCAACACCTTCCTCCCACATCATTCGCTGCAAGGACGACTTTGATGTCATCCACGGCACTGTTTATCTCCCCTGTGAGCCCTGCTTTCTATATAAATTAGTCTTATAGCGCCAGTTGACCAACCAGTAAAAACATAAACATGCTGAGGAGGTATAGTCAAAATCACTTGCAACAAATATTACTCAAGTACAAGTAAAAGAGAAGAGAATATTATAAAGGTGCACTTACTTTTGTGGTGGTGTTAGGTCCATCACTTGCTTGTCTCCACAGAGATGTTATTGCTTTGTCGGGACTGTTCCACTGTATGGCATTAAACTTCTATCTTGCATCTATTCAATTACTGGTGTGAAAAACATGGATTACACTGTGAGTGGGGTGTCGGACGTGTAACATGGCTTGGTAGAGATGGTGGAGATAGACACATTTTATACCATATTGTGGAACATTCCAAACATAGCAATAACCTGAGATGAGCAGGTGGCAACAAGTCACATAGTACACCTTTATGAACCAAGCAACTCGACATGTTCATGTTGAAGAGTTGATGTAATCCGAAAGACAAAAATAAAGTAAAAATATGATTTAAGAAAATGACATGCTTGAGTAAACTTTGAAAGTGATGCTAAAACATGAGAACTCAAACCTCTCAACTAACAACAAGTCCAACAACAAGTGGCTCTTTGATAAACAAAATAGAAATCTGCACAAATGCACAAATACCAAATGTTTCATTTAGTACGCTGGTAAACACAAATGAATTCAAGCAGAATTTTAATCAGAGTGCGAGATGAGTATCTGGTGCCAGCAGATGCTCTGGTCTCTGTGATCACATGCCTGGTAGACGGCCAGACCACTGCGCACATATGCGTGTGAACAATGCCACCAGTTGCAGTGGGTGTAAGCTCCCTGGGTGTCTGCCAGCGCATGGGGAGGGACTGACCAGGCCACAAAGACGGGAGTGAGTGGACTATAGGGGGAAGAGGAGGAGGGAGGGGGTTCCAGGACCAGGGAGTGGTAAGTGGCGATAAAGGCCGACAGATGGGACACACAATAAGGCACATACACCCAGCCTGCATGTCAGCAACTCTCCTCAGTCTCCACCAAACTGCTGTAATCCTTATCTGTTTATCTTTATGCATAAATACCTAGCCCAAGACTACTGTATACATAAAAAAAAAGAAAAAAAGTAACCATTGTACTGTATTTACTCAATGCTTTACTACAGAAAAGGCCCAGCTCAAGCCAGCTGTATTTATGAGGAAAACAAAGGTAGTTAGATCCATAAATAGGTTTGACTAGGACTGGCAAGCATCAAGTTTATGAGGGTCAAATCTCAGTTCGGGCCGTGTAGACATTTGTTTTTCCAGTATGCAATGAGACACAATTCTATTCCACACACAAAGTTGCAATTAACGAAACTATCATATTTTTCCGATGAATTTTGAACTCCTGTACAATAGGTACCTCCCCTCTGTGGCCAGGTTTCCCATGAAAAAGAGATTCTGAATCTCAGTGGAACTTTCCTGGTTAAATATAGACAGAAGTTACGACCAACATATGAAACACTCTTTTATCAAGTTACTTTCCTGCGCTGACGTGTACCAACCAGATGCTTTATGCAAAGCTAGTGTGTAAATCTAGGTAAGACGTTTATTTCAAGTTATCTCTGTTCAGATAAGAGCTAAACTGCAGAGTGAGGAGAGAAAGTACTTGGGTCTGCTGCTGTCACCTGTTGCTGCGACTCCTTGTTTGGAGAAGAGATCCTCAGTTTCTCGGGTTTCCACCAACAGCCCCTTCAGCTGTTCACAGGCCATATACCAGTGTCTTCTTCAATACAACATTCACAAGCTCCTCTCGAACAAAGCTTTTCACCGAATTGCACAAATTTAGCTTTGAGAACATTCCTGAGAATCCCTTCATTCCCTTTTGTCAAGTCTAAGAAATAGGGTTATAAATATATACATGTATATATATATATATATATATATATATATATATATATATATATATATATATATATATATATATATATATATATATATATATATACACACAAAAACATATAATTGAAAATGAAAAGGTTTAATACTTCAAGAAGACAGAAGTTATGGGTTTTGACCATCATCTACAGCGGTGAGTCGCTGAAAAGCAGCAACAACATACCCCGACAAGCTTCCTCGTCCCCAAGCCCTTTGAACCGGACAAACCCACAAAGCTTTCAAGAGCACGGACTTTGTCTGATCCTAAAATATAACACCCAGACAGTAGGAAAGTAGGCTTATTAAACCTGTCTGCAAGAAGGATAACATTTATTAGCATGTTGCAAAAAATATATATGTAGCAGCTGCAAACTACCCGAAACAAACCGCGCACCACTGGTCCCTCCTGACCACAGTAATCAATTCTTTGGTCTTTGGGGGTGTTAAGGAAGATAAATATTTTTTTGTTGGCACAACCCACAGCGTGGCATGCAGCTTTCGTCCTCAAAATGGCAGTGGCAACGATCTGTCACCGTGAATAAACTTGTCTACCTTGCTTGTTTAAAAAATAAAAATACACACATGGACGATAGATACGTTTAAGGAGCTGTTTTGCACGTTCTGAAAGGATACAAAAATCTAAAGCACTTTAATTTTCCACAAACCAGGAAGTAACGCTGGTGCTCTGTTAGCATGCTCATCAATATTAGCATTACCGTGACGACCAAACTGTTCTTGGCTCTGAAAGTTGTGAAATGTGCTCATAAACTAATCATGGTGAATAATTAGGAGTTCTATTTTTCACATTTTAGGAAAAATCAGGTACGGCACCTTTAATGTTAAAGGTGTATACTACTTCAGCTAAAGCAATAACATCGCCAAACAGGTCTTAGAAAAGTAATAATAGGATTTATTTGTCAGGAACCACATTACTGTACATTAAATTTGTCTAATCTAAAGATGGCTCTAACTATTTAATCATAATATAATGTTCTAATAAAAATATTTAAACCATTCTAGCTTGAAGAACTCTAACTGAGAGATAATCACAATGACCACAATTACAGAGCGCTTACAATATAGACTAAGGGCATTTCCACTCCCACATTTTGAGGTCACGTGATGTGTCACAGTTTCAGAGGAATATTGAGTGCAGTGGGAGCAGACAGGCGGGTGTTGTACTGCGCTGGGTGCCTGGGCGGGTGCAGCTTGTGAAAGGTCGCCCACAGCGTGACTCTTTGAGGGTGAAATGAACGGAGACAGGAAGCTCTGGGTGCTCTTCACACCCCCGTTCCACAACTGCGTGCAACCCGAAGGAGAACAACAGGGGAATAACCTGCAAATGTGACCCCAAGAGCTAATATGTTAGGATAGCAACATGGGAGGTATAGACTCACATAAGGGAACATATACAATTCAAGTTAACTTGTCAATATGGGCTAGGTTGCCTTTCTTTATGCATGGTACAGAGACAGTTTGTTTTTTTGTTTTTGTGGGGTTTTTTCTCGCCGCACTATTGGCGCCTCGCTGGTTTGGTCCTGGTTTCAACTTGCTTTGAAACTCTTTAATGACCTATTAATCTATGCTGTCAGGTTTGTGTTTGTTTACTTCCTCATGGAAACATATGTGACACCTTTTTGTTTGGTATAAGACTGGTGCATTGAATCTGACTCACGTCCACTCTGACGCTTATGGACAGGCCTGAACCTCTGCCTTTTGCAAAAGAATGCAATTAAAGTGTATATGACAGGTTAGATTACACATTTTGCTAAAACATAATAAACAAGACTATACTAAAGATTTTACTCAAACTTTGGGCTATTTTTCCCTAGTTTAACAATTTTGCGGACATTTATAATGTCCAAATGTGCCAAAATCTATATAAATTACACAATAATTATGATTTGAAAAATGAAAATACCTCTTAACACCTTTGTTTTCTCAAAGATTTGTTTACACTGTCAGTTGTGTTTCAATTGTCCCTGCATTTTGTTATGACAAAGAACATAGCTCTACTTTCTGTACTATTACTTTTCTTCACAAACTGCAATTTGACTGATAAATATTTACCACAGGGACTAAAGCACCATACAAAGTAATGATAAGAAAAAACATGAGATCCTGTCATATGCACTTTAACTCAACAAAGGAACACACTGTACATTCAGCTTTCATATAGGAAATGACCCAATATTTGAGTCAGTTGGGGTGGAAAAGATTTGTACGTGAGCAAATATGAACAGATGTCACACCATGATATAAGCCACCAGCACCTGTTAGCGCCACATGACCTGCGTCTGTCAGTGAAGCCCTAAATGTAGTTTGCCAACTGAGGAGCGCATATGATGTAACATCTGTATCCTTTTCCATATTGCATAATGACAGACTTGATCATTTACTTTTTAGGTGAGGGTTACCAACCTGAAGTGGCCTCTATGTTAACAGGTGTGCAGCTGTTATGTTTGCGCTGACTCTTTTTGGCTATTTTAATCATTTACATGGACAGAAATAGAGCACGTACCCAAAAGGTGGCCGTGCGGAACAAGGGCAACCATAAATGGAAATTCAAAATATAAATCTGCTTTCTATTCAGTTAACTTTGACAATCATTTGCACAATTCTTTGGAAATTTAGTCTGTACTTTCAATTACCCAAAAGAACCAGCATTTCACAAGATACCAGATACTAAGGCTTAACTTTCTATCTTTTGAGCCAAACTAACTTCAAGTCTAGTACTGCAATGCACACACAACATTTCACAAGATGTTTCTAATATTTTAACAATTAGGATTAATGGGATATAGGCTTGTTTTCTCTATAGATGATTTTGCTAGTTACAAAAAAATAATAAATTGCAATACAAACCTTTTTAATTGCATGTCTTGACTTGAAGCATTCGTTTGCAGGTGTGAAGTCTGAGAAGCAGAAAGCAGTTAAACCAGTTTGGAGCATAATATGGAGAGATTGTACAGCCAGTTATTGTTGTGTAAAAGGCTATAAATAACTGCAAAAGCTCCTGGAAATTAAATCGAGCAAACCTACGAGGGGAGAAAGTGTTTTCAAAGGCAAAACTTGGCTTGTTTAACATCAAGATTGCAGCTCAAGCTGTAATTGTAATTATTACTTTGTTTGTTGCTTTAGTCTCTGTGGGAAATATGTATCATAGTTTTATATCAGTCAAGTGGCAGTTTGTGAAGAGACCTTTTGGAATTGGAAATTACAGGAAGTAGTATATTCTACTACACAGAATCCCTCTGTCTACTCCAAAATACAATCATTTAACAAAATAAAAGTGTTATCGGGTATTATTATTTGTCAAATTCCACCTATTGTGTAATTTATATGGACTTTGGCCTGTATTTACAGTATGGTGCTAGGTAACAGTATGAAAGTACCTCTACCTATGTCACATCTGGTGCTGCTCATGTCCAACCAGGAAGCAACATTATAAAGTTCAATAAAATGATCAAACTGGGTTAAAAAAAAAATGGCAAAATCTTAAATATAATTATGTTTTAGTGAAATATGTAGTCTAATTTATCATATGCAATTCAAGGTAGGCGTTGTACCATAAAAGACACCATAAAATCATGCACAGTTATGTGTTTTTTTATGTTATATTTCAATTTTTTCTCTGTGCCTGCTTGCTCTATATTATTTTTTTTAATTTTTTTTTATGGAGCCATTACGTGTAATCACAGATCAGCTATAATTACTGACCCTTCAGTTTACACCACAGCAATCTCCTCCGCCTCTGCATTTTTGTCAGATCTTGACATGATTATGTGTTATTACTGGCCAATTTCACAGAAGAAATGTACATCATTGTAGACAGTGGCATTGGGGGTGATGACAAGGTAAGAGCAACAATTAGAGATCGAGGTCATGGAAATGTCTTATTTTATATATGTGGAAGAAATATGGTACATCTCAGCCTGTGTCCAACCCAAAGTTAAAATGATAAAGATACAATACATACAGTGGTCATAACATTGAGTATAACAGGCGTAAGTTTGTGAAGAGTTAGTAAAAAGAATATGTTATTAAGCCATCACAGATCTCAGAGGAAACTTACCTTGCAAGTAAGTGCCATTGTGACCTTGCGCTGAGCAGTAGAATTCATATCCGTAAAAAGAATGAAAGGAAGTACATCATTTACATCCTACAAATACAGTAAAGTCATGCACAGACTAATTACAAGCTTATCCTATACACTTATAGCCTCAACAACCTCCTCTATCACTCACACACAACTAGCCTACAATATGAACCAGTAATGTGTGTCTACAATACATGCTGTCAAATGTGTAAAGAAATAAGAATACGTTGTAGAGGCTCAGGTGGTTTGCACGCAGATCGACACAGTGCATTTGTCTGGAGATTTAGAGGCTCAGTCAAAATCAATATCTACTTATCCATTTGTGTTGATTTTAAATATTGCTAATTATTAATTCAGGTTGCATGTGTAAAATATCAGTATGTGATGTAGTAACAGGAGTTTAAAAGCCCTATGACTTGGGCTTGGATATATATAATAACCATAGAGTACTGGTGTGTATGCTGTTACTGTGTACTTTGGCAGAATACTTCACCAACCGTGTCTTTATTAATGAGTTTCTGTGACAGGTGGTGGTCGGTGGGGCTTCAGGCCAAGAGTGGTTCCCCTACCCTTTTGTCAGTGTGTCTCAGGGCAGCTGTGGCAATACAAGTGGCATACAACCATAGTAGTGCAAATGAAATGGAGTGTTTTGACTAACCTTTTATGCATTGTCTGATTTGTATTTTTTTTTTCTTGTGAATGTTAAAACATGTTTGGCCTTGAATTTTTTGTGCCACTGAGATACAAAGAAGAGAATTACCCAAACAAAAGCCTCGGTAAGAGCACCTGCTCTTCTGTGCCTCTGGAAAGAGCTGCCCTCCCACACGCTCCCTCACCACAGACCCACCATAGACACACAGTTCTCTAAAGGCCCTCACTATCCACACAGCAGCCAAATCCAGCCATTCTGTCTAACCACCGGCAACAACTCTTTAACTTGTTTGGCCGATTCATTGAGAAGATGTCCTTTGTGTATTTGGACAGAGGAAAGGGGAGGGGTGGTCAGTCTAAAAGGGAGCTTTTTAGACTGTTGCAGTGGAAAGTGCAGTTGATTATTGTTATTTTATAATTGCTAGTAAAGCTGACTGATTTGTTTGTGTGTGTGTGTGTGTGTGTGTGTGTGTGTGTGTGTGTGTGTGTGTGAGTGTGTGTGTGTGTGTGTGTGTGTGTTTTGTACAATGTATAATATAATAACAATATATATATATATATATATATATTTTCAAAATAGTAGAAAAATATATATTTAATCTTGTAATGTTTGTGAATTGCTAACTGGTAAACCACAGTTGCCCTGGGGCAAATTTACAAAGAGATGGAACAGGGTCTGTCCTGAAGCTGTCAATGCCCATTAACAAGTCGAATACGTTTTTCAATATTTTAAATTATTATTATTATTTTAAAAAAACACAAACTAAAAACAAACAGAACAAGACACAGAGAGGGAAAAGAAAAACTCAAAAAGAGTAGTCCATAGAAAATAAGTTTGGCAGATGTCCCCTTTTGTTCATGTTCCTTTTGTTCCAATGTATAGATTATATTTTAGGTTCACTGTAGTTACTCTTTCCTTTTTGAAAAAAAACAAAGTTATTTCAATCCAGTCCTTGACAGTCGACTCTGTCCCTGTCGTCCATCTCCATGTTATTGCTTTTTTTCCCTGCAGCCAAAAGTACATTCCAATGTTTTTGCATACATAATCTTGTTTTAAAGTCAAATAGAATATTGCAGTACCTCATTAATCTCAGGCCAGTATTTATAAACACATGATAGTGATGAGCCAACTGACAGCAACAATTTCTCCAACAACTTGTATTTATAAGTAGTGAGTGCTTCTCCATTGGGATGTGGTTATATGTTCCCATTCTTCATCAGTTATAACTCAATTTCCTACTTTTCCCCATTTACTTTTGATATATCTAGTAGAATTGTTGTCAAGATGATGATGCATATGTATTCTTTTTAGATGATTCTCCTGGAGAGTTCTGATTTATATGCTTTAATAAGGGCTAGTGTTGCCTTTTTTATGTGTGTGTATTTTATACCCTTAATTTTTCAGTTCTTCATCCATTCATTCTGACAATATGCCCCAATCCACCGCTCTATGCTGCTGAACTCTCTAAGCTTTACTGAGCAATTAGTTAATGTAGCCTCCTCTCTTTCTCCTCCAGGGGTGATTCTGGCACACTGACCGTCCCGGGCCAGTGCATGTCTGAGAGGCTTTGGCACAGACAGTGGGGGGAGTGCATGGCGAGCAGCAGGCCACGCACAATGTTTTTGGCACCAGCAGTGCCCTAGACGGCCCTTTCCTCTTCCCTTATGAGTCCTCTCAACCGGAATGGCCAACCCTCTGTCCAGGACATAGTAATTACTCTTTTAATTTGCAGAAAATAGCTACTGGTATTTCTTTATATCACTTACATGTTACACAAAAGGGCATATGACAGGTTAGACTAGACATTTCATTAAAACTTAGTTTGACAGTGTGGTGACAGTTATAATTTTACTTCCTGTTTGGACATGAGCAGCAGATGTGACATAGGTGGACTATTAACTATTATCTAGCAACCATATTGTAAACCTTGTGGACCAGAATCCATACACATTTGATTTGACAAATAATAACACCTGATATAACCTTTATTTTGTTAAATGATTGCAGAACTGTCAAAGAACAGTAACAGCCTAGAAGAATAGCCATAGCCACCATAGGAGAGGGGCTTTTGGGGCACTACAGGGGGCACATGGAGTATAGTGTGATTGATTGTCAGCTGAATCCTATTAGCAGTTCAAGACCAATGAGAGGATCTTATACTTATTGGATGTAACCAATTGAGTCTGCTTTTAATTTTATAGTCGCATTAAGTGCTGGCATGTCCTCCATGGCCACAGGGTTAACCTTGTTTTTCACCCACTGCACTTATTCTATTAGGATCATTTACGTAAAACACATGTGACAGTTAATGGCCAGTGGCTGTTTCAAGTTTACGTGCATGGACGTTAAAGTGTGTTTAAGTGTATACACAACCAGAAAAAAATATGACAATGATTCATTATTCAATGAGACCAATGAGTATATAGATGAGACAATGAGTGTGTGTATATATATATATATATATATATATATATATATATATATATATATATATATATATATATATATATATACTCATTGTATGTAAGTATATATATATACTTACATACACACACACACACCCTGTACATATTGCCCTATCCCCCACTAGCTTCTCACTAGTCCTAGAGGTAATGTGCACCAATTCTAGGGGGTCTTCTCTGCGTCGATATGACCGGTCTCTGGACCCACTCCCACACAGTTGCTGCTTCATTACCTCTTTCATCCACACACACAAATCTGCACAGCGCAATGGAAACAAATGTGTACCAACCTTGCACAGGCGGCCACATCATTCATACAGAGGGGAGCAGAGGTAACAGTCTGTCCTGAGCCAAATCATCACATAATGGAGTGTTCTGGGACTGTGTAACACCTGCTGACCAAAAAGCACCACCAAGTAGCAAACAGTACACAGGAAATTACATCTAAACACTTCCCTCCAAATGCACAAAAGGCCTACCAAAGTTGACAAAAATATGTATTATGTGTTGCAAATGTGTCTTCCTTAACATTTAATATGTCCAGGTAGATTAGTTCAATGCTCTGATAATAGACAGACCTGTGAAACAATAAATTTGTACTTAGAGTGGAATTTAACCCTAAATCAGGTATTTTTGAAAACTAAACTGTGTACATGGCGTTTTAGTAGAATTCTCTACTGAAAGTAGAGCTGCAGTACCTTTTTTCCATAAATAAGTGAATTGTAAGGTTTCATTTAAAGAGTATCTTATAAAAGCAGCACTTTGTGACAAAACTAGACCACTGAATGATGCTTGCATCTAAAAAAATTATACAAATTTTATTTCTTGTCAACCAGGAAGTAAGAGCCAAAAGCAGCGCTCTGATTGGTTACGCTTGGGTATTCCACCCCAGAAAGCCGTTCTGAAGCTGTGCATGTGCTTGAAAGTAAATGCATGTGAACATGAACGATGTGCCAAAGGGTTTGTGAGAGCTAGGGTTAGTTTTAAACACATACTTCCTCCTATTGAGATCTGAAAATCAGGTACCTCAGCTTTAAGTCACTGCCATTTTAGCCATGCTACTAATTGTTATTAATATTGTGTAGCCATGGATTTTTATGAAGACTTTTTATTTATGCTTTCAGAGCCCCACCCCACGTGTATTCTTTCAGGACAAATTCTATCTTTAGGGCTTGCGTACGCGTTTCAGTTCCTGTGATCATTTTTTGCCCCATAAACAGGTGTTCCTGTCCTTTCAATGCTGACAGCCTTTGTTGATCAGTGAAAAGAACAGTTGCACATCCGTCCTGTGTATTTCATCATTCACAGCTGTACGCCCCGCTCTTCAATGGTGTGGAAATAAGGGTCGTCCACTCACCAGATACGGCTCCTTCATCCAAATTAGGGAGACAGGAGGGAGGGGAACATCCCATTTATTCAGTTCTGGCGTCTTGTGTTGTATTGTGTGTCTTTGTGTGTGTGTGTGTGTGTGTGTGTGTTTATGCAGTGGTTATCTGAGAGAGAAGACAGAGGGTTTTTATGGTGTGTTTTTATGCCCAAATCTGATGAGAATGGATTATCTAATTTCCTGAAAATTAACCCCTTACTGGGGGATAGAACCATCACGAAAGTCACCAGAAAGTCATAGGAGATGTTTGTCATGGGCTCAAATATTGAGCCCATGTATATATATAAATATATATATATTTATATATAAATATATATATATATATATATATATATATATATATATATATATATATATATATATATATATACACACACACACACACACACACACACACACACAGTATATAAAAACATATATCATTTTTGCATTATTTAATTACATTTTCTCAAGGGAAAAAACAACAGCAACAAAAAGAATATATTTGTGTTTGTGTCCAAAGTGCAAAAGGATTGTGGCCGATAAGGCAAATGCAAATGAATGATAAGAAATGTAATTGGCTGTGGCAGAAATGAAAAAGCCAACAGGATTGATTTATTAATTGCTTGTTTGCTTATTTGGTTATTAAATGATAACTTTACCCCTGAACTCATTTATGCCGCTCTGTTTTGGGTTCAAGTCAAATCTCAAAATAAACCCCCTGACATTGCAAACAAGAGGATCTCTAATGTGATTACGATGCTTTTAGCCATGAAAGCCGCTGACACCTGAATCGCCTCCTGAGGCTCTGGATCAACAGTTGGGATCTTAAAAAGCCTGTGCCCAAAGGGTGTGTCTCCTTTTGTCCTGCTCCGTCAATACGCCTTGAAAAGCTCTGTTCACCCTCAGGCTCTTATCCTTCACGTATAAGAGACACCCAGACCTCCACCCTCCATTCAAAGCCTCCCAAGACCAGCTAGGCCGTTTGCACGAATAAACACTTAATGATTGTTTATAAGGCTTATAGCAACGGCTTGCTATTAAGATAAAAACAAGTAAAGTATTACTTTTATTTTCAACAAGATAATCTGCAGACATCTGATGTGTTCTGGGAATGTCAAAGAATGCAGACCTTAAAGGCTAAAGTGTTTAGAACTTGGAGACCAATAATTCTTCATTGCACCTAGACATATTAGACAAGCCAGCAAGGGAATATTATATGAAAAAGCCATATTGGTCAGAGCGGAGGTATTGCAGATGGGCAAGGGGTTGTTTTGGAATCAGAGATTGCACAATACATGACTAAACACAGAAAAAATAAAGAAAAACAGAAGACATTCAATGAAATTACGTTCCATTTTGTCCAGCGTATAAGTCCCATTTGGTCCAAATTCTGTCAAAAAGTTTTCTCAAAAAGCAATTATAATGTCGGTCCAGTCCTCAGTGTCATCCATTTTTTGTACGCTCCAAAGGTATCTAATTATTGTGTCCTGGCAGGGGTTTTGAGGCCCGTATACATTATTCTGAAGTCATGGACCATGGGATGCAAATCACAAAAACAATCTGTAGGGTTTTATTCATCTCAGTCCAGTATATTCCAGAAACACATGATAATAATATCCGACTTTGCGTTCCACCATTGAGATGCACATATATGTTCCCATTTTTCATCAGTTATAACACAATTTCCTTTTTTTCCCATTTATCTTTTAATTACCTAATTTAATTGTTGTTAAGATCAGATTTATGTGACTTACAGATTTCATTGTTGTTTGGTCAGGAATTCAGGAATTGTTAACAATAGTTAGACCGTGATGTTTCTTCTCACAATAATCATGACAATACTTTCATATTGTGGCATCCTACTGTTGTAAAATGGAAAGATAAAGGTACAACACTACACTACTTCAATAACACAATGTTGAAGGCCATCTGAATAATGTTGTGGTGACAAAATAACTGGGGTAACTGGTGTGTGGTCCAGGGCAGTGGATGTAACGGTGGTTTCGAGACACCAAATAAGTCGAAGTATTCACACTGTGTGCCATAAATGAGTCACACTTCACGCAAGTCCCACAGTAGATATACACTTAGGGACACAGAGGCAATTGTCCCATTTTCAGTAAGCAACAACTAGCTCTAGCATTATGATGAATACAATCTTTAGATGTATTGTAAGATTATGTTTAGTATGTTTTGTTCAATTACACTAATCCCGTGGTCATGGAAATGATGTCAGTATGTTTGAGAAGGGTCAAATCATTGGCATCGAGCAGAGAAAACATCTAAGGAGAAGCAGAGACTAATCTACTACAGATCTGAACCCCAGTGAGAGTCTTTGGGATGAGCTGGAGAAGGCTTTGTGCAGTGGTCACTCTCTCATCATCATCAGTGAAAAATTACACTGGATGGAAATAAATATTTTATCATTGCAGAAGCTTATTGAAACAATGCCACAGCAAATGTAATCAAAGCTGGCAGGCCTACAAAATATTAGACCTATGATTTTATTTAAAATCAGTTTCTGGAACTTATAAACCGTTAAGTAAATAAAACATTTAGCATTTTTTTTGTTTTACATATGTTTTTCGGACTGAAAACAACTGCGTTATGGACATTAGTTACCACATAGCTGGTTAACCGCCACCATGCTTTTAGACATTTTTTCTAAAATCCTATGGCAAGAATTAATGACAAATGTATATCGGGAACCACGGAGAACTTGGGCAAGATTGTGGAGCTCAATTGGGGCTTTTTCAGCCAAAATGGAAGATTCCCAAAAGCACTGGTTATTGTGTAGAACATGTTTTTTTTGTTTTTTTTGGATATCTCTGTTCATTAAAACTGACAAAAATGACTTATAAGTATTAAATGTCCACTCATGTAACAACAGCTCCATGGAGACAAGCAGGGTTTGCATAGTTGGGTAGTTGTGGTTGTTCTGTAGCTTGTTACACTAATTCAAAACCTTAAAGTAGAATCATGTATGGAGTAATCAGCATCCATCTCACAATATAAACTTACTCTATCAGGCCTGTTAGGAACAGTTTATTGAGTTTTAATTACTGCCTTTCATATATGCTGTTCTTGATGTATACTTGTATGCTCATCCATTTTACACTGGGTTAATGAGTTTCTTGGCATCTTTAATCTCCTGCATCCTGGTGCACACACCATCAACAGCAAAGCGTGACTGACAGTTTTCCAATTGCATCATTCTGCCTCTTCCCTTTTGACATTTTGGATTATTTCTTCACCTCACACATATCCCTTGTTTAACATATTTTTATTGCTCACTTGTCAGGCTAAGGCAGTAGTAGAGAGAACATTTTTGGAATAAATTCACTCTGAGCATTTTGCGGCAGGTTTACATTGTCATCTTTAAAATGAGGCCTGTTTCAATTGACAAATTCAATCAATCTTGTTTTGCAACAATAGCCATTTTGCTTCATGTACAAACATGTAGTAAAAAATAGATAGAAACAAAAAAACAAACAAGTCCCAAAAACAGCACAGGCCAGGATTTGTGGCCTGTGCCACAAATATTTTGTTATTGAGATTATTTTAAATTATTATATTTGTATAATTGTAATAATTATTGGACTATACATACTCTAAAACACAAATACTTTTTTATAACAAAGACAGCAACACCTTCAAACTCCTTATACTTTTAGTTTTTTCAAAACAATTTCGTTTTTATGTTTTTGTTTAGTGACGGTGCTGGGAAGTAACTCAAATAGAAAACATCTCTTTTGTACATGTGTAAGTGTTCTTTCCATTCCAGTTTATTTACGTATATGTATATGTAATTGTATATGTTGGAGAGTGGTATAAGGGATTAAGTTTGTCTTGTCTGTATGTTTTGTTTTGTGAACTGTGTAAATTTTGTTATTTAAAATTTTAAATTTTAAATGAATCAAAATGTCAACACAAAATAACCAATTTCTGATTTTCATCAAACCTACACTTAAACGTAAATACATCTAGCCTTCAGTCCCCAAATTTCAAATGGTTGGTTTTTCTATGTTCAATAGGAATAATTGTTTGACTAATTGAAAAAAAAAAATAGCTGACTAGTCGATTACTAAACTAATCCTTAGTTAAAGCCCTAGTTGTATCTGACGTTCACTTCATACAGTATATGTAAAAAATAAGCTAAAATGATGATGATAATAACTGAATGATACTTTTAATACATTTTAAAAGGCATTTAGTTTGAGGAGAACCATAAGAAAGCAGCTGCCTGGGACTATTAATGTTTTTCTCTTCCATGGTTCAATGTCAGAGTGAGAGAAGTGACCATGTGCAGCCGGCTGCAGTGTTGTGAGTTAAATTCCCAACTCCGACTATTTACTGCATGTCCTTCCTTCTCTCTCATCCCCCGTTTCATTCTCATCTGTCCCTGTCTAATAAAGCCTACAAGCCAAAAAATCCTTTAAAATAAAATCAGATTCCCTATAACATGCACAGAGGTTTTGTTGTTATAATATCTTGAAGATTTGCAAAGCGACAAGTAATAAAAACACAGTATACAAATGTTAAGAAATTTAAAAACAGTGCATTGCTCCATTTTGCTTTGGCCTCTGTTATTCTCAGACATAGCGGGGACAACTGATAACTGAATTATTCATGCTCATGCAATGGCCCAGAGCTCCGTCCTTATTGCAGGCCCTCTTAAACCTCCCTAATATATTGTTATAGTAATTGTTAATACCATATATACATTGCAGTTGACATTTATATATATCTACTGTACATATATATATATATATATATATATATATATATATATATATATATATATATATATATATATATATAAAAATTCTGTAGTAGCAGTAGTTTTGTTTGTCTGTCTTTCCAAACCCACACGAATGCTTGAAGTATTTATATGCAGACTCTTGCATCACCACATCCCTCTCAGGTCCACGTGCTCGCCCCTCTCTCCACTCCACTGAGCTTTCGAACCACTTTCCACTTTTAAGTATTTTTTTCCAAACCCCCAATAGGCCACTGTGTGACGGAGCTTGTTGCATCTTTTATCAGTGTCTGGCAGCAGCTCAGGGACAGAGGCCAACTCAAAATGTCACAATGTCTCCATTCTGCGGCCTATTGCACAGATGTGAGTGGATGAAAGGAGGGCTACCGAAAAGCCACAATACAGTATGTCGGATGGATGGGAGCAGACGAAGAGGATCAGGGTGAAGGAGGAGCCACGTTTTGTAATTGATTATGCTAAATCCCGATCCGGGAGCTAAACACAAGGCTAGACAGAGGATAACAAGGAGAGGAAAAACTTTAACACACTAGATTGGCACCATTTAGGATTTTAGGATTAGAATGACTGTTTTATAGTGTAGTGCAACAAGAACCTGCTAATGTTAACCTTAGTCTTTTTCTTTTTTTTTTTTGCATTTAAAATTGATTTCAGATCGTTTAATATGATTTTGTTTCTTTTTGAGTTCTATCACCAAACTGTACTCATTGGACCTTTTTAGAGCTGTTTATGTGGCACATGGAGTGTGTTAATCCTATATCCATATCTACTTATCTGTCTCCTCTGCCTGTCTGATCACTGACTGCCCACACTTAAATCCAGCCACCCCTCTGCCTATAACTAACAATCAGTGAGGAGAAACGGAGACTGAAGTGTGAGATCAGATGAGTTTGTTTGCGAGAGTGTTTGGATTTGATTCTCGTAGTCCTTCTGTTTTTAGAAAATTGATTGCCTTAAAATACAAATCATTGCACCAATAATCGCCAAAAGAGTCATTGTCCATTACTGCACCACCAATAATAATGACTTTTTGGAAAGCAATTCTTATTTATTTTATGTTCAAAAGGCCAGTTGTGGGAAGAAAAATTAAAGAGAGAAGATTGCACAAAGACTATATAAGGTTTTATTGATTTCAATGTAGAAAACATATTTTCTTATGGCAAGCTACAGAAGTAATAAGAGGAATAAGAGGTTTAATTAGAGATTTTGAATTATTTTTTTACTAAACATATAATATTAAAGTCCTCTGGCTAAGATACTCCTGTGCACGGCTACCGACAAACAAACCAAAATATTCAGTATCATCTTTGTTATTACATTGCCACTGAGACTTAGGCTATTATCTATTGTTTCATCTGGTTCTTAATAGTGTTTAATCAAGAATTGAATTACAAAATCAGCATTTACCTCTCCCATATCCCTCTAATACAAGAGCTTAAATAATTTACAACTCATATTGGAGTTAAAAACCCGCTCCTTGTTTAAGTGAATGTGCTGCTGTTTTGAATAAATTTAGGACACAAAATCAATGGCGCTTTTAAGACGCCATGGCTCGGGTTTGGCAAATGTTAACGTTACACGACTAGGCCACTCGCTACTATGGAAACTAAAGGGCGCCAGAAGGTCGACTGTTTTCAAGGAGACACTAATACATGCACGCAGTGGGCTGTACAGTGCGGCCCACCTGGAGATGAAAGAGAGCAGAAAGGAGCTGGAGACACATGAGCCAGATGGAAGTAGCGCTCACAAAACATCCCAAGAGTCTTATTGTTGTATTCATTGAGCTTGTACAAAAAAAAAAACCTTCTCCTTTAGCAGCAATGCACACACTGATCCACATTAATATTTGAATATTCTAAACCCAGCGTGCATGGATTTTCTTAATCCAGGGACCCATACAGGGGAACTAAAGACGCAGGATAAGGACTAAGTGCACAAACCGATTGGGGCAATTATTGAATGAAGCTGTTTGGAAGCCATGTTAGGATTTTTAAATTATTGTTATGATTTTGTTATTCCAAGTGAGAACAGGACACTGCGACAGGGACTTGGATAAGTTCCGGAAAAAAGACGGACAGACAGTTATATTCGAAATTATGAAGGAGATTGCATAAAAGAAAAACTGCTGTAAATAGTGAGGACTCAAAGCCTATTGGGACTCTTCCAAGGCTATGCACCGTAAATGAGATATACCACAGAGCATTTACCGGTATGTGTTTTAATCAAATGTATTTTATGAAGAAAAGATTCAAATTGAGCATCATATTTAAGTTACATTTTAATAGCCTGTATCTTATTTAGTTTTTGTACTCAACTAAATGTGGCATTATTTGAATGATATAAGCATGTCTTTAAAGGTGCACCATGCAACTTTTTTACTTGCTTGTATCCCCGGAGATGTTATGCTTTGCCTGGAATGTTCCACAGTATGGCATTGAACAGATTTATCTTCCAATCCAATCCAACTTTACTTGTGTAGCACATTTTATAAACAAGAAAGCATTGCACATAATATGAATATCTTTCATTTTTTCCCATTGAGGGTGTTTTTATTGCTCATGAATACCTTAAAAAACTGTGAGCATGGTTGCCTCTCTACAGATCTGACCTGTAACTTGTCTTCATTGAGATACATCGCTATGGAAACAAGGTGGCTGAATCTCCACCAGAGAAGGGACGCACCTTTAAAACCAAAGCCACTGGCAGCTTTAACAGACATTTTGCCATGTTAATTGGATTGAAAAAGTGTAATCTACCAGCTATATACCCACTTGTAACTATCACTTGCACAAACACCACATTCAAATTGGGAATAAACTAGGACTTAACCTGCGGCTAAACATGATCAAGGCCGGGACTAAAACAGGAAAAAACTAAGTCTACATCAGAATTAAACTGGGCTAAAAGCGAGAACCAAACAAGTACGAATGCTAACGCACCCTTAGATGAGACGAACAGTCACATTAATTTCCCTGGTAGTTTTATTGTTAGTCCTGCCTTGAAATGACATTCAAGCAAAGCCGTACCAGATGATAAGTGTTTAAAAAAAACCAGCTGGAAGCTCTTGCATGGATCTTCTTTCTCATTAGCGTAAGTATTGAGGTCTGAGAGCTGCAGTCTGCTTGGCTAAGACTTACCTGATGCATTCACTGACATGTGCACTTCACTTGATGTATAGTCTGCCCCCTGTACTTACATGGAGGTGTGCGTTGTGTCTCTATGAGCCCCTCAGGTACCACGTCTGCTGTTATTTATGCCTCTATCTCCGTATTGAATCAATCTATCTACATTGTGTCGTGTATAAATCAGATGTAAAATGAAAATGGATCTGACCATGAGGTCTATTGTCCCAGTGCTACCATTACATGCCCTGGTTTAAAATGGCTCTGTAAATCTTCAATGCAGAGTGGAGATGAGGCAAGAGCCCACACCATAGGCACCATTACAGCTCTATAAGTCTACGAGACTGACTTTTGCCATTGACTTTGGAACAGATGGAATCTGCGTGGTAAATTTGTATTGATTTAGATTTATTAATTGAACACCTCATCCACACTTTGAACTGCAATGGTTTGGTACATATTTATGCAGATTAATGTTTAATCTGTTTTTCGCTCGATGCTGTTTACATTGCAGTTAGCCATACGCTGTGATGGGGGGGGGCACAACTATAGTGTGCAAAGTTCAAACCGCTGCAAAATCTTAACCCGCAACACAACTGCCCACCAGAATAAGTAGCACGAACAGTTTGGTGGAGTTTTAGTTTTAAATGGGACACTCCCAGACTCTGCAGCCCTGAAATATAATAAAGGCACAGTTGCATCTATAACAAACACTAAAATATTCAAAACACACAAAAAAACTGAAAATATACTGCGCCCGCATGAGACACTACTACAAACAACAAAGTATTTTGATCTGGGGTTTTTTTTCATCTTAATCTCAATAGAATACGGCAATTCTCTATTTAACATTAATTAACAATTGATGTCAGTTTTCCAATGTCTATTGGAACACGTATCATCCTCACAGCAGACAAGGACAAGTGAGGGTCAGGGGATTGAATGGCTCACAATAGGATTTAACATGGCAGCTTTCCAAAAGAAATGTGATGGGAACAAGGTTTTGAGCTAGGACAAGGAAGATAATGTATTTTGAATGCAGTTCACTTAAGGCTGTTCTGGACGTGAATCCGGATTGTATATTACGATGATTTTGTTTCATTGAGCAGGATACTTCACAAACATTCATTAACACGTGTAGCTTAATGAGACTGAATTGTAGCTTGATAAGACTTAATAGACTGAATTGTCCCTATAAAACTAAAGATAACATTACTTTCAGTCTAAGACCTGGATCTCCATTCTTTATGAAAAGGCGCCTCCCCCATTCCAGACACACTTCACTAAAACCAGGTCAGATTGTGTCGGGGAAGTCTCTACTCTGTCTTCTGCCGCTCCACGTCTGCTTATCCAAACCATTGTGCATGTGTCTGTGATGTTACTATCCAGAAATGGGTGGCAACCACATGCTGCTTAGTGATTGGCTGGTTTCCTGTTTACATGATATCTGTGTGCCCAGTGAATCGAAGGAGACCCCCTACAGACTGGAGCAGCAGACAGCAGCCACTGCACCCCTGTGTTTCTCCTCTGTTACTATGCAGACACACTTTAGACACACTTTTGATAGGCTTATTTCAGAAACAAGGGTGGTGTCCTAAACAAGCTGACAGATATAGGCCATGCAAGGGTCAACCAACCAAGACAACCCAAATATTATAGGGGTGCTGCTTAGGGGTTGTTTTGTGTATGTCCAGTGACCTGTATTTTTAGCAAAATAATTTGTGTTTGAATGGTCATGGAGAAAACAATTGTGGTAAAGTATTTAGAGGAGATTTGTAAGCAGGGGAATTATGAAAACCACTCAAAATGCACAATGTTAATATGAGCATTAAAGGGGGCCTGTTTTTATACTGGACCTATGAAGTCCCAGTCCGAGATGAAGAAAAAGGGGCAGAAGTAAGCAAAAGTATGTTGGGTTGGGATGAGAGCCCAATGAGAATACATTTAATGTAATGCTCTTCATTATGCAATGTATCCTTATAGGGGTGGGTGATAAACCACCCCTATAAATATTTTCACAATTTTATTTAGGCACCAGATCACAATTTTTATTTTATTCCATTTCATGTACATTTAGAATCTTTCGAAGAGGTACATAAAAGCCACATTTCGACTGGCCCTGGTCCCTCAGATCGGTTCACTTTGGAGCGTCTCGGGAAGCTTCTGTTCATGGTGGATTGCATTTCCATGCACAGGTCTGGGCTCGCAGAGATCTGCAACAAGAACAGCTGAGCTGACGTTACCCAAACATAACACGTTTTCTTAATAAATTACATGTAAATTGTACCTTAATTATACTTTTTCTTCATAAGGCCAATCTGGACATTTCTCAAAAGATGTTTAGTAATTCCAACTTTGCGATGCAGTGATATGTGCCTAAAGCATGAACGCCTTCTCTGCACCTCTATGCCGTGTTTTTACATCTCTTTATGAAATGCATTGGGTTTGGATAATGGTAGATGCATTATGGAAACATATTATTTTGGGTCTTGATACGAGTGCCATGCATTGATAAACAGGAAACAGCTGTTGCGCTAGCTTTGTCTGTCGGCTCAACAACTAAAGATCAAGTCAGGGTTTGGTGATAAATAACTTCTTTTTTTTTTTTCTGCGTTCTCTTTTGTCCAATTATCTAAAGCAGCTAAAGTGTGCTGGGGGCACACCAAGCCAGCACGCTCTGGAAGCTAATACCACCTCACGGCCCCCTTCAGACCGCTTAAACAGGCTGGAACGGTTCACTTTCGTTCAATTTCGGACCGTCCCGATCCAGTCCAAAATGAGCCAATGTAAACATGGCTCATGTCATCTGTTTCTTCAAAAGGTTCATACTTCACTGTGATTGATCAAATCCACTCAGAACATGACGGAGCCCGGCTGATATTACAAACATAGCATTGTTTTACAGGGATTAGATCATAATTAGATTTTTCTATTTACATTTTTATACCAGGAGTGCATGTTATAGCTTTCACAATTATTTTTTTATAAAGATTGTTTCTGAAATCATAAAAGAACAGACAGAGACCACTCGGGTGTTGATAATTACCTTATGATCTCTGTGGCACTCATAGGAAGTGTTTAGCTCATGTCCATGGTAAGCATTACTGTGTGCACTTGTGATCATGTGATTACTGCTCTGTGCAGCTCATGACTACACCCCTACTACACCCCTTTGGGTTTTGATGTATGTAATCTGGCAAAGACAGAGGATTGACATTGTACACGTCGTAATTGTAGACCATCTTATCGCCTTAAAATTCACATTAATATCACTGCTTCTGTGTGGATGTAAACACAATTGCAAGGAATTTTCTATTTATATAATTTCACAGGATGCTTGGTCTCCATGGTAACATTCCTACCAAGATGTAAAGCAGCATGATTTCACTTAACGGTGAAAAACAGAAAAGTTTACAAGACCATTAAAGAAATGAATTTGTGGGTTTCTTATCGCCAAACAAAGTAAAAAGGTTTACAACATGATTTGATCTTTAAATGCATAAGATGTTATGCTGCAAATATGTTTAAATGAAGGAAAGTAATGTTTTATATTCAAGCTATAGTTCTCTCTTTGAATATTTGAGAGAACAATATCACACATTTCCAAATCTGACCTACATGCACTTCTTGCTGCCACAAATAAAGCCTTCTGTTCCTGAAGCTTTGTTCAGCGCAACTAATGATTTTGTGGTAATTGTTCCTAGCCAGTACGAATCATGACTTACTTGCACTGGAAATGACATAAAATTACACAAAATGGCACATCATTTAGAGGAAAAAGGCATTGTTTTGTTGCGCAAACAACACATCCTGATTTCATCTGGTGCACTCAAACAGTGACGTAAGAGGTCATCCGGTCCACTGTTTCTATAGTGACCCTCATTTAGGTCTGAATGTGACATAACACCTAAACTGCTCACGGCTTAACCTTGTTCATTTTCTGATAATTATATATATTTTCTGGGAAAAAACGAAAGTTTTAACGGCGAGAGCCTTAATTATTCCGGGAAAGTACAATTGTTAAAGCGGGACATAAACAACACTTATCTAAGCCTCCAGGGCATGATGATGTGACTGTTACGACCCCTTTGTTCAGGTACCAGACGGTAACAAAAACAAGATAGAAATATAGGAAGGTAAATGAGCAAAATAGCTGTATGAGTAACAGAAAACAAGGTAAAGAGCTAGAAACTAAACTATGAAAACTGAAAATGACCAAGAAAATGACAAAACCAGAAGACTGTGTGGAGTCTGAGTGTCCCAGATAAACACAATTTACATAGGCCTGAATCAAAATGACACAATAACAATGTCACGGCTGTGTATTCTAGGTGTGAATAATGAATCTGTTTTGTGTCATTGAGCAGGACCTCTCACAAACAGTTGCATATGCAGCTTGTTGAGACCGACAGCTTATCTGACATAATAAGACATAGGGTTTGCTGCCTCTGGACGATGATCACCAGGCAGAGAACTAAATTTGATCCAGAGCAATCAGACTAATTAAATCTTCAAAATCCACTTTGCAGCAAGATCTGAGTCAGTGTTTTTGTTTTTCATGTGAGAATGACTTGAATCTGTTCGCCTTACTTCATACTTCATACAGTACATGCTTTTGATGTGAACTGTGAACTATGAACTAGTAAATTGTTTTAGGCGAACCACATTCCTAGTTTGTGAATTTTGTTCACTGACAATAGCAATAATGCTTTGTCTGAATAGATAGATGGGATAATTTGCAGGTGTTTTCACAAAATGACAACAACAACAACAACAACAAAAACAAGGGCAGTTTGACAGAGATTGCCCAGAGACAAATTGTGATGGGGTTAAAAGATCTTCAAAAGTGTAGCTCTGCAGTGGGTAATAAGTCAATTATGTTGTGGGAAGTGAAGGTTGGTAAATCCGAGTGTTAAAGTTATTACAGTTCATGACAAAAGAATATGAATTGCAATTTAATAGCCCAATTTTATGTGAGATTGGTGAAGATTTTGATGCTTTTTCCATCAGCAGGTAAAAAGTGCCACAATACTGCGTTTTCACATGATGGTTGTGTTGTTAATTGAGGTCTGCCTGTGTGTGTGTGTGTGTGTGCGTGTGTGTGTGTGTGTGTGTGTGTGTGTGTGCGTGTGTACGTGTGTGTGCACTTGTGTGTTTTTTGAGGTGGCAGCTCGACATGGCTCCCGTTGCCATAGCAGCAGTGTTCTTCCAAGGTCGAAACCGTGACCCCTCGAACGGTTTGATGAAGTCAGCTGCTGAGGTGCAAATGAACTTACAGAGCTTGCCAGTTTGTGAACACGTGCTTTTGTGTGTGTTGAGCGGGTGGGTGAGAAAAGGAGAGAAGGTGAAGGCGAGAAAAGGAACATGAAAAAAAATACAGGAAACAGAGCAGTCACCCCAGGATCAGAACACTATAGAGGTCAGATGTTAATACTAAGATGGCATGGGAAAAACCCGAGAGACGGGGAAAAACTAGGCCAAGAACGGCACAAAAATCAAACGTTTCAGGAAAGTGGAAATGAATAATGCCTGCGCTTCACATGACAGATGTGTATGAAGAACCAACATGTTGTGTTGAAAAGGAAGCGTGACAAATTCCAGGATTAGTTCCACAAATTCTTGCCTATGGTTGCAGTATCATGGATGCTTCCTGTTTTACTACTTTTTGTGGTCAGTCCACACATATAAATAGAACAACAAACAGCAATTGAATTAATGAAATCAAGTTGTTTGTTTGTGTTGACATTAATTACATTATGTCTCGTAACAGCAGTAGTGTCATATGCAGCCAACCTTGAAATTATGGTAATGCATTCAAAACTCAATTTGCATAAATTGTTCCTATTTTGAAAATGTATTAATGTGATCACTTTTTCTCATATTACTTATTTCAATTCTTTATCTTGGAAGACCAGAACGCTGATATATTCAGTCCAAAGCAAACAGGAATCTGCACATTTGAATACACAACATTCTAGGCAAAGGAAATTAAACTTGAAGTTTGTTCCACTTCTTGTTTTCGCAACAATATTGGAGCAATTTTGTCCTTTTGGCTTATTTAGTGTGTGCTGAGATAGTAAAACTAGAGTAACCACACTATATACTTTGAATTAGTGTCACAATACTAAAGTTTCAACCTCAATTTCAATACTTGAATAGGCTCGATACACAATACCGATTTTGATACAATTTATTTTAGATATTAGATTAGACTGTAAACATAATAGCGCTTTCTTTATGTTACTATTTTGTCCTAATCTAGCTCAGGATCATTCTAAAACTGTTTTGGAAAGCTAAAATGTTGTCCTGTTCTGTGACTTTCTTTTAGTATTGATTCTAGTTCAAATGAGTATCTAGTTTTGATACAAGGTTTTTATTAGTATCTGATTTTTGATACTTTTGACAAATCTACTTTGAATTATAATATGCATCTGAAAGAGAAAAAAATAAATTAAAAAACAGAACAGAACAGTTTTGCTATCACTGCTAAAAACAACTAGCATGCTAACAGCAAACCAGGACTAGCTTTTGGTATGCAGATGTTAAAAATGCTTTATAGCTAGATTCACTCAACACACAGTGATCTCATATTCACATGAAAATTATCAGGTACACTCCCTCTAATGAGCAAAATAGACTCAAGCTGAGCACAAAGATCTGGAGATGGGTCCCCGGGCACTGCTCCTGACAGGCTGCCCCAGTGGCACTGTTGAAGGATGGGTCAAACGCAGAGGACACATTTCCTTATGGGGACAATAAAGGCTAATCTAAAATGTTCCAGTCCCCTCCGGGAGTGGTACTGTGTCAGACACTGTCCTCACTGCACCTTAGATGCCCCATCTCATGACCCTGACCATAGACATGGATGCTCCTCATTTGCCTGGAAGAACTGTCTTGTTAGATGAACCACCCTCTCTCCTCCTGAGTGGTTCTGGCTCCCATCTGTAAATGGTAGCGTCAGTCCTGGACCATCTGCAGCCTGTCCGTCCATGGGAGTAAGAGCTCTCCTTCACTGTGGATCTCCCCAAGGTTTCTACTTTGTAGTTTCACCAAAAAGGAGGGTCTAAGGACGGGGCAACTGCTGTTTGAGGCAACTGCTGTTGTGATTTTGGGCATTACAAAATAAATAGAATTGAATAATCCCAGAGTAGCAGGGTCAGTTGAGCAGCTCAAAAACTTTTCTTAATATAAATGTAAAATCACCACATTGTTTAATGTATTCTTTTGATATTTTTAAGAAATAGAAAGATAACAACATTTGTAAAATATGAATTTAACTTCTGCATGAGTTGACTGCATATTTTGCATTTACTTTTTTACCTCTCCTAAAACAGATTTTCACAATATGATGTTCTTTTCCAGTGGGCAGCACAGCAGATGTCACACATTCATAGAAACACACATAAGAATGTATTAATCCTTGAGAAACACAGGGGCCGCAGGGGTCCGGTAAACCTCTTAGACCTAAAGTCATGTGGTCACAGGAGTGGGTGGGTCGCTTTCGCACAAAGGTGGTGATCCTGAGCAGATCACTATGGCAACCTCACAGTAAGTCATTACATAACAAGCATGAAACCCTCTCCGTCCAACTGTGGTTTTCACACGTCAAAACAGAGGGACCTCACTGTTAACACTGAGAGGGTTTCAGAAGGAGTCATGCCCCTTTTACACTTTGTCTGCTTCTTTTGACCTCCGTTTGCTTTCTTTACTGAGGCGAGATTGTCTCTATCAAACAGATGTCAGTTGAACATGTGCACTTTAAAGCCAGTTATTTGTTTGTTTGTTTGTTTGTTTGTTTTGTTTTGTTTGTACTTTTTTTTTTTTTGCACTCTTCTCTTTTATGTCTTGAACTAAGATTGTGATTTCTGCCATGTCTTTGTGATTTTAATGCATTTTTTCCTGTTATGTGAAGCACTTTGAATTGCCTTGTGTACGAATTGTGCTCTACAAATAAATTTGCCTTGCCTTGCCTTGTTTTTTCATTCATTAAATTAACACAAAAAATATTAAAATAAAATAAATCTATATGTATCATCTCAAAAACTCTCATACACTATTTTCTACTTGTTCTTCATCAACTCAAAATGCCATCCTTATTGGTACTTGGCTTTGCTTAAGCTACTGTCATGCAGATCTTTTGTTTTATTATTTTGTTTTTCTTTGTATGAGATCATCCGGCTTTGACCATAAATGTTGTTGTGGTTCATCCGGTACATGGACAGCTTTTGAAACGACTGTGACACTGAAGATGGTGGACTTGAGGGTTGGTGAATCGCTTCCAGCTCAACTCAGGGAATATTACTGTGTTTCTGTCCCCTGACACAAGGCTAAAGGTGTTTTTGCACGTTTTGTGTGTGTGTGTGTGTGCGCTGAGGTTTGTGCATTTTTGTGGATTCTTGATGTCATAGCAACAGCGCAACAGAGGCCCACGCAGCCCTCGTCACTGATGAGGTAAACACACTATACCAAAGAGAGTGTCGACACCAACATCTAATTTTCCTGGAGATAATGAGTCAGTTACTTGCAGTTCCTCTCTCAAGATCTGCACTCCCTTGTCCCGTGTCGCTGACAGCAGTCAAAACAGAGAAGTGAAAAGGGATTCAAAGCCATTCTCTTGCTGATGTGCTGCGGCGGCAGATGAGGCAGTGTCCACAAATTCAGAGATTGGGGGAGCGCTAACTGTCATATTCACTGCAAGAATAAAGCTTCATTGTGATAGGTGATTTTGTTTGTTTGTTGTTCCCTAGCCAAAAGTCCCATCATGACGTACTTTAATGTTGCTTCCTTCCAGTTCTCCGTCTACTTGGATTGGGACAGGCGGACCCTCGCAGAGACTGATGCTTGCAGACCATGTCATCCTTTTTTATACAGGATGCTTGTGTAATCTATGTGGATCATTGAAGAACAGTCTTCAAGGAGGGGCCACTTAATATCAATGATGTGAATTCACATAGAAATTAAAGAGCATATGACAAATGCCCTTGTTTTTCAAATTCTTACTGTGTTTGCTGAGATGGAACGAGTGGTAAATATTTGTCATTCGTTTTACATTAGTCAAGTGGCAGTTTGTGAGTTCTAAAACAAGTCTTTTTTCGGATATTCAACCAAATAAAGGTGTTACTAGGTATTATTGTTTGTCGAATCATAACTAGTGTGTAAATTATAAGGATTTAGGCCCTTGTTTGTAATGTGGTTGCGCGGTAACAGTTATGGAATTTTCTCTACATGTGTCACATTCACTGCTCATGTCATTTTTATTCATTTTTTTATTTTAAATATAGCCTTTTAGTGAAATGTGTAGTCTAATCTGTCATATTCATATTCACTTCATATTGATATTCACTAAACTCTAATTGTTGCTGTGAATTTACAAGCAACAACAACAACAAAACAGTGGGAGACTAAACACCAACACATTTGCAGTTTATTTAACGTGTCACTAAAATAGTACATAGAATTGTGTAAGCATGTTTGCCTTGGAACATTTGTTATCGAGGCCTTCACCATCAATATTCATCTATGTGGGTAGCTGCATTGTCCGTGATAACAGCGGTTATGAAATCGGGCCTGAGTGGGTTATGTAAACACACACACACACACACACACACAGGACACACTGTACACACTGTACACAGACTTGCATGTTGATGAGGTCGCACTGATGTCAACTAGTTCAGGGGCAAACTGCAACAAGTTTATATTGATTTTGAGAAAGTTTATGAAGATGGTCACATTTTTTGCTGAGTAGATTTGTGTCCTAATCATTGGACATTTGTCTGAGATTTTTTTTAAACAGCATCCAACTAATATTTAAGGACATGAATGAATCATTAACTTCTCAGGAACTATGTTGAAACAACAGATAAAAAAAATATATATATATTTTTTGAGCTCTCTAACATCTGTAATTGAACTGAATACAAGATAGTTATGTTTAATGCCATACTGTTTCCTCAATCAGAAAAGTAATGCAATGTTCCTTTAAATAGCAAATAGTATTGCATGAGTACTTTGAACAATTGCACATAATTATAATTTGCTTGTACATTCATGTTCAGTTCTCTTGTCAATGCGTGTTGCTTTGTAAGGTACACAGGTTGTCCGTGAAGAGGACACAGTGTTCCAGTGGGGCTTGAGTCTAATACATGTTATAATTAAGTGGCTCTGAAGAGGAGAGCTGCATAAGCCACAGACAGAGTTTAACAGGGCATCTGACTTAGCTGAATAGATTCTCAATACTATACTAAATATAGTAGTTACCTTCACAGTTTGTCTTTTAATGTTTATTTCATGCTCAAAAATAAAGTGTAAATTAACTTTCAAAATGTGTTGATCTTTATGAGTCTGATATTACTCAAACAGACCTCACCAAGGAGGCTGAGGAGTGTGATCCATCTGTAGAACACACCCTCCCGTCCCCCTTCTTAAACAGAGGGACTAAAGGTCTATTCCAGGGTACTGGAGAGGAGACTCCGATCGATGGTCAAGCCTCGGATTCAGGAGGAGCAGTGTGGTTTTCGTCCTGGTCGTGGAACACTGGACCAGCTCTATACTCTCCATCGGGTGCTCAAGAGTTTATGGGAGTTTGCCCAACCAGTCCACATGTGCTTTGTGGATCTGGAGAAGGCTTTCGACCATGTCCCTCATGGTGTCCTTTGGGGGGTTCTCCGGGAGTATAGGATTCCTGTATGACTGGAACAGGCGCTGTGTTCTAGGTGCAGCCAGGGGACGGAGGGTGTCCAATTTGGGGACCAGAGGATCTTATCTCTACTGTTTGCAGATGATGTTGTCCTGATGGCGCCATCAAACCTGGACCCTCAACATGCACTGAGTAGGTCTGCAGTCGACTGTGCAGATAAAAAAAAAATGGCTTGCCCTCTCCAGGTGGGTGGAGAGTCCTTGCCCCTTGAGGATCTGGGGAGGTGTTCCATTCATGTTACCACCGGGGAAAACACAGAACACACTGGAGGGACTATTTCTCTCCGCTGGCCTGGGAACACCTTGGGATGCCCCTGTGGAGCTGGAGGAAGTGTCTGGTGTGAGGGAAGTCTGGGAGTCCCTGCTTAGACTGTTGCCCCCCCAACCCGGTCCCGGATAAGCGGAAAAAGATGGCTCGACGGAGCAACTCAAACAACAATAGTTCAAATAAATGTTCCATTTTGAAAAGAAGAGTGTCATTGTGTTCAGTTTAAACGTCAATGTGGACTTCATGTGACTTTGCCAATTACTGAAGATGTGATGGTAAACCTCTCTGCACTCCCCTCTATCACATTGTATAAAATATACTAAAATCAGCAGTGAGTTGTCCTCTGAGTTTTGTGTCGCTATGATGTTCACGCATCCTCACAGCACACGTCTTTCTAAACATCCCAGATAGTTTAGTTTCACATACAGGCTAATCACAAAGGAGTTACGCTCTGTGAATTAGTCACTAAGCAACCAAAGATGAATCGAAATTGTCCACATTTTTAAACTCCTTCTCTGTAAATATTATTATAAGATGTCACACTCTGTCTACATCAGCTTCATACAACTGAGTACATATCTATATTCAACTGCATTCTGTTATCTTTCAGGACAAGACATAAAAAGGACTTTGGCCCTCATGCGACCAACAAACAGGAGCCCCAAGCATATAGCATGGAGTTAAACTTTGTACGATTCATTTCAACGTCTTTGTCTGTAAATATGTAATGACCCTCAACATTATGAATGGCTGAGACATTCAAGCTGAAAGCGTTAATTAGGTAATAATTTAGAAAGATTAAAGGAATATTTGGCTAAGCATGTATATGACACTGTATAGTGTAGCTGTTCAGAATCAGAATCAGAATCAGAATCAGAATCAGAAATCAGAAAAGGTTTATTGCCATTGTCAGTGAACAAAATTCACAGGCTTGGAACTTGCCTGTAAATTCAGTTTACAGTTCATAAGAAAATATGAGTTGGGTAGAAGTTCTAATTCTGAATATACAGTACTTAGCTAATCAATCAATCAATCACATTTTATTTATAGAGCCCAATTCGTACAAAGTGCAATTCAAAGTGCTCTACAACGTTAAAAACACATAAAAAACACAATACAGTGTAAGTCACAATCAAATAAAGAAAAAAGAAAAAAAATGTACATGGTATTTAAAATATTAAAAACCAGATTAAAGTATTTCAGTTATAGGCACGGCTAAACAAAACAGTCTTTAGCTTAGATTTAAACACAGCCGGGGTACGGACCTGTCTCACAACCTCGGGAAGGCTATTCCAGACCTTTGCCCCATAGTGCCAAGACCGTGTTTGGTCTTGGCTCTAGGCACCAGCAGGAGGCCGGTCCCTGAGGTCCTCACAGTCCGAGGTGGCTCGTATGGCACTAACATGTCCGAGATGTAGTTTGGTGATCGGCCATGGAGAGACTTGTACACAAGCAGAGCTGCTTTAAAGTCCATTGTCTTTTATAGTCACCTTAGACATACAATAAAAGAGTAAGTGACCAGCTTTAAGATAATTAATGTACAAATGCATTTGTCATATTAATGACTGTAAGAATCTTTTTGTTAGGAGCATAACTATCAAACTCTGTGCCAGGTTTTACCAGTGTGTTGTCACTGTTGCAACTGTTCGGAGTCAATTGTGGCATTGTGTCTTTTAACTCTGAATTTTGAGGGATTACACCGACTACTCATGATGATGTTGAATCTGTTTAGTGTAAATGGCTGGACATTATCATGAGCTTGTTTAGTTATTGAATACATGACAATATCCTTAAAAGTGCATATTTTAGATACTTATTCGAAGACACTCCTGATCATTTTATGCTAATAACCAGACCTGTGTGTGTATTTTAACCATACAGTAAATAGCATAAATACCTGCCTAACTTTTCATAAAACTAAAGTGAAGGCATCTGCCTTGAATAATAGTCTACACGCATCCTCTCTGATCTCTATGACAACCATGCACAAAACAAGATAAATGTTCATTAAAGAGTGGCTGTGTTATTCTCACTCCCATCACATAATAGGAAATCAGTGTAAATGCTCAGTTCATGTTGTGTTCAGAAACCCTTTAATCTAATCCTTCTGCTCATTTTTAGGAAACAGAGAAGTAAATGGCTGTTTTCAACAAACATATGTGTGGCCATGGTCATTATGCTGAATTAACTTCCCAAACTGTGTTTTGGTCAGGGTTTGTCCTTTGTTGTCTTTTGAAGTCAGAATAATCCTGTTTCATTTATAATGCAGAGCTGGTGGGCAGGGCAGACAATATAATCCTGGACTGGGCATTGGGGATTAGACTGGGACTGTCTGGGCACCACATTAGGGGAGATTCAAGCTGTTTTCTCATACATGTAACCCCCTAACTCTGGGGTCATTATTGATTTGGGCTGTCAAAAAGATTTAACACTCATGAGATTAATGTACTGTTCTCCAAATATTCACAGGGGGCATTGGACACATTTTAATAAAAGTGTGGTTGAAGGATCAACAATTGAGAATGTGGTGGTCACATTTATATTTTACTTGAAATTGCCCAAACAAAGTGACATTGGGGATGGGAGGCCTGCCTATGGATCCAGAATAGTTCTCTATTCTATACTCTCAGGTCTCAGGTCAGATTCAGACAGAACCAAGCAATCTGGTGTACCTCAGGTTGGAGCAATCGCCCTGTTTATAGTCATTTTGAATGACCCATTGACTGTTTTAGGGGACTTTCTTTGCGATATTTCACCAGAGTTACACCAGTCACATATGTAGATGACAATTAATAACATGGATATGCAGTCTTAGCAACTAATGGTCTGAATTGGGCACTTGCTACTGCAAGTAAATGGGCCAACTCATGGGGCATGAACTGTGATGCCTCCCAGACTGTATGTTTATGTTTTGCTGAACAGTCTGTCAGCAATCTATCAGTCAACCAAGTTATCGATGAGGGTCACAATACACATCTTTCTCAAGCAAGGCAAAAAAAACATTGGCATGAATATTAGTTAATTTCTTTCTTTGTCATTATACATGCAAATTGTACAATAAAATACTTTACAGTAGATCAGATGGGTGGTTAGTCTTGAGCCGCTGCGACCTGGCACACAGCAACTGCGGTCCTACGGCAACACAGGGAGAACATACTCCATTCAGAAAGGCCCATCCAGGAATCCATCTCTGGACCTTCTTGCTGTCATTATTCACTAGTGTCTTAAGTTTCATTGGCTATGCCAGGTGCCACCCCACTCAGAGGCAGTATATTTGGGGTATATTTGGGGTATACCCATGTATACAGGTATACCAGGGTGTTCATCTGAACCACAAACTGGACTGGACTCATCCCACAGATGCACTGTACAGGAAGACCCAGAGTCGACTCTACCTCCTGAGGGGACTCCGGTCTATGACTCGGTGGTGGAATCAGCCCTCCTGTACGGTGTGGTCTGCTGGAGCAGCAACATCACAGAGAGGGAGAGGAAGAAGCTGGACAAAGTCATCAGGAAGTCCAGCTCCGTTCTGGGGGCTGCGCTCTAGACTCTGTGCAGGTGGTGGGGGTCAGAAGGGTCCTGGCTAAACTCACGTCTATGCTGGACCATGAGTCTCACCCCTGCAGGACACCTCTGTCTGCTCTTGGAGAGCAGCTTCAGTGACAGACTGATCACCCTCGCTGTGTGAAGGAGAGGTTTTCACAGGTCTTTCCTTCCTGCTGCTGTCAGACTTTACAACAAACACTGTTAGTCCTGAACGTGTCATTCAGCCTTCATAATCCTGTGCAATACTTGTTATACTCCTGCAATACTGTTATACTCCTGCAATACTGTTATACTCCTGCAATACTGTTTATACTCTGCAATACTGTTATACTCCGTGCAATACTGTGACACAAATGTCAGTCATCCCTGGTGCAATATTTTCTGTCCATATGACAGTAATGTAAATAAGAGTGTATTATTAAGATTATACGTTTTCTTTTTTCTAAGTTATCTGTTTTATTATTATACTGTGCCTAATCTGTTTTCTGTACCTTTTGTTGCAACACTGAAATTTCCCCATTGTGGGACAAAATAAAGGTGATTTTTTTCTGCATTTTTTAAATATATAATATTGCACTGCATTATAACGAAAAAGACGAAAATGACACAAATCGTATTATCTAAATTTACTTATTCCCAAATTAAATATAATTGTTAATTCTCAGGTTGGCCTTGCATCACCCCAGGGAAAAAAAGTTTGGACACGCCCTCTGTTTTTTGCAGGCAGGTAACGGCTACACAGTTATTATATAGTGCCCATGCAATTCAAATAAAATACAGCATGGTTCTTTTGGGTTGACAGTGGAATAGTAGGTCAGTCATTCATTCTTACATTTCTAGGAATTAGCACATACGCACTCAAAGTTAACAAGAAAAACTGCCCCTTTGAGAACACTTTCACTGCAACGCTGATGTAACAAAAGCTGCCATTCAAAAACCACAGCTCATTGAGATGGATGACAACTGTTGGAGTGTGTCCTTGTCAATCGCAGAGAAGGACGGTGCAGTGTAAAATCTCTTGTGTACAGCCTGGACGCAATACAGTTGTCCATAGTGGTTTTCGATGCTAAATGTCACTATGGCTTTGTAATGGTCCTTCCAAGTGGGACAGAGGTGCCCTGTTCTGGAAATGTCACTATCCCTATCATTTGGAAAGTAAATGACTATAGCAACAGGCATGCTGACTCTTATGGAACATGTTTGATTTTATTATTGATCTCATGTTCACATACAATCCATTACATTCATACCTCATACATTACAGTAATTTTTTTTTTTAAAGGAACAGAGAAATAATTAACAACAACAACAACAACAACAACAACATAGGACTCAAACCATTTATAAAACTAAACAGAAAACCCATTGTATCTCAAAAGAGAGCAAATGTGATTTTTTTTCTTGTGCTCTAATAATTTGCAATTCTATGTTGTTGGTTTGGTTTGGTTTTTCAAGCAAAATTATCATATAAAATGTGTAAAAAATGTCCCTCACAAACATAATATTTGGATGATGTTTGACCGATCACACTGTTTCTCACATGTCCGGACCCCTCCCCCCCCTCACTCCCCCCTTTAGTCCTCCAGGCACTGCCCAGTTCAAATGTGATTGTAAGCGGAACCTGATCATATAGCGTTGATCGGTCCATTATAACCATATAGCAAGATTAGCCACAAAAAGAAGCTTGTTAACAATAGTAATAACACCCTCATCTTGCTAATAATAACAGCTTATCATATGATATTTAGGTAGTGATGTCATAAGAAACCCAGCACTAACAGTCTAGGAGAGAGCATACATCTTGGATCAGGTTGGAAGGCAAAACAATTTGAGGATTGTAGACTTGAAGCTAAACTATACAAGAGCTATGTCTGTAATATCAGACTTCATTAGTGTAGGTGTATGCACAGGAGCAAGGCTAGAACATAAAAAATGCTTGAAAGAAAGTAGACTGTGAACCTTCTCGACCTCACTACTGCCGTCTCCTTGCTTACACATTTGCGTCAGTTGTTTGGAGCTTAAGTTGAGATTTAGTACAATGTGCCTCTGGGAGAGAAACAAGCCATGCCTCCAATTCAGTGTACCTCTCAGAGCATTTCAGGGTTCTTTGATTGGTAATTACAGGCATCAAGCCCACCCACTTGTTTGCAATCACACTGCACCAGAGTAGCACCCACAGAGGACGAGGAGAGGAGGCGAGATATATAATATAAATAGGTTTGTACTGGTAGATGGTCACTCTCGTTCTTTCTCATTATACAGTATGGTAGAGTTGCCAAAATGGACCTATATTGTTGAGAATAAGATTTAGTCCTACATATATAGAAGCGGGAACTGTACGTTAGTTAAGTAAAGAAGTATTAACTTGATTAACTTGAGTGAATGTATTTTTAAGTAACCAAACATAAAAATAAAAATCAAATTATAAATGTCTTTATTAAAAACAAAAATGTATTATGCCTGGCATTTCCAAACAATAAAGAAAAAATGACAATCAGCATTTAATGCCTTGGTTTTACCACTCAGACTAGACCAGGCCAAAAATAGGGCATTTTAAACATGGTCTAAATCAGGTCTATAATCGGACTAAACCATGGACAAGTTAGTTCTAAATAAGGATGAACCCAAAAAAGAGTCAAATAAATACAACAAATGCCAAAACCACAGAGGGGCCTGCGTGGTACAATACCACAGTTTGAGAAACACTGTAGAAAAGGTAATTCAGATGTGGGAAGAATTGTACTCCAAAGTTGACTAAAGCCAAGGTAAAATGTAGTTACAAAATTACATTCAAAAGGACAATATCTACAAAGTCGCATGACTGAGTGCCAGAAATAAATGTATCTCATTTCAACTCATTGTGCCATTTCTACCTAACTATCTAGCAACCATCTGCGTCACAACCCCAGCCGCACAAACAGCTATTATTCACGGGAGATGACTCAAATCCCATAAGCCCCCTCAGAGCCCTGGAAACGCGGGTCCTGCTCTGGCATGTCACAGCCCGGTGCACACAAAGACAACTACATCAACACACAAGCCACACACACAAGTCAGCACCTTTTGTGGTCACTGCCAACATATCGGCTGCATAAAGTTATGACATTTCTGTTGGCATATGTACTTTCTCTACTTTTCCATTCACAAGAATCAGGCCCAAGTTCTGTTTGGGTGCACTTTGTTGATGGTAATGCTTTAACTGGAGTGTCCCGGAATGGCATTATGTAGACAAGCAGGTGACACCACCAGGCGAAGTTACAGGTCAGATCTGCAGAGAGGCAATACCACTCACGAAATGCAACAACATAGCTTATGTTGAATAAATCTAAGATAGATGTGTTTGATACCACATACTTTGAAACATTCCTGGTAAATCAATAACATCTCATTGGAGACAAGCATTAAAGTTACTTAGAGCACTTCTAAGTTTAAGTTTGATTGGTTAGATGTGGAAAAATAGGTGACAGTATCTGCCACACATCTATTTCTAAAATGTCAACTCCTTTTTGTTCTGTAAAGCACTTTGAATTCATGTGTGCTCTACCAATAAACTTGCCATGCCTTTCAAAATTTCAGTTTAAAGTTATAAAGATGTAGTCAACTCTGTGGTGGGTCAGCTATAGTCAGAAACCTATGGCACCAGTCCTTAGACAATAACAGAACACACTATAACTGTAAGCCAGGATTGTTGTTGTCATGATTGAGTAAAAAAAAACCGACAGAACACTGGGCCCTCCCCTTGCAACAAAAAGAACTCAAAACTGAAAAACATGATATTTAACAAACATGTTCTTGCAAAACTCTGCGGTTGACACTTCCACTCGAATATACGAAGTGTCAAGTTTCTGGTTTTGGCCTCTCACCCCCGTTAGTGTAACATATGCCGGACTCATTCTTCTACTTTTTTTCCACCTCAAACTTTCTCACAATGGTGCTGCTTTGGTGTGTGGTGTTTTTCTCCCCCATTCACTTCCTCATAGCCTGGGCCCGTCTGATTGGTCGGATGGAGCGATAGTCAGCCAATAGGAGCACAGTTGTCAGGCAGTCTGAGCCCAGTTTGGAGGCGGCTGGAACCTAGCACAGCTGTTCTATTGAAACACAGCAGGCCATAATAACAAGGGCCCCTCACCATGCGCTGCTCGTACTCAAAGAGGAACAAAAAGTCTGGATTGAATTAAAGTAGGGGAGTTTGGCACGGTTTGGGCAGGGGCCATTTTGGACTCCAGCTGTAAACAGACAGGATTGTTTACTGTTTTTGTGGATTATAAAAGTTTATGCTTTTACAACATGCAGCAAGTTAGAACTTTTACACACAAGTTAGTTTAGAAAAGTAGAAGCAGCAGCTCGGATTGACCAGAAATGTGTTGAAACATGCCTTTAAAATGACCAGTTGAGCTTTAAGCATCAGACAAATGGGAAATAGAGATAAAAATGACCACACACATACTTTATACGGTTTATGACATGTATTTTTTTCATTTTAATTTTTATCAGTTTTTTTATTATCAATTATTATTACTCAATGTTGCATACTGTATTTCAACATACACGGTATTATCAAAATGTTGATATAGGCTCAATATAGGCTTCCTATGTGAACAATGTGAGTAGCTCATAAAGTTATAGTTGATTTTTAATGCAATTTATGGCTCCCAACTAATAAAAGAAATAGTACGTTTTCAAAAGACTGTGGTAACTGTATTCACAACACCTTTGCTATACGTTTGCCACGTCTATGTTGTAATATAGTAGAACATGTAGGTATTTGACTATTACTTTTCCATTTTACTATTACTTATCCAGCTTGTACAAACTGTTCTCCACATTATCAGCTACAGAAAGCTGTACGTGTATTTGTGCGGCAGCAGGAGTAATCTAAGGACTGAAGACAAAACACAGCCTGAGTTTGTCCACTCTCCCCTTTCACAAGGTGACACATTGGCCAATAGCACTGGAGAATTGTTAACCAGACCCAATGACCCACATCACCAGCAAAATGTTGTTTACCCATCTGTCCCTCGAGCCATGACCATTTCAAGCTCACAGACTTCCACCCACGTTTCACACTTGTTGCTTTGTGCGTAATGCCAAAAAACACTTGAAAATGATTGGACAGAGTCATAGTTTGACAGCGCAGATTGAAAAAAGAATTGACGCACTGCATTATGTGGCATATGGTGCGCTTGGTAGATCATACAAGTAATAATGGGTCATGCTTTCAGACACACACGGACACACACTATGCAATATTAGCACGATGGTCTAAAATAATGGCGATCTAAGTTTATGAGTCACTTACCAGGAACAATAGGCTCATTTAAAGAACAAAGGGTGTACAGCAGTGTGCCCCAGAGCTGCCCATTCATTCATTCGATATGATTTGCTCAAAATGTCAGACTGTTGCTTTCTGTCTCCTCTCCTATTCTTCACTCGGGGCCAAAAGAAACACATTGATTGTTACGCTTCTCTGTGGGAAACGTCAATTCTCAAAGGCTACAGGCAAAGACTCGTACTGTAGACCGGATCAATAGAGTTTATCTTCTGCTGTAATGACTTTCATGTATTAAAAGGAAATTCACATCTGGATGGTAAAAGCAATTAACAAGAGAGATTGTTCAAATCAAACACCATTCAATTATTTAAAGAAACATTTTAATTAAAAAAATGTTTAGCCCCTAAATGCTTGATTGCGTAATGTAAAGGGATGGCATATACGCTGTTTAAATTTGCACTTACTGTATTTAATAAGCGTTTTGTCTCTATTATGTTGTTTTAAATGGACCAAATTGCCTCTTGGTAATCTAAATTTTCCACCTGACCTTGAAGTGATCACAATACACTAACTGCGGCGTTATCAGCTCTCTCAGACCCACACGTGTGATAAGATCGATCCAAACCAAATCATCTGTTTTGATCTTAGTTGTGACTTCTTTTAAATGCACTTTTAAAACGTACTTTCTTATATTTTTTACATTTTGAACTAGTCCCAAAAGCCAGATATAACCGATGAACACAGGATTTTAATTTCGGAGGAGCTATTCTCGTCAGGGTTAAGACAACACTCTGGCCTTGGGGGACGTCTAGGACCCGCTGTGAAGTTAGGCAGGAAAAATATTTTGATGTTCTTGAAGCGAAAGCCACGATAGGTCTAACATAATATCACAACCAGATCATTTATTATTTTGAGTAGAAATAATATGTTTCAGTGTGTTTAATGTGAGCACACTGAGCATAATAATAAATAAACAAACGCTTGCGTTTTGCAAACATCAGTGGTGGAAGAAGAACTACATTTTGTTACTTAGTACAGATACAAGAGCAAAACATTTACCCAAGTAAAGTAAAAGCATAAAACTTGAAAAAGTATTTTGTGCAGACAAAATGTGGTGGTCTTTATATATGTATAAAAAATTTTGATTTTTTAATCAATGTCTCAATGTTTCTAGATGTTTTATTGTATATTTTTGTTTGTTCAAAGCCAATACTTTAGCTCATAATCTTTAGCCAGGATGTCACCATGAATGTGCTAAAAAAAAAAAATAAACCCTCAAACCATACAGAAAGTACTTTTACTTGGAGCAGAAACTAAGGACAACGTACTTATCATAGATAACAACTTTGGTACATATTCATTTACAAATCAAATCTGGGGAAACTTCCGAAGTATACCTCAGTGATCTCCTCATTGTCAGCTCAAGTAGCGACTGGCTTCGCTCCTCATTCCTAATACTTTTCAACGTGCTTCGGTGGTTCACAGAGCTGGGAAAGTAATCTATTTCCTACTTTACCATGGTATTGGAATAATTTACAAAAAGCTGCTGTATCAATTGATATGTTCAAGAAAATAGTTTTTTAGTGTTGTTTTTATAATAATACAAATATTTTAATAAAGTAATATTTTTGAACTGTGTTGAGTGTGTCGGCTTCTACCTTGGCCAGGTCCCTCTACCTGATTAAATAAAAGTATATTAAAACATTTAAAGTTACCTGCTCTCAAATGAAGTACACAGAAAAAGTATCCATTATAAAATACAGATTTCAAAATTTTCTTGAATACAGTACTTTTGTACATCGCACTGTGTAAAAGTATACTAAAATAAAACAACACTTCTGCCAAACAACTGCTTGTGCTACTTTTTATATATACTACTACTATATATATATAGTCCTAGATTTACAATATGTGTGGATCCTGGTCTCCTCAGATAAAGAAAGTAGAAAGTCCATCACCATTGTGTGCTCTGAGTCACGCACTATACACAAATGTGGGTATGACGCTCTTAGCCAACAAATTGATCGCAGTCTGGTGACCTTTGACCCTGTTAGCCCCCTCCGTTGCTGCAGTGGCTGTGGCTACTGGCCTCAGACGGCCCGCAGCAGATGGGATGCTCTGGGGGAGGGCTAGTGTTACAACCACAGCCGTCCTGTCAATCACGTCCCTGAAATATTGCCTTAATTTCCTGTATGTTCTACAGTGAGCTCCATGTCAGTGATGTATGGGCTCTGATTGTGTAATGTGCTTGTGTTTATTGTAAATTAGATTGTGGAGGGGGGAAGGGAGAGGCGTTAATATTGTCATTAATTATATGTGCAATTACCATGAGCTAAATCAATATACAGTACGGGCAATAAGCATAGCACCCCATACACCATTGTGCTATAGACACTGCTTTCACAAGTAAGGAGAACATAACATACTATAACCTGCCAAAAAGAAAGCTTAAACATCGCAGTGGATACGGAATTTATTTTCACTATCGTAATACTGAAAAACAGAACTGGGAGACTGAAATATCAACAAACAAAACAGAAAGAGAAGAAACAAAACGTAAATATTGTGCCGATACCTGTATGTCATGAAAGAGTAACATGTGAAATAATGTAAACGACACAATTCATAAACAATAATGAAACGCAATGTCAATAACATTTTTATACTACCTGTGCCTGTTTTAACTGTTAATTAACAATATAAAAATATAAAAACTGCATTCAAAGAGAAATAAATATAACCCTAACCATTTTTGTTTAAACTGAACTAGAGAAGAAATACAAATATATAACATAATATAAAATTATTATAATAATATTAGACCATTTTACAAGAACTATTAGATTTGATGCATTCTACCACGGGGGGGGGGACATTTAATTATACAGATTAAGATTAAAAAACAAAAAAAGTCAATTTAAATATCTGGCAACAATTACTGCTATACACCAAAGTGCCAATAGGAAACCACAAAGGAAATTGCCACAACGCCATAAATGGGGAATAAGACATAAAAACCACACCGCATGAGTAAAGTCTATAGTGGTCCGTTAAACAGGGCTGTAAAGAGTCCAAAACATCCCAAAATACTTCATACCACATTCCACACGGGACTGAGAGGACAGTTACCTGCTCTGACCTCAGCCTCCATGACAAACACGTGACACATACCTCCTCAGCGTTTCCATCCAGGATCATCACTGGAGAGCTGTTTTCAGAGGAACAAATGAATCAGATTTTCTATACGTCGTAAATACCAGTCAACATATGGCCGATAGACTACAAAAAAACAAGGGCATAAGGGAATGTGGATGCTCTGATTTGGCTAGACAGATTTGAAATAATGAGCTTTGTAACGAAAGAGGATTGAGGGGGAGAAATGTGCATTCGCGATGAATAATCAGGGATATTGTTATACATGTGTGGATATGAATGTTGCATATTACATGTGTGGTATGAGGTGTTTTTATTCCCAAACAGGTGTTAAATCTAATGAGTACCTGCCCCTCCCCCGTCATCATTGCTGCCTTTGACACCTCTTCTGCTTTACATTACGTCACCTCCACAGGAAATGAGAAGCTCCAGCTCATAAGTGTTAAATGACTCCGGCTGTTTTCTGTGGCTTGTTTTTCTCCTCCATAATTTTTACATTTTGTTCCGGACGTATAATATTTATGTAAATCATCTTCTTCTCATCTCACACTGTTGACATTGACTCAACAGTGGTCTCATCTGCTGTACCCTCTGTAGTGCAATATTATGCAATACAAGTCTGCTGCAGGGCAATATTGCACCTTACAGTCTCTGCTGACGCTCAGTGGCTGAATCGGGTACTACAGTTATGTTTTGTTTAGTTTTTTAATTTACTTTTCCAGTAGATGTCAGTGTTTCAACCTGACAAGCAGGGAGAATAGACATTGGTATAGATATTGAGAGATTTTGGAAACTAATCAAATTGTATTGTTTTTGTTTTTTTGTCTGACAGACTTTCCAGCAGTGGATCCAACTCACCACCGCTGACGGAGGAAGCCGGACAGACTTGGCAGGCCCAAACGCATTGTGAGGGTCTGTTGGGAGCCCTCTGTCAGCAGGATCTTCAATTTTCACCTCTGGGAGAGCTTCTCCCAGATCCCTTTCTGGGCTCATTGAGTCCGAGTGGACCATGTTCGCGACCTTCATTGTCAATGCAGCTGCTCAGCTGTGGTCGCAAGGTCTCAGGTACCTGTCGCGTCGGCTACCCCCGAAACCGGTGGAGGACATCGGAAGTATGGGATGCCGTCAGGATGAAGAAGGAGGCCTATCAGGCCTCTTTCACTTGTAGGACTCCTGAGGCAGTTGACAGGTATCGGCGTTTAAAATTTTGAAATTCTGGCAAACCGTCCGGTGCCTAAGGAGGGGGAAGCAGTGCTTCACCAACACTGTTTATGGTGCGAGTGGAGACCTGCTGACCTCGACTGGGGATGTCATCGGACGGTGGAAGAAATACTTTGAGGACCTCCTTAATCCCGCTGTCATGTCTTCCCAAGAGGAAGCAGAGACCGAGGACTCGGATGCAGACTCATCCATCACCCAAGCTGAAGTCACTGAGGTTGTTGGCAAACTCCTCGGTGGCAGGGCTCCGGGAGTGGATGAGCTATGCCCTGAGTACCTAAAGTCTCTGGATGTTGTAGGACTGTCTTGGCTGACACGTCTCTGCAACATCGCGTGGCGGTCGGGGACAGTGCCTCTGGACTGGCAGACCGGGTGGTGGTCTGGAAGAGGGACTGGTGGGTGTGTTCCAAATACAGAGGGATCCTCAGCCTTTGTGGATCTGGAGGGGTGCTTTGGGGGGTGCTCTGGGAGTATGGGGTCCGAGGCCCTTTGCTCAGGGCTGTCCAGTCCCTGTATGACCGGAGCAGGAGCTGTGTTCGCATTGCCAGCAGTAAGTCCCAGTGTTCCCAGTGCGTGTTGGACTCCACCAGGGCTGCCCTTTGTCACCGGTTCTGTTCATTGTTTTATGGACAAAATTTCTTGGCTCAATCAGGGGTCGGAGGGGGTCCGGTTTGGGGACCACAGGATCTCATCTCTGCTGTTTGCAGACAATGTTTTCCTGATGGCTTCATCAAACCCGGACCATGCACTAGGACGGTTTGCAGCCGAGTGTGAAGCAGCTGGGATGAGAATCAGCACCAAATCCGAAGCCATGGTTCTCAACCGAAAAAAGGTGGCTTGCCCTCTCCGGGTGGGTGGGGAGCCGCTGTTGAGTGTGAAGCAGCCGGGAGGAGCCAGCTGAGGCCCGGGGAAGACCCAGGACACGCCGGAGGGACTGTCTCTCGGCAGGCCTGGGAACACCTCGGGATCCCCCCGGTGGAGTTGGAGGAAGTGTCTGGGGAGTGGGGAGTCTGGGAGTCCCTGCTTAGACTGCTGCCCCCGCGACGAGGCCCTGGATAAGTGGAAGAAGATGGATAGATGGACTTTGCGATTATATTTGTGATTTATGCTTTCATAGTTTTAGGATTATTTCTGGTCAGAAGACTGAAATATGAAATGATAAACTAATAATCTACAATTTCAGAACTTGTTTGTAGATGTCTAAACTACACTGTTAGCTTGTTTTTACAGGAAATCTTCAGAGGAAATGAATGGTAAATGAATAATTCCATTGTTTGCAATTTGCTAATTGTGACTTTTCAAATGGTAATTAGAGTTAAAGTGTGATTTATTCAAAGTTCAATGTCTTTCTAACTGGAGTTGTCTTCATTCAACACGTCTTGTAGCTGTGTTGAATTAGCTGTGCTAATTTCACAGTTCTAATACGTTCAAACGTGTCACTTGTAGTTGGTTGTTGTAATATTGCTTTAATATCAGAGTCAGATTCTGTAACATTAATATAAATATAAAATTAAGTTAATAAAATAAAGTTAATGAACAATTTCAGGTATGTCTTTATAATAGTAGAAAACAAATGGTATTCGTTGACACGTCACTTTTGTGTATTTTAAGTTCCAGATGTTTTCTTGATATACTGCGTATGGAAATAAATATCTGCACCACACAAACACTATAACTTAAACCCAGTTATGTACAAAAGAACTACAAAAAGACTTTTCCAAACCCAAGATGTAGCTTTGAACAAACACAATTTCCTTCCTCTCATTCCCTTCATTAGCATGAGACTTCCTGACATCATAATAGCGGTTAAAGAACAGTGTGCTGCAGCTACTTGTCACACTAATATAATCAGTGGGATGCTAATGTGACCCTAAGCACAGCAAACAACCGTAACCTCCGACCCCTGGTCTACTTTCTCGCCATTGATGCTGTAGATTCTTCTGATGTGGAGGGTAAGTGTGAGACTTCTCCTCAGGCATAAAGGCCTTAAAGCGGCTCTCATCTGGGACAAAGTGTAAGTTTCTATGCAGGGATACATCATTAGAGTCTGAACCTGTCTGAAGTCACTCAGTCTGTCCAGAGCTGCAGCCAGGACAGGTGTGGGTCGGACTGGGACGTCTCCCAGGTGAGTGGCTAATAACCAATGCAGTCGTGTTATAACGGGCCACGCTGACATAGTATTTCTACTATTTTACAATTTTAGAACAAAATGGAGGCGTTGACACTGATGCTGGTGCTCGTTGCCTTTTGTGGACAGTCACTACATGTTCTGCAGGCTGGTGAGTACAGTTAATCACTGTGGAATGAGTAGAGGATTTCAGTGGCAGAGTGGTTAGAAATTATGTGTTCAACAGCTTTCTGAAAGACAAACAGTATTTATGAATTGATGTACTGAGGCCTCTTCCCCATTCAAAACATTTATTTATTTGTTTTACATTGTTGTTTGCTATGGTAATGGTCCTAATCTTTTATCATTCTGAAATCCAAACATAGACGCTTTAAATGTTTGTAAACAACAAAATGATACTGTATATACCGGAGTGGAAGCAACTGGAAGCAAAAGTGAAGTGTAAAAGTGCACTTTCAATGGAGAAATTGTGATTAACCACAGAATATTGCAAAATAGGAAACATTTTGGTGGGTTTTGGCAAATAATAACCACCCAGTAGCATGTGATGTCACAGCTCAGTTTAAAGTAATTCACCAGTGTATTTTACATTATTTGTTTATTAAATGGGAGACTAAAGATAACCAGTTTTATCAGTAACCAATTTTCGATTTAGGCAAATCCAAATCATTTTTATTGACATGACTCACAGAAATGTTGACCCCCACAAACATTGTTCATTTTATTTACAGATATATTACATACTTAACTACAAATTATACTTTTTGTGGAGCTCAAGTGTCATTTTAAAGCTGAATTTATTATTCATTTTCATTATTTATGTATTTATGTTTATTTTTTAAATGTATTTATTTATTTATTTATTTATGTATTCCATCCTTTATAATTGATTAGCAAACTGTGTTATGGTCTGTTTAATTTCCATGTAATTTTGAACATAAGTAATATTACATTACCCAAATGTAGTAATTGACACATTGTTATATATTTTGTTTAGGACGAGTGAAAACGCACTTAACTGAACTGGAAGATGCTCTGTTGGCGGGAAATGAGGAGGAAACGTTTGAAGGTGGACACAACTTTAACGCCGGCCTGATTCCAGACATGAAATATTATAGCAATGAAGCAAGTGAAGCTCAAACATTTATATTAGGTAAAACTGCTGATACTTCAGATGAAGATTACGATGAGACCCTCACACAAAGATTAATGCGAGAGGAAGAGGAGAGCATGCTGGTGGCAGGGCTCCATCTTGACAAGAGGAGAGAGAGCACTGCCAAAACCCAAAGTTCACTCATTCAATCTGAGCATAATGTCCAAACTACAGATCCTCTTTCACCCACACATGTACCTTTAAGCTTCGCCGTCCCCCTGACCACTCCTGAGAGTCCTCCTGTGCCGATCGGTGACGTCAAGTCTGAGGCCTTCCTGGAACATCTCGTTGCTGAGGTGTCACTGGGTCCCACACGTAGCTCCACACTGGAAGCAAACCAAGGACACAGTAAGGTGGATGTAATGATTCATAAAACAGTCAGTGAAGAAAGCATCAAAGGAACAGGAACTTCAGTTGGATCCGCGGAAAGAGCTTTTACCTACAATCAAAAAGCAGCCATGTTAAGTTCAACAGAAACACATCCATCAAATTTAACAGAGGTTTCGGAGATCATGGCGGGAAAGTCAACAGGAAATGTAAGAAAACCTCAAACTAAAGAAACATATACATTGATGATGACACAGGAGGAAAACGTCACGGCTACATCAAAATCCAACAATAAGACAGCGTTAAAGAAGAAGATGTATCCGACACAAAAGGAGATGCAGCGTTTTCCATACTTCATGGACCACTACTGCCCTCTTGAGTGTGCCTGCTATGGGAGGTAAACAAAGACTATGATATGTATTGTTCGAATGACAATTTAACAAGCATTAATGTTATAAGAAGACCTGGGCCTGTCTCCATAACAAATTCTGAATCACAGTATATTGCTATAGAAAAATACCGCGCAATACTGAAACCGCTTTTTGCCACTGACCCAAAAACTCTAAAGTGGGACAATCCCAGTAAACCCTTTCCTAAATGTACAGTATCATTAAAAGACATGCGCTACAACAAATACATAACAGAATGAACCAATGACTAGCCACATAAGCTACTTATTCAACCCACTGCAGCTCAAATTTGATTGTATCACACAAAAAATAACAGTCTCCCCACAATTGATCTATTGATTAATAAGTCGTAATATTAATTATCGTGACAGTACTAAGTAGACTATAAAATAAGAATTGAACAATTAGAAAAGCCAGAGCAATTATTGATGAATGGAGCTGTCACATTATCTGTTGGAGAAGCATATATAGTATAATACCAATAAAACTATTAGTGATTGTAGTAATAAACATAGACATTTGATGGTAAAATGTGTAGTTAAAACATAGTGCATAGTTACTTTTATAATTTGAAACAATCATTGTCTTTCATTCCAGAGTGGTCCAGTGTTCAGACAAAGGCGTGGACAGAGTTCCTTATGGCATCCCCTACAACTCCCGTTACGTCCTGCTCATGAACAACCACATCGACCGCATCCAGCTGGACCTCCTCAGCGAGTACAGGACCATGGAGTTCCTGGCACTTACCAACAACCGCCTGACAGATGGCGCTATAGAGGGGGCTTTCGAGGGGGTTCCTGCTCTCAAGCGCCTCTATCTGGACACCAACCAACTTCAAAGTGTGCCCGCTGATCTTCCAATGTCTTTAGAAGAGCTGCGTTTGGACAATAACCAAGTAGAGCTCATGTCCCACACAGCATGGAGCCATTGTTCTGGACTTTTAATACTTAGCATGAGCAATAACAGTCTAGGAAATGGTTCAAATTCTTTACCAAGAGCTGTTTTGTCACCTTTGTGCAAGCTGCAAACGCTAAACTTGGATCATAACCAGCTAACATCTGTTCCTTTAGGGTTGCCATTGTCTATCAAAGAGTTGTATCTCAAAGGAAATCAGATAGAGGAGTTCCGCAATGGTGCTTTTAATGGCAGATCCGAACTGGTGGTGTTAGACCTGAGCAAAAACAGACTGACAAACAAGGGTCTTCTTAAGGACTCACTTCTTAATGCGACACATCTAGAAAGCTTAAATTTAGAAGGAAACAGGCTGAAACAAATCCCTAAACATCTTCCTGTATCACTCAAGACTCTTAATCTCGAAGACAATCTTATAACATCCGTAAAGAAATTGGCTTTTGGTGCGTTGAAAAACCTGGAACATCTGGGTTTGGCAAGAAACAAAATATTCAAAGTGGCAGTGGGTGCATTCAGGACATTACCAGTCTTGCATCAGTTGGATTTGGGACACAATGCGCTGAGACAGGTCCCGAGACAGCTACCCATAAGTCTTCACTCTGTGGCCCTCACACACAACCGGATCCAGGCCGTGCCACGGGACGCCTTCTGCTGGGGCAACGCGACCCTGAACCTGAGCGGCCTGGTCCGAGTACAGCTGCAGAACAATCTCATAGACCTCTCCGATATCGATACACAAGCCTTCAAGTGTTTAAGGGGCTTCCAGGTGGTGCACTTTTACTGAGAAAAGAAATACAAAATGATCGATCACAGAGAGGATGTAACTGTATTTATTTTATGTAATAGATTGAAGGTACAAACCACTATTGCTGCTTCTAACAGCTTCATTTTGAGATCAAAATGTCACAATTAAAACACATAATGATTTATTTTTAGGATTGTCAAAAGTATCCAAAATCAGATGCTAATCGATACTAAAACTAGTATCAAATTTAGATACTCTTTTGAGCAAGCATCGGAACAAAATGTGACTTTTCCAGACCAGTTTTTGAATGATTTTTAGGTTTATCAGCTCTAATTTTAAGACCCCACGGTAACACAGAGAAAGAACTACAATTGTGTGTTGAAGATTACAGCGTGTTGTGTATAAATGTTTTATTATCATTGTGGTATCAAAATTGTTATCAAATATTAAGCCTATTCCTAAATATTGAAACGTGTTTGGGAAATGTTTGTATCTATTACACGATTACATTTGATGCCAAAAATCTATATTAGTACTTATATAAATGATCTAGATTTAAATAAATCTGTTTTTATTGTAACCTATGACCTGTGATCAGTGATACATTATTAAACTCCATATGTTATTTCATTTCAATTCCATTTCTGTAGTAGGTACCGTTTTTTTTCAGAGATGTTTTAATACTGATTCGATCCAGTAGGTTTCCATGAAAGAATCAGTCACACTGCTTTTCCATAAACATAACTCAATCCCCTAAAGACATGACAACATGGACGTCATTGCAGTCCAGTCACTTCACAGAATCTTTGCTGTTTTACCTAACGAGGGATATTTATGTCAGTGTTTGCATTGCCAGTGGAAAAGGCAACAGGGTCATGTGACTCAGGATGTAAACGTTGGTTCAGTATGGCCTTGGCTGTAAAGAGATGTCATAATGGCTCGAAAGCTTATAGTACGGAATATGTTCAGGCCAACATAACAAACATTTCTTTCACAATATTCTTAGATAATAAAGCTTTTGAAACCCATACATATGAGAGCAGTCAAGTGTTGTTGTTGTTGTTGTTGTTGTTGTTGTTGTTGTTGTATATAATGTATAATCTGACGTTACTTTAAAATATTATTACTCAAGTGGAACTAAAAAGTAGAAGTAAAAACTAGTCTCCAAAATATTTACTCAAGTAAAAGTATCTTTGGAGAAACTACTACTTGAGTACTACTGAGTAACAGATTGGAGGTAAAATGTATTTAAAATCTCATTTATGATTTATAAGTCAATCAAATAAGACAGACAAAAGTATAAATAATGCATAAATTCTGGTTTTTCCGAAGAATAGACACAAATCATATCTGAAGGTGTAAAGAAGCGCAAATGTTAAAATTATTTAATGTTGTGTCTCTATGGACTTACAGGGGGAAGAGTAACCAAAACCTTTCCACAAGTAAAAAATGTTTTAGGTCAAACAAGATATTACTCAAGTAAAAGTAAAAATAAGGTGTCTTCAAAACGTTGCTTTAGTATGCTCCTGAGTGTGCACAAGATCACCACAAGATGGCAGTGATGTATTGCAAAAGCACTTGTTTGCGGTTGAACCCAGGCAGTTGGACCGTATGGCTCTGTGTTGGCTTATTTCCAGTTGGTAAATACAGGATTGTGGCTATTAAAATATCTTGTTGACTTCGTGGTTAATTGTACCTCTTGGCCTCTCACCAAAATAAAAAGCAGTAGCTCCAGAAATAAGACTGCCGTGAGTCATATGAACGTTTTACTCAGACGTGAATCTGTGTAAACTATCTTCATCTCTTATATCATCTCAGAACCACAAATATGGAAAAACATACATTTGCATGAATACGCATATTTGTCTTGGGCATGTGGCAGCCAGAGGGAAATGGGAGAATTAGCCAACGTGGAGGTGTTTTCTCTCTCTCTCTCTTCTCGGTTTAATAAGCTGAGAGCGAGACGACGTGGCACTGCACCCTGAGTGTGGAGATGAGCGGGGGGAGGGAGAGAGACAGAGGGAGGAAGGAGGATGGACCCTAGCTCGTTTGGGCTCAGCATGTGCTCAAATGTGCAGAGGAGCAGGCAGGGAGCACTCCAGCACCTCCCTACAGTCCTGCAGGACCCTAACCCTCAACACTGTGCAAACGGGACCTGCTGATTATGCATCTATCTCTATTTGTCTATGTCATTACTTTGAGTCATTCACGTGACCACAAGGGACGCTGATTTAAACAGCAGTGCAATGTGTGGGAGTCTCTAACTCTGAACTGTTAAATGCTCTTTGGCATAGACTAACTCCATCATAGAAGTAATTTGGCAGTTGGAGAAGCCCGTGTTGGATGCACTTCAATGTGTAGGCTTATCCCAGAGGAGCTTTGTAGGATTAGACATAAGAACAGTACAGTCTATGTCAGCTGCACTTGTGGCCGCACTCCTCCATTTATTACCATTGTGTTTGTCTGCCCTTCCGTCTTCCTGCAAATCTCCATTTGGAACAACCATTTAATGTCTGGGTCAACGCAATCTGCAATCCAGTGTGAATAATAGCATTGAGGGCAGAAGTTGTCTACTCAGTTTTGTTACTTAAGTAAAAGTACAAATGCAGGAGCAAAAAAAAAAATACCTCTTTAAAATGTACTGTTAGATTATAAGACTTTTTAAAAGATTTTTAGAACTATTAAAGCATCAAAAGTAGTGATCTGGAGATTTTTTTTTATTTTTTTTTCATGATACAGCTGTTTGTTCAACCGAAACAACTGAATCGATCTCCTAATTTCTCTAGTCCTTTTTTTCTGCTCAAAGTTGGGACGTTAACTCAAACTATGACTGTGCTAATAAGAAGAGCTCAGCCATTTCATGTGGTCTCAAACAGTAAAGAAAAGTACATGTTTTAGTCCTGTTAAAAATGTAGTGGAGTAGAAAGTACATATGCCTGTTCTCAGATGTATCATTAGAATTATCTTCAGTAAAAGTTACTTAAGTAAAGTACAGATATCAACAACTTTTACTAAAGTACATTCCTTTCCATTCACTTTTGTACTTTGTTACTTCCCTCCATTGAACAATACACAGTTACATGTTTGTTGTTTTGGGTTATACTTCTGATTAACCATCAAACACCATTAAAATAACAGCCCATATGTGTGGAGTTCAATTCAAGGAATAGCAAAAATGGACTGTCCAGTGTCAACCACATGTCCACTCTTCTGAGCTCTTCTGAAAATCTAGTCTTGCCAAGAAAGAAGAGAGAAAAATACAAAGCAGCGGATATTAAACCACACCCAACATGAGCTGGCCAGATGAGCAGCAGCCAGACAGCAGACCAAGCAAGTCGTGGAACTATTAAGCTGCCATTTGTACTCCAATTTTAGTGAACCCAATGGCCTCCAACTCTTAATTTAAGAATATCCATATTACAGGCACATGTGCTTCCTACAGTGTTTGCACAACTTGACTAAATTCATCTTCTAAGCCTTGCCTACATGCCACAGTCACAATCAAATCAGTAGAAATAATCTTCATTGTTACTTTAAGCAGTCCTAGTAAAGGGTTAATTAAAAATAGCCTTCAGTAGGACGTAGTGACGCGACAGACAGACAGGGGGCGCTTTAGATAGCTGTGAGGAGCAGTGTGGAGTCTGTGGTAGCGGTAAAGCAGCGGAGAGGAGGGTTATAAGAGTCCGGGAGGAGGGGATATAGGGATCGAAACCATGGGAGCCAGAGGGACCCCTCGACACACAGGCATACGGACATAATCTGCACTAGCATTACTGGCGCACACACAACTTCATAACTTTTACACTATGTTCAGCAGAAGTGTATGAGGATTTTACCACGCTGGGTTAAGGCAATAAGGTCCAGAAGGATCATGCAATGTGTCTGTGGTGAAGATGTTCGACCTTTGCACATGTGGAGTTTTTCTTTACACTAAGTGACCACTAGAGGGCCTCGGCATCGGAACAAACATTTCTCCTGTCAAGGATAAAAAGTGTTTAAAGGGTTTACTGTTGCCCTATAGAAACCTCAGCTAAAGTAAACTATCATAGCGCATATAACATTGTAGCCTACAGTTAAGTAGAAAAGAAAGTTACCTCTACACGGTTAGATTTAAGAATAAGTAGGCTACAAGAAGTACAAGATGTTCTCTTGGTTGCAACACACTGAAATGTCCTCATTGTGGAACAAACAAGGTTCTCTTATTCTTAGTCTTAAAAATAAACTATAAAATAAACTAACGTTACTCTGCAGAGTATGAATGATTTAAATAAAGCTGATGCAGATCATTCATTTACGAGCATTGGTCATATCCAGAGTCACTAGAGCCTATTCACGCAACTATGGGCCTTACAGCCATACAACACATCATTTTTCTTCATTTCAATTATTCAACATCAGCTTGTCCCTGGGGTCTTCCCTTAAAAGATCTACCTGTCTGAGGGCTGGAAAACCTATGTGGGGTTAAAGGTCATTCTTCATCACTCACTTCCTGAGCATTCCTCACTTTACGTTGGCAGACTGTGGAAAATCAAAACGCCTCCAGGCTTCAGGTGTCCTCCCGATGTCAAAGAAAGCAACCACAGACACATTTTCATAGCGGCCTGTAAAACTGTGCCATATATTTTTATGGGGTTCACCAACTTATGACTTTGGTTTTATATCTCATATAAATAGCATCGGACTACTGATTTCTCTTCACTCAAAACCAACAACGGTTTTATTAGATTTTTTTGCCCAGGGACAGACTATAGGGCAGCACTTCCTCTGTTTTCCTGTCTGGTCTATTACCATGGAAAGACAGGTCAGAGGAAAACAGGTTTTAAAAACTAAATATATCCAAAAGTATATCCAGGTCTAAAGAAAAAGGCAAAAGGGCATAAGGAAAATTAATGTTTTTTTCCCCAGAACATTATTTTCCATTTTGCAAACATCAGACATGACCTAAGAGATGATTCCCCATGCACTTTTTAACACCGTCTAGTGCACCTTTAAAATGTTCTTACGGAAAGCTTCAAACCCCACAATAATAGTGTCAAATGACCCATGGCCACAAAACATTAGGCAGTGAAATGTCTGGCGCACATGTTTCCTTCCTGTTTGGTCTCTAATCTCACACCTATAAAGTGAATTAGCAACATCGGTGTCAACATCACAATTAGAGATCTCCCTGTGATCGCAGTGCAGATTACACAACTGTAATGTGTTCAGGGGCGTGTCGCACAAGGTGTTGGTACAGAACAGCACAGGCAAGTCTAGGCACAAGACATTCTGCTGATTCAACAAAAAATATAAATCGTTTTCATAAGAAACAATGAGGTAAATTATACAAATCCTCCTCTGTGCATTAATGGGATTTTTCTTGCATTAATGCTAATCAAAATACAGAAAAAGTTTTTTATGTGAAATATATTAAATATAATAGACATAACAGAATAATTCTAATGATTTTTACAACATGATAAAACTGCTAGAGAATTAGAATTATTACTGGGTTTAAGAAACACATTGAACCAAAGGTATTTAATCGATCTGTAACTTGTGAATATGAGTTAGTCCAAAACCAACTCGATGATCCATTCAGCCGCTGTCCTTAAAATGTTAGCTCTATAAATATCAACAATTTCATCTCTGTGGCTTCCTTGATCAGCTGCCATACTACCAGACTATTTGTCAAACGAGACCATTTGAAATATTTAAATATCATCTTACTCTAAAGACTCAAAAATCTGGAGGTAATGGGCGTACTTTGGAAAATTTCATGGGAAAGTCAAAGAATTGTCGGACCACAACTCATCCGTTTGATGAAAGACACTGTGCTGCTGACCACAGATCGGGACTGAGATGCACATGTGGTCGGCATCTAATTGACTCCACCAAAATGTTCTCTTTTGCTCTTGTTTTGCTTCACACAGCTCTTTGCTCCGCTCAACATTTGCTCTGACATCCATCACGACTGACCTTAACATGTGCCTTCCCCATTATGAATATCCAAACGCCCCTGGCCCACTTTCTCCACAGTGAGTGTTCCCTTGTGTTACTGAAGAAAACATCCCTTTATAGCTAAAATAGGCGCATATGGTATTGTTAACCCCATAAACCCATAAAGGGGAAATTATTTTGTTGTGATTCCAGATCAATTTATAGATGCATGTTTCATAAGGATTTCTCTGTCAAAAAGTACAAACATTTACATCTGAAATTAACACGTGGCATCTAAATCGGAATTGGAAAGCACTTTTGCACAGGTCCTGGAGACGCACAGGTCCTGGAGACGCACAGGTCCTGGAGACTCCTGGACACGCACACGTCCTGGACACGCACAGGTCTGGGACGCACAGGTCTGGAGACGTACAGGTCCTGGAGACGCACAGGTCCTGGAGACGCACAGGTCCTGGAGACGCACAGGTCCTGGAGACGCACAGGTCTGGACAGTGCAGACCCTGGAGACGCACAGGTCCTGGAGACGTACAGGTCCTGGAGACGCACAGGTCCTGGAGACGCACAGGTCCTGGAGACGCAACAGGTCCTGGACACGCACAGGTCCTGGGACGCACAGTCCTGGAGAGCACAGGTCCTGGAGAACACAGGTCCTGGACACGCACAGGTCCTGGACACGCACAGGTCCTGGAGACGCACAGGTCTGGAGACGTACAGGTCCTTGACATGTACAGGCCCTGGAGACGTACAGGTCCTGGACACGCACAGGTCCTGGAGACGCACAGGTCCTGGAGACGCACAGGTCCTGGAGACGCACAGGTCCTGGACATGTGCAGACCCTGGAGACGCACAGGCCTGGAGACGTCAGGTCCTGGAGACGCACAGGCCTGGAGACGCACAGGTCCTGGAGACGCACAGGTCCTGGACACGCACAGGTCCTGGAGACGCACAGGTCCTGGGAACGCACAGGTCCTGGAGATACACAGGTCCTGGACACGCACACAGGTCCTGGACACGCACAGGTCCTGGAGACGCCACGGTCCTGGAGACGTACAGGTCCTTGACATGTACAGGCCCTGGAGACGTACAGGTCCGGACACGCACAGGTCCTGGAGACGCACAGGTCCTGGACATGTGCAGACCTGGAGATGCACAGGTCCTGGAGACACACAGGTCCTGGAGACGCACAGGCCCTGGAGACGTACAGGTCTGGACCGCACAGGTCCTGGACACGCACAGGTCTGGACACGCACAGGTCCTGGACACGCACAGGTCCTGGAGACGCACAGGTCCTGGACATGTGCAGACCCTGGAGATGCACAGGTCTGGAGACGCACAGGTCCTGGAGACGTACAGGTCCTGGAGACGCACAGGTCCTGGAGACGCACAGGTCCTGGAGACGTACAGGTCCTGGAGACGCACAGGTCTGGACATGTACAGGCCCTGAGATGCACAGGTCCTGGAGACACACAGGTCCTGGACACGCACAGGTCCTGGAGACGCACAGTGTCCTGGACATGTGCAGACCCTGGAGATGCACAGGTCCTGGAGAACACACAGGTCCTGGAGACGCACAGATCCTGGAGACACACAGGTTTTGGACATGTACAGGTCCTGGAGACGCACAGGTCTTGGAGACACACAGGTTTTGGACATGTACAGGTCCTGGAGTCGCACAGGTCTTGGAGACCCACAAGTCCTGGAGACGTACAGGTCCTGGATATGCACAGGTCCTGGATATGCACAGGTCCTGGGTACGCACAAGTCCAAGAGAGATGGTCACTTTCTCAGCAGAGCGCACAGTGCTCTGCCACAGTCTGTGTCCGCCCCTGACAGTGGCCTCGACGTACCACGGGGTGATGGAGGATCTGATAAGGGTGCAGTTCTACACGGCCAAATGTTAACTATAAAAAGAGTATTTGAAAATATTTATCTTATACGTTTTGAACAAACTGGACATTGACACACATATCATTGTTCAACATATTAAACAATATCATAACTCGATATGGCCAATAAGGGCAACGTATAAAATCCATCCAGGCAGATAAGATTGTAAACTTAGGTTGTCATGTCAGAAAAGGGGTGAGAAAAGTCGGCACTCTGTAAGAAAAACAATTACTTCTACTAAATCCTTGGAATATAAACACAGTTATGACAAAAATGGCATGAAAATAAGCATTTGTATCCACATAAGCAAAAGGCAAGTGGCCTAGCAATAATAGAGAAGTGTTATTGTTCATTCATTTCCTCTCCTTCAGACACTATTCCTGCACTATTGCCACACACATACACCACACACTTTGAAGAAATAAACTTTAGAGAACTAAAAGGACGCGCTGGCCCTAAAGATGATGAATGTTGAGGGAACCAGAGATGTTTGAGCCGTGTGTCTGTGTGTCCTCATGTCAGTCCAACTGGAAAAAGGATCAAATGTAAACAGAGGAAGTGTTTTGTCTGAAGAAAGGTACGCAGCAGCAGAGGAGCAGGCGGTTCCATCAGGATTGGCACCGGGCCACCCATCTGGCCTAGATTTAGAACAAGAAGGTTGACCTTTTATTCTGCACCCGTTCAGTTAGTGGATGGTCCTCCTCATCACTAGGGCATATCTGGAGTAAAGGTATAGTACTGATCTAAAGTTGAAATGGTGAAAGCAGAAATTCTCCACGAACCCAAAAGGTGGCCCTGCTACTGGTACTCTATATTGCCATTGTATCCTTGGGCAAGATCCGCCCTTCTTAATGACTGTGCGTAATGGAGTGAGTGATTGCTTACAAATGATACTGACTACATCTCTGTCATCTGTAACACACCTGTACACAAATAATGTTCACTTTTGTCAACAACAAAAAAAGGAATTCATTGCTGCAGTCTGTTACTTTAGGTACACCTTGGTAACGCTCATATTCATTATAGAAGCCATTGGATCGTAATCATTTAAGTGCTGATTCTTTTATGCACAGTGTAGCTGAGTAGGTTTCTCAGGATATCCCAGCATGCACCGTTAAATTCCACACTGTCTGTGATGGTGGCGGAGAATTCGCATTGAAACTAACGGAGTTGGCTGAAATTAACCAAATTCAACAGAGTTTCAGAGATTGTGGATTATTTTTGCGCACCGGCCTATGACAAAGCTCCAGATTGTCGAGAGAAGCGAATTTCTGCAACTAAACAGACCCACAGTGATTCAAGGGTCACACTAATTAAGCTACAAAATAATTTCTGCATTAATTTGGGTTTTCCCTTTGGGAATGATTTACCCATTGCCTCATAACAATTCAAAATCATCATTAAGATTGTGTATCTTGTAACGTGGAGCTGGAGGTTCCTGTACAGGCCTTATTGGCAGATGACAAACATTTGGGGATATGGAGGAAATTGAGAATCAATGGGCAAAATCTGTGCTGACAACTTGGAAAGAGTAATCAAAACATACACTAAACAAAGATGTTAAAATCTTCTTACACCTAATAACACAGATCTGAGATTTATAATAAAAGGTATAGGGTTTTTTACTCGTGTCGCTCGTAATTTGTGTCATCAATTTTTTTGTGAGGGTCTTTTCCCTGCTGCCAATAATATGGTCCAAAGGCTTCCATTCACAGTGTCCATGGTAGGGGTTTTGAGGCCCAAATATATTGTTTTGAATTAAAGTGAGATAGCAATGTCCTGTTAGGACATTCCCAAAACATATGATAATGATGAGCCACCTGGCAACCACGGTTTCTCACAGTTAACATTTCCATGTGAATAGTGAGCACTTTGACATGGTGTTATAAAATACTGTGACATATTTTTCCAACAGAATTCTTTTCGAACATGTGATTTTGTGATCCTCCAGAGAGATGTACACATAAGGGCTCCCATTCTTCCTCCATCAAAATAAAATTACCTTCTCTTTCCCATTTCTTTTCCCATTTACTTCTAACTGCGCCAGCCCCGATCCCAGCCCCGAGCCTGACCCTGAGCCCGACCCTAGCCTGACCCGAGTCCCGTGTAAAATGATCGAAATGAGGCCCGACCCCGCCCAATGGGTTCGGGCAAAGATCTTCACCTTTATTATAGTATTGTAGAAAAAAAATCATTTGTAGTCATCTGGACTCTTTTAGATAAATAAAAAGTTTCGACTCTCATCTAAGAGTCAATCTCAATCTGTGAAACAAGTCTGAGAACTCAGGTTTAAATTATCTTGTCAATGAACAAAATTCACAAACATAGGAACTTGTCTCGGCATTAAGGTACAACATAAAACACTGATCAATAATAAAAAAACATATATGAAATCAAAAAGGGCATGCATTAAGGGCGGGAACCCTGATAATGGGCCATCGAAACCAAATGGGATGGGCCTATTGTTCACTGATTTGGCTTCCTCCTCCCTGAGTCCCTTTATTAGCATCCGAATGCCTCTTGGATGAGAGTCGAAACGTTTTATTTTTCTAAAACAGAGTCCAGATGACTACAACTGAATTATTTTCTACAATGGAACACTGCTGGACAAATGAGGGATTACACCGACATGTTTCTAAACTTTATCATAGTAGTAATTATATAGTCATTACTTTGTTTAATTTCTTGGTTATAATATCTCCTTATTTTAAGTACTGAAGGATAAAAAAGTCCTGTTTCTCAAGGCCAAAGGATTCCCCACACATATCACCATTTTCATTTGATTTTCTTTCACAAGCTGAAAAATAAAGTTTATATCTTTTGTTCTCAGGTCGGTACTGTTTGGTACTAAACCTTTTTCTACTTTTTCTCAAGAAGTGTTGACAAATCTTTATATTTAAAGGGTCTCCATTTGTCATTTACATGCATAGGTCGTAAACACTGTTCACATAATTGACTGTGAAATAAAATCACAAACTTAAGTTAAACCAATGGTTTTCGGGTGTTCATTATGTTGACATGAGTGGATTAGCCTCCATCATGTACAGTACAACAGGTAAGGTTTGCAAATGTTTAACGTTTTTAAGTATTTGCATTTACTTTTTTGCCAAAAGCTAAATTTCAGTCTCGTTTAAATCTTCCCTGCCGCAATGGTGTCCTCAACAAATTGAGTCACGTGGATGCAGAAGCTCTATGCTACTTCTATAATCGTGGGCGACGCGATACGGTAATGCAGCGGCGAGTGCTTCACAGCAAGAATGTCCTGGGATCAATTCACAGGTGGAGCAGAATTCCATTCTGTGTGGCGTTTGCATGTTCCGCCTTTCCTCCGGGTACTCCAGTTTCCCCTACCAGTAAACAAAATGTGTTGTGAGAGTGAATACAGGACAACGGACCCAATGGTCAAGGGATTAAGTCACAGCACACGTATACCAGGCTCTAAGTGCAGCCGGCCGCAGTGTCGTGAGTTCAAATCCCAACTCTGACGATTCACTGCATGTCTTCCCCTCTCTCTCATTCCCTATTTCACCCTGTCCTCTCCTGTCTAATAAAGCCTACGGGCAACAAAATATATAAAAGAAATATAGAAATATATATAGCCAAAAAATTATAGATGCTTGTAAATCACTCCACACCTCCACATTAATTACATAAATTTAACAAAATAAATATATGTTCAAACCAACTATTTACCCTGTGGTCTGAATTAGATTGTGTGCGTGTTGTTTTGGTGAAATTCCTGTGCCAGAAATGTTGATGCCTAAACTGACATTAATTTAATTTGACACATAGGCATTTGATGTATTAAAGACATGTCAAATAAAATACTCATCCTCATCCTAACCCATCCTTTAACTAATATACAACACATGCCAGAATAAATGGAGGGCGCTGTAGCAGGTAGGGCTTCTGGTACAAAAATCCATGTAATTTAATATGCCTTCAAGCCAAATAGGTGAAACCGGATGAAAGCAGATTTATCATTGAACATGTTCAAACTCGATGTATGTTTCAGAATTTTGCCAAAAAACGATACGAGAAAACTTTTGACAATTTATTATCTCAAGGATTTCTCGCTATATTTTCTTATGTATAGATGAATATGTTTTGATTCAGGAGCATATTTTTCTTGTCCTTTTGGCAGTTCTTTGTGCACACTGCATTAAAACGTACTTGTATTGTATTATATTTATGTCATATTTGTGTTCAACATAACTGACATTTGAAAAAAAATGTTGGCAGTCCTCATGCAAACATCTGCAGGCACCGGGCTTATCTCCACTGGACTTGTGTAATAATTGTGCTGAGAGTTTGTGAGTGCAATACGTCTGTTTATCTTGTTATTTGGCAGCTCCTTTTCTCTAAAGTAACACAGTCATCATAAAAAGACCCAAATGGTATTTATACTTGGTCCTGTCTAGCTCAAAGTTATAGTGTATATTGGTAAAATATAGCCTCCATGAACAATGACAAGGACATCTTTCTTTTACTGTGTTGTGTTGTTGTTGTTGTTGTTGTTGCTGCTGCTACAACTATCAATAATTTAAAAAGAAATATATTTTGGGACGTTTGTAAGGACAGTGGATGCTGGGACATTGCCAAGTCCCTTTATACATTGTTTAATTCGTTCTCGCTGTCGCCCTTCAAGGCAGCCGCTGTTGTGATTTCAGGAGTTATAAAAATGAATTGAATTGAAAGATACCACGCTGATTTCCGCCCTTAACGGTGCATCACCGTAACATCATCACAACAAAGTGCAACACTACGGAGCCGGCCTAAATTAAGATACAGTTCACGGTAGAGGTATATTTTCAAGAATTTGTTCCAAAATAGTTGTGCACTGCTGCTGAATCCTCTTTCTTAAACAGTTATGAACATATGAATCGTGCACAAACTAATAAAAGAGAGCATTTACAAATGAATAGCTGTGATTGGGTTGTTGAAAAACTTGATGGCTGGTGCGCCTGGTCCCAGACCCTCCTGCATTTCGAAAAATCTTATGAGCTGGCTCACCAGGCTTCATTTGGTTGTCAACCAAGCAGTAAGTTGTCCCCCATAATTCCTATGTGTATAAGCAAGATTCCTATGTGTATAAGCAAGATCAAATTACATTATCACATTAACAAGCACCTAAAATCACAAGCTCTTGTATACAGAGGATGTGTTGTCAGCCATATCTTGCTGTGACTGGGTGTGATTGGGTTCACTAATGTATTTTCCATTGAGACTGGCTTAGGCCAAATAAATGACACCCAGGAGTCCAGGGTCACCTGCTGAAGTCATCTCCGTTTTACAGCTGCTCTGGCTGTTTCCACTAAACTCTGTGAAAAGAATAGCAGCCTCTGTTAGCAAAGTTCTACTGATCATTGAAAATCTGAACAAAATTTTTTACTGGGAATTGTATAGTGTCCATCCACACCACTCTGTACTACTTTTATCACTAACTTACCAACTATGATTATCAGTGCTGCTACACCCACTGGGTTCCCTTTTTGGGGGGACTCTTTTACCATTAAAGGATAAAATATTTAGTTTTGAAGTGCTAAATTCATGGCAATATATATATATATATATATATATATTTTTTTTTGTACTATCACATTTACATCACAGTATTTTTTCTACAATTACAGCTTATTTTTGAAACACTTTTACCCTTAATGCATTTATTTGTATGTATGTATATTTTTCATACTATTAAGACAGTATTCATTTTATGTAACTGATTGCTCATAACACTACTTCACAATACATTTGTTGTAGCCTGGCCAGCCAAGACTACGCACTTTCTATTTTACAAAGATGTGTAGTCTGGGACAAGTTCTGATTGACAGGCAGATCAGATGAAAGCATGGTCTGTTCATGTCAAAACATGGGGGCTTACAAATAAAAATGGAAACTAACACAGATACCTGAGACATGGTGCCGATTTCGGCTAAATCAACGGGCAAAGCGCTAAACAATGTTAATCTGAGATTCAAAAGAAAAGGAAATGTCTTCCACCCTACAAATGCCTACAAATAAACAGCCAAGTAGAAAAGCTTGATGCACTATCCATCAAGTTTTTGGTCCCAGACCCTCTTGCATTCTGGAAAAAATCTGAAAGTTGTAGGGGCTGGTCTGCCAGGCATCATTTGTTGTTTGGTAGTCTACCAAGCAGTAAATTTCCCTCTTAATCCAATTTCTGCATCAAATAATCATGAAATACTGTCAAGAAGAAAAAAGATATAAATTATAGCCTATGTGAACAGGCTCATTCAGACAACATCCAACATCCTTGTTCTTGATTCCTCACTACAATTCCCTTTCCCTTGAAGATTTATTTTCTCTATTTTAGTCTACAACTGAACTATAAGTTCGAAACCTGCGTCTCCTCTAGTGTCGCTACTACATTACTGTGTTTCCATAACCAATAATTATAAGATCTGGCACAATGCAGACACACTTCTTGGGCTCCTCATATGAAAGACTGGCAGAGAATATTTCAGACGTTGGGTTTAAGTCCAGCTCCGGGAAGTTTGCGTAACTTTGGAAGCCAAGCTCTAGGGGCGTCTGCCAGAAATCTCAGTAAATCAGAAACAGACTACATAGAAAAAAGAATGAAAAGTGAAAAACACTCTCTAAATGTGTGAGGAGAGGGATTATTAATGAAATCAAGAACATGGTCAAGAGCTGACAGCCACAATAATGCAGAGCTAGGCAAGTTATTGATATATCATCATAAGTTCATCCTGGGAAGTTTAAAAAAAAAATCCTTTCTATTACAATAAATATTTAAACAAAGTAATGTGTAAAGGTTTGCAACATATTGAGCAAAACAATGGACTTTCTCCATCAAAGGAAGACTAATGATTACAGAATTCTGTCCTCCCGTTTAGGAGGAGCAAAGCGAGTGGTTTGGATACTAGATGCACACCTGTCCTTCGTTCCACCTTTATTGCTGTTTATCTGAAACACAGGGGGTTATAAAGCAGAATATACAATCATAATTAACCAGTGCTTTAATGTAGTCCTGCCCACAGTTCAGGCAGCTGTGTTTGTTCTTCTCAATTATCGGATTTGAGGTGTATGGTAAATGTTATTTAAAAGATCATATTCTGTTCAAAATAAATAGACAACTTTTTGGTGTGAGTGAGGATCCTGTAAATAACTCAAATCTATAATGATCAGGGAACCAGTGGTCTCTAGAGCAGAGCTGTCAAACATGCTGCCCATGGGCAGCATCCGGCCCCCCACACGTTTTAATCCGACCCGCAAAACATTTCTAATTTATATTTATTAATTTCCGATAGATGTATAGTGTTTTTATCGCTAGAAGTATGAGTCCCACAGTCCTTTGCAGCAGCAGCCTCTCCCCCGCACTGCGCAGTGCTGCTGTGCGTGCTGCTGGATCGTTGTGCTGAGAAGTGCCATTGCGCACTAAACTAGATTAGAGCAGAGGTCTGAGTGGGGATAGAGACGTGTGGTTTTGGGAAACACAGGAAAGAAAGAAAATAGATGGTTTTGTGGATGTTTTTTATTTATTTATTTTTTCCGTTATGTTCGGGCCATGACTCGAAATTTGGTCTGCGGCCCAAAATGTGTTCGACACCCCTGTTCTAGAGTGATAGAATGATTGAATGGCTGTACTGATGGTAGTTAGCCCATGGCTACAAATCAGATTTTTGACATGCACTGTTCCATCCAAAGATTTGAAGAGGACATAGTATTGTGTAAATTAATAAGTAAGGAAAGATATTCAGCCCCTGCAGTCCTCAGAAGCTGTAAAACAACAAGAAGAAGAGTAAAGTGTAATAGCATGTAGCATTATATTGTTCCCTGAAATGGAGCCGTATAAGTTCAGACTGGAAGAATGCCTCCACACAGCCCTCCTCCACCACCATTGCATATGTTTCAACTCAGGAACTCAACTACAGATATGAGATCCAAATCGCCGGGAGCTGACCCTTGACACCAGTGTGTGGTAGTGTACGCCAAACACAGAAAATCCCAATAACAGCTTCATCACTGATTATGCAATGTGTTTTGCCCTTAAATAAAGCACACAACAGCGTGGGCAGGAACACTAGTTGTAAATGAGTAAAGGTCAGTTCCCACATTATGATCAATTGTGGCCCTGGAATCTGAGACTGTGCATGCTTGAGAGCACGGGCCGGCTGTATCCATCATGGCTGACATTCTTCAGGACGAGATGGGAGGAACAGAACTCCTCCACTCACTACTGGGAAACAAATCAGAGAGATAGTACTGGCAGGAATACTTACTGTAGGAATACTTACTTATATTGATCATTTTTCATATTGCCAAAAATGCTGAAATTAATACATTGTACAATTATTTAACCAAATACAATAAGATACATTGCAATAAATATCAATGTGTAATCACCATTCACAATAACATTACGAGAATTTTTTTTTTTTTTTTTTTTATTTTTGTAGGTTACAGTTTGCCAGCTGTTATTATCTGACATTTATGGAGTCTTTTTATATCCCAGTTCAATAGTAAATGAAGCCACTTCAAAGATCTCAGGGCAATGAATGTCTAAGTGATACATTTTAGTCCATTACAGTGACATAGAGTTAGCACTAACCACAAGCAGCATGTATGGTCATTCTCTGTATATGAGAACGAGAACGGGGTGTTTTCCCACAACTGGTGGCTCTGCTGTTGGGTGGTGGTTATATATCCACAGCTTTAGAGTGGCTACTTGTCATTGCTAATCCAAACTAAACTATCCATGCACGCGCAAAATATGTATGCATGTAATGGTAATCATCATCAAGAATCCACTAGGGCTGAGAACCACACGGAACCTCTCAATTCAATCACACATGGCTCCCAATACTCTATCTCAGTATTGTGACATTCAATATTTGCACATGCTGATCTAATACATAGCACTAAGAAACATTCATACTAAAACAATGGTTCTATGTAAAGCTATTCTGCACATGATGTTACAGTAATGTTACACGCAAACACTGACACTAACACAAACACTGACACTAACACAAACACTGCTGATACTGACCTGTAGATCCAGATGCTCCTCAACTGCCTGTTGGGATGTTCTCTACTCTAGATGAACGGTTCATCTGCCTGGATGAACCTTCCTTCTAGATGAACCACCCTCTCTCCTCCTGAGTGGTTCTGACTCCACAGTCTATCTGTAAAACGGAAGCGCGTCAGACCCATCTACAACCTGTCCGGCCGTGCGAGTACTTTCTCCAAAAAGGGTTGTGTAGTTTTTCCTTGCCGAGAAGGACAGAGAATGTTGAGACTACTGTATATCCTTCGTTAGCAGCAAAATCTAATATATCTGCTGATTGACACATACTGTAATCCCAAATAAATACAAGACATATTGAAATAGACATATGATCATACCCAAGAATCTATGAAGAAATTATTCTTTCTGTCGCATGTATCTTCTTCCGCTTTAAGGTAAGTAAGGTATACTTTATCACTCGAGGGAAATTCTTTTCCTGCATTTGAACCATTCTTCAATCCCAGTAGGGAAAACTTTCAGAAGCAGTGATCAGATGCCGTACAGCGCTCAAGGACCCAACTCCAGATCTTGAGCTCGGCTTGGTCAGAACCAAGATGCTGCTAGGGCTGGTAGCCGTCCGTCGTACCTGTTATAGTCTCACCACGAGTGCTGAAGAACTTTTACACCTGTACCACGGAGAGCATCTAGACAGGGAGCTTCACAGTGTGGATAGGGGCAGCACCAGCGTGGCTGTTCTCTCTACTGCCATCGGGAAGACGTTATTGTCTTCTCAAGGTGAAAACCTCCTTAAGTTAATACTGAAATGTATTGCATGTGTGTGTATATTTTGGTGTGTATATATGATTGTGTTTATGCGACAAATAAATGTAATCTAACCTAACCTAATATTAGCTGGAGGATTTTCCTTTCTACCAAGACACAGTGAGAAACATGCAAACTCCGCACAGAAAGGCCCAGTCTGGCCCGGTCATTGAACTTGCAACCTGCTTGCTGTGAAGCTCGAGTGCTAGCACTCATCCAATGCGCTTGATCCGAGGCCCAGCTGCCGAGATTTCCCTTATCCATTTGGGCCACATGGGCCTCCCATAAACCCTTGAGCACCTGATGGCTAGTATAGTGTTCCACTGACTGTTTGACAGAATTTATTTGAGGCAGACCAATAATCTTCATGGCCTCTCCAAACTGCTCCAAGCCCCATGCTTTTGCTTCTGTGACCGCACAAACTGTAGTGCGCATGGCCTGCTGATACCTGTCGGCTGCCTCAGGAGTCCTGTAAGCCAACAAGGCTCAATAAGACTCTTTCACTTCACTTCTACTGCCCATATTTGCAGCTTTGACATTGTTTTGAACTGATTTAGAACAGAAGACAATACTTTGTTTTAAGTGTTCTTTAAGCACAGTGTATTTTCCGGGAACAAAATTCAAAATGAAAAAGATATGCCCTAAAGCGTTACATGTGTTGTATCAAGCCACTAACCAGTAGATCCCTATCAGTCATCTTCCTCTTCACAATGATGCTCTGTCCAATAAAAATAAACCATTACAGATGTCATGAATCTCCAAGTGTCTTAATCTTCAATGATCAAAAGATTATTTTGTAGCAGAATAATTGTGTAAAGTACACCTGCAGAGGAGAAAGTCCAAACGAGCAGTCAGATGTCATAAATACAGCACGCTGTACATGTACAATGTCTTTGTGCATGTTGAGTGACAGGCTGAAGCACACTTAATCTCACATCTGACACTCAGCAGGTCTGCACAGGTACAGGACTAAAGCAATGGATGGAGTAAAGCCCAATAAGTGCTCCGGAATTGCTCCTGCCTTCTTAGAATTTGCACTTTTTGGTTAATCTGGGAAAATAAGAAAGTTGCCTCAGCCGAATCCTTGTTTGGTTGTTGGGGGGGGGGGTAGAATAAATCAGATTTGTCATTTTCCTGATTTTTGTTAGTGCATTTGCCAAAAGTGGTTCAGACATAAATTTGAACTGTAAAGACCACACAAGATTAAGTATGGAGCTCAATAATGAACCTTTTCGATTCAGTTATTTCTGTCCAATGATCCAAGACTGACCTCATGTCTCTGGGCACCTGCATTTGTCCATGAATTCACAAAATCCGGACTTTACTGATCACAAATGTATTGCCATTTGGAAAGGTTTTAGCTTCAATACGGACATTTTAATGTACAGTCCTTTATCACATTCAGCGAGAAGAAAAGGGCTGAAGTTGTTTAATAAATTGCCCCTGGGCTGAAACACATGGAGTTTTGCTTTTCGTTTGGAGTCAAGTTTGAGAAATAATTGATGCCACAATGAGTCTTTTGTAAGGCATTCATGACCCTGTGCCCCTTGGTTGTTGCTTATTCATTTAATTTGCTTAATCATAAGGATATTAGCCAAGTTCTAGCAATTCCTCTATTAGCAAAAACAACCTTGAGCAATAGTCACTAAAGCAGCACATTGGCCTAATTTACTCTGGCCTATTTCTGGTGCTGCTCCATGAACATTTTTAGGCTAACTCCAGAAAGGGCACCTGGCTTAAAAACTACAGTATCCAAAATATATTGTGGTAGTTCCAGAAGGCAAGGCTAAAGTTTAAACTTATTGTGACACTTGTGAACCTAAGTATCGAAATCTAAATTAACTTATTTATTTAATATGTATTTGTATATCACTAAAATGGTAGCACAAAAAGTTGACTTTTGAGTTTGTTTCCCAGCTGCAATATGGCAATTATAACTTGCAGTTCCAAGTGAAACAAAAGTTCTAAAGTTTGTTTTTCTAGTTCACAATTAAACCTAAAGATAGTGCTGATCAGAGGAAAAACAGAACCGTTACAGTGGCCCAGCATGTCAAGGGTAATAGACTGACAGAGAGGCAGTACCAGGCAGCGCTGAGCTTGGACCTATCATTACCAGATGTCACTGTGAGCGTGGCTCGCAGCCCAATCACTGCTTACGGCTTTGAACGCAAACGTCTCTGCCTCTTTTCTTCTCTGTTCCTTCTGTTCCCTCTGCCTCTCTGCAACTCTTTTCTCTCTTTTCTCCTTCTTCAGCTGTTTTTTGGAGGACGCTGATCGTAAGTGTGGAAGTTCTTCGCCAATTGTTTCCTCTGAGTGGCTCCGGGACGCCCCTCTCTCCCTTCTGCCCTGCTCCCTTTTCTCTCTCCCTCTCCTCCTCTCTCCTCCCCTTGTTGTGACAGAGCACACCTGCCTGATCTCAGTTACACGCGCTCTGTGTCCAATTACCCCACAGGCCACTTCTTAGGCTCATCCCCCACTCAGCTGGACTTTTGGGCGTTCAAGCCGCATCTCGCCACTCTTCCATTCACTTTGCCTTGCGTCTACTGTGAACAGGTAGGTCCATCTTTGAGATTTGAAAGAGGACATAAGGGCTTTGTGAATACGTAGCTCATTCTGACTAGTTGAAAAAGTTTTTGGGTAATGTCATGATATAATACTGTTAGACAAAGAACTTACGTAACTCACTTTTTTGAATGGAAAATCTAACTAAATTCTTTGCTTTTTTCTTTGCATGTGTGGCTAGAGATCTTGCAATGCCTTATTATACTTTAACTTCTGGCTTTGTGATGAGGCCCTTAATTCTTTCCAGAGCTAAGTGAAAAGCTAGCTGCTAGAGAAAAGGGGGTGTGGTAGCAATCCAGTTGATGCTATCCCTTGCATTGTGCCAGTAACATAATTTTCTTACTCTATTAACCTTGTACCACCCAATGACACATGGTTTTTCATTTGGTTGTTTTGTTTTTACAAGCAGTTGGCTGCATTTGTGTTCCACTTTGGTCATGAGGGTTCATTGTTTTGACTTTACTCTTTCAATACTTTTTCAGTTCCATAGGTTTTAAATTTGTCCATGTTTAGACAAAGTTGTGGGGTTGATTGAGGCAAAAGTTAAACAAGTGGAAAGCATTTGCAAAGCTTTATTTCCTTGTGGTTGTTTGGCAAATGAGAAAAACGCCTGACACAACAAAGGCAAAGGCAGTTTATTTATGCTTGTCTCATTACTGTTTGTCAGGACTTTGAATGAAAAGCATTTCAGCATGCCTCATACTTTCCATCCCTGTAGTCCATTTTTCATTTAACTCTTATCTGCATATATATTTGTGCTCCTGAATTTTCTCAGGGTAAGAATTTTCCCTATGTGGCATATACTTCACATTCGCTGGACTAAAATGGCTACTTTTAAGTAAGAACCTTTTGAAGAGAAGATAAAAACAGTACCTGGCACACACATAGCACCATTAATCCTGTAATGATATAGCTTCCTCTATCAAAGAGGTCTAAAGGCTTCCCAGCATGCCACCACACAGCCCAGCTAACTCATTACATCCATTTGCCAGAAGGGAAAATCTTAATAGGGTTCAGCTGCTGACTGGACCAATGAAACATGGAACAATTGTGGCAAAACAAAGAGTAGTAAATGGGCCTAAATGGTAGAAAAGGACAAAAGAATGGTTTGCTATGCTACATTAGACAAAATACAGTTTAGTAAATTGTAAAAGTATAAAATATAATTTTGAGTTTACAGATGAAAGACCTCAGCAAATTGGCTAATCTACATTTGTAACACAAATGTATACTTAGTCCTTCTAGTTGGAGTAAATATTTGTGGGGTAAATGGTCTTCTCATTGAGCCAAAAACCCTTATATGACTCATAATGGTGTAAAATCCCCTTTAAAAATGAATCATTTCATTCCTTGGCCAACGGCTGACTCTTCTAAACATCTTGAATTAAAATAGTTTGCTGAAAGAACTGATCTGAGTGGAGGCAGAGGGTACTGGATCAAGGCTCAGATTTGCATTGAAAACCTTGCGTTTTTTCCATCTGGGCAACAGATCTCCAGGTTACAACGTGAGTGAATGAACAGCAGAGCAGCCCTGCACCAAAAACCTGTCAGTCTTTCTGTTCAGAGCTTTAGGACTTGGGACGTCCTGAGCACACCACTGTAAGGTATGAAAGAAAAGCCCAGTCCGGAAGGAGGAGGAGAGGATGGAGAGAGAACAAAGGGAGTTGGACTGGGCACTTAGTCCATGCGTCTGTTGGGCAGGCAGTCGATAAAAGGATGTGTTTTTTCTTGCTATATTATGACCGCACATACGAACAGCCAAGTTTAGGGAATAGTGCCTTTTGAATATACACTGTAGTTGACATTTAAAGCAGCTCAAATTTGTATTTAGTGTTTAGTACAGGTCTTTCCAAATACAGCTTTATCCAACTTTACTTAAATCAACCAATTCAAATAAAGAAGAAACATTCTTACATTGACATGGCTAAATTGCGAATAAATAGTGATCAAGAAACATATGAATGCATTGATGAATTCAGACTTCACAGCAGGACTAAAAAGTTATTCTGCAAAGTTTTAATTCTGTAAGTTTATCACACAAACTTACAAAGTGACCCATTGGACTAAAACTGCATTCCAGATAAGACTGTCAAGGCCAAACTTTCTTATTACAAGATCATTATGGCAAGAACTGTTTTTTGGCCATGTTCTTGCATTCTTTCAGATACACGTGTAGCCTCCAAAATCCCCTGTTATTCCCACATCTCCTCATACATAACTGTCGTAAATCAGCGCATGTCACTGCTTTACATTGTTTTATTATCTGTCGGTTTGTTTATACAGTCGTGTGGAGTTTGCAGTGATGGGCCGATGGGTTGAAAAGGCCATGTGTTTTAGACGGTGCGTTGCCTTGTAAATACTTTTCAGAAATGCATTGCAGACAGGAGCTGACATCAAATTGTGTTTTGTTGATTATTTTAGTTGAACAGTTGAATATGTAGCAGATGAAATAGGTGTTATGCAGTGATTAGGTTTATTATTAGGTTCATTAAGAAAGTGGGCACAAAGATTTTACATTTTGCTCAGTTTATCAAATGCTAATGTTCAAGGAAAGGTATTGATGGAGAAGAAAAGGAACAGAAAGCTCGACTTCCAGTGCAGAGTTTCTGTCTGGGAGTCATTAGTGATGCAGAGGCCAGAACTGGAACAGGACACAGGGACAGAGTAGAGACAGAGAGGTACAGAAAGGGTCACCATCACAGGAGACTATTTGGGTCAATTCTTTTTAATGACTAGCAGGTTTTTAAAAGTAAACATGTTTGAGTTTCCATTTCTCACAAAGCCACTTTAACTCATTCTAGATAGTATTAAAGTCAGCCATATTGCAGTAGTTTGTTTGAAGTTAGCTGAGGACTTAGATGTCTATGTTATAGATGATGTTTTAAATTGATGAAAGTACCTCAGAAGTACATTAGGCCAGTTTGAAGTATGAATTGGAGTATTAGTAGTAGGCCTAGTTGGTAGCAGATTTATGAAAATAATCTGAGATTCAATCAAAACTAGTCATAGTAATTTTCAATGTTGATAAATATATATAAATATATCTTATTAGCAACACTATATTAAACTCAAATATCATAATATATTAAATTCATATTTGCATATTGTTTGAAACTCTTAGGTTTAGAAACTGTCATATTTATTTTAGACGCCCAGTTTGAGGGGGGTAATTCCTAAAAACACATATTTTTTTAAACGGTATTCTACAACGGTTAAATTCGTAATGCTTGCAAATGTGAAACGGACTGTAGAGATGACTTAATGTCTTTATATGACCCTGGCGCCAATGGCCCAGCAGGTTATCCTAGTCATCTGCTTTACCTTATTCCTAGTTATTCAAATGTCCTTATGGCCACTAGGCAAACTGCACATTCAACAATCCCCTAAATACTCTTGTTAGTTCAATTCCTGTAAGAAACACTCCAGGGGCTGATTATAAAGTGAGTCACATTCATTCCTGTAACAGGGTGATCTTTCACTGCTAATAGCGTCAGTTTAAGAATGTTTGTCTTGCATTGAAAGGGATGTAAAGGGTTTATGGACAGAAATTACAGACTCACTGGTGGTCTTGTACGTGTTGATGTGTTTGTAGTCATGGGTCAGCTCAGGGAGATATGGTTCACTGAAAACTGTTATTCCAAGTGTCTAATGTTTTAGACCTCGATGGCGGCAGAAGCTTTGTAGACAAACTATTTTATGTGCAAGGTATGCCAAAAATCTCTTTCCCTCTGGCAATCAAGTTGTATAAAATAAACCATCAAAGACATGTACATGTGCTATTTGACCAATCCAACGAGACAGCAGACCTCCCAACCAACTCTACAGACTGGGTTTTTGTTGGATTAGGCCTGAATTTTCTCTGAGATAAGGAAAGCACAGCCAAGATTACAGATCTGTCAAAAGGAAGGAAACATCATGTCCTCTGGCTGGAAGTTGTTCACGACCTTCCCATGTAAGCTTTGTGTCTTTTTAAATTACAAAGAAAATACATTTTCATTTTCATAATACATAGATTTATTTAGTTGAAATTAACTGTTGGCATCAGGCTCAAGCTTAGACTAAAGACAGACAAAGCATCAGGCCTAAATTCTGTTATCTTAACTGACAGCACATTGCATTTCCCTTGCTCTTATTGCCTGGCTATCGAATAAAATGCACTTTTTCTATCTCTAAAAAAAAGTCCCAGTTTACAAAGGAAGCAGCACTGAAAAAAAAGTTAAATTTGAGTGTACAGTATGTGGGACACTGTAACCGCAGGACTAAACTGACGGTGTGTCAAAGCAGTTGCTGCGTTGAGGATGAGGACTATAATTACTGCTTCTGTAACTTAGCGGAGATCCCATGTCCTGACTTAGCCCAAATTTACAGTCTCTCTTTGCTTTACCATTTATTTTACTCTGATTCTACTTCAAAAGCAAGACAAAGAAATGAATACAGCAAATTAGGCAAATGCTCTCAATATGGTGAAGTCTGGTTTTACAGGCAAATTCAACAAAGTCTAATCATTGGAATATTACATTACCTGTAGTCTGTTATTCATGGAGGTAGTTGTGAGCTATACATCTGCGACCAAAGATTCCCTCGGCCTCACCAATGACCACCACCCACAAATCTAATCAAAACACATTGATACACCAATGCAACACACGAGAATCCTATCCTAGAATCATAATCCTATCCTCCAAATGACACGGTTATACTTCAAACTTGATCCTTCCAAATGCACGGGAGCATTTTAAAACACAACAATGCATTACGTAAAATGTACTTTTTCATCTTTTAACCATGTTATAATGGTGTTCCCTCATTGTAACTTTACTCAAAGTTGTGTTTTGATTGATTCACACATCACATTTAATCCTGCAGCACTCAAGCACCTGAGGCTTGAGTGCTGCTTTCACCTACCCCGTATCCCTGCCAACTTCTCTGTACTTTTCGTTCTGTACAATCATTGAAAAAAATCAGTGTGCAGGTCATACATGCAGTTAAAGAATGTCACAATAAAAAAAGTAAAGGAAAATCTACTTTTTGTTGTGGTGAAATGCCGCTTTGAAGAGATTGCTTATCAATTTTGCACTTTTGAACAGGAAGTCAATCGACCTGTTTCAATTAAGCCTTTTTAGTTCAATATTGCAGTTTACAATGAACAAACTGTAAAACAATGATCTATTTGGGTTATAGTTTAATACTAAATATCAAAAGAGCATATTATGTAGAACCTCTGCTGTGTCACAGAGAGAGGAGGCAAAGAAGGTTTTGGGTCATTCTTCATCCTGGATCATGAAGTTCAGGCTATGGTCCACTGCACTTTGTTGGCATCTGTGGGTACGGCCGCTCTGCAATTACTGTTGCTTGAGGAGGTAGATCCTGTGTTTGTCAATGCAAATGCAGCAGAGAATTGTGGTTTGAAGTCAAACTAGTACAGGAGAATAAAGGACGAGCTCTCAAAGAGAAGAACAGATTTATTTATTTTATTGTCAGCTAGAGATTTTTAAAGCAAAGATAACATTGTTTGCTTGGCTGTTATATGCTGTGACAGAAGAGATGTGTAACCACTTGTGGCTATTGACCACTTTAACCTTAAACTTTGACCCCTGTAAGCCTAGCCCATTACAACTGCTCTGCCTGGGTCACATTTCAGCTTCTTACTCCATAAACGCTACAGTAATATCCTTACCTTTGCTCTCCTTAGGCTCCACGACGGTGGCATCATGAGGTCAGTCTGTCTCTCCTTGCTGCTGGTCTCCGCCTGCTGGGCCCTGCCTTTCCGTCAGTCTGGATTTTTGGATTTCATGATGGAGGACGAACCTGGATCTGGTGACCTGCCGACACTGGTTCCAGATGAGGAATTCCCTGTGATGCACGCAGGTCCAAAGTGCCCATTCAGATGTCAGTGCCACCTGAGAGTGATCCAGTGCTCCGACCTGGGTAAGATAACATTACATATACCGTAGATAAGAGACAACTGAAGCACAATGTAACTTTTGCACTCTTTCTCAATTATGCTAGTTGTCTAATTCTGACAACAATGGGATTGCAAAAGGTGTATAATAGCATTATAGCATTAGCATATTGCTTGGGTTTTGAAAGCAGCCCAACTGATGAAGTAGCACGAAAATTTTGTCCATTTAAGGAAAATTAAGTGTTTGAAAGTAGGCATGCTTCATTACGCGGTATATGTTATCTATTAACTAAAGGGGATTTTAAAAATATGTTTTTTTTAATCATCATTGTGGTTTGAGCTTTTTCCTTCATATCAAGTTAAGTTTAGTTTAGGATGGGCTTATATAAGCAAGTTGCTTCAGCTTATATAATACAGCTGGATATGTACTTTTCTGTTGTATATATATTTTGACAAGGAACAACTAGATAAACATATTCATTCCTTCATTCAGTTGGAAATTTCAGTATCACGATAATACTAGTACCAAATTCCTCAACATGTTACAGTTAGTACAGTCATGACCCAGTTTCCAATGTAAAGCCGAATCACCAGGTCAAACATATACAATTTGACAGGGTCTTTACGGTAACACAGTCAAAACAGTTTACTAAAGTGTCATCAGCTCTGTTTGGACCATATCGCCTTTGTTTGTTGAATCTGTGTTAAAGCATAAGCCACACTTTGACTCATTGCACAAACCTCTTCATAGAAAAGTCCCGTTAGTCATCTCTTCTGTTTCAATGAGCATTGTTATCTTGTTAACTCATGTGCTAAAAAGGAATCTTTCTTCTAATCAAAATAATAGGTCTTTACATTAAACAGTTCAGCCTAGCAACACATTATTTTCTTTTGGAGACAGATTAGGGCCATATGGACCACTACACACAGGTGACTTATCATTCATATTGACAAGACTGAGGGGAATAGACCCCTTCCATTACCTCAGTGAGATGGAGCTCCACGGCTGGATTGTCCACATCTGCCTGAGCACTGTATAACCAGAGCCCCGTCTGTTGGCAGGCACACAGTCAGGCTTAGTGACTTTAAAGAATAAACATACATGCTGTACTGTACTAATGTATGTCTTAAGTGTACATGTACAAACAGGCCTGCCAGAAGACCCCAGAACAGTCTGGTTAGTGAATACTGTGTATCAATCATATGATACAATGTGAGTATCAGATCTTAGTTGGAGGATAGTCTTTTGATGCTGTTTCAAATATCTGTGTATTAGGCAGTAGGTTAATATATATATATATATATATATATATATATATATATATATATATATATATATATATTATATATATTCGTCTGTGGATATATATATATATATATATATATTGTCTGTGAGTCTGTGAGTAACTGGGCACTGGAGATGATTAAGCACAATTGATAAATCGTGTATTACTTTAACCACTGCTGTCCCAATAATGTACATACAAATAACACATTTAAATTTGGGTTTTAATAACATAAAATATTCAGGAGAAGCAACAGTTGTATCAAATAAAAGTCTAATATTCAGTGAGTGCAGTGTTGCATACTGTAGTAGAAGTACATGATATGGAGCCGTGATGATGGCCCAGACCACAAACAGCTGTGGTGGTTTGAGGTTGTTCGCTGCAAAACTGACTGGAAAAGCTGACAGAGAAGCAAACATAGCTTCAGAAATGTTTGGGTGAGCTGAACCCACGACGTCACTACCTTCATAAACGGTGTGTGAAACTGAGGAAGCACCTTTGTCAAACTGTTTATTTTACGGCTTTCCCTCTAAACTGCCTGTTATGAAGCTTTTTTCTCTTAACCAGTGTGGTTATGGTTTCATTCAGTGTTTGATCTGTGTGTATTTTGGTGACAACTTCCTGTCTAAGGACAAGATATTCTCACTAAGTTAACCTACTCTTCTAAAAAACAACTAATACCAAAATCATATGTAGTCTATTTTGTGATAAAGTAGTGCAAAAACATCACTTTCACCCCTTTTTCACTGTCTATCTGGAGCTTACATATCTGTCTGCTCTTAAGTGATAATTGAAAGCAGCTTACATCTCCAGGCATGACTAATGAATGCAGGAAGCCATTCTCTTCCAATTTCCTTTTGAGGTTTGATTATACAAGTAAGAGCAATGACCATGAAAGGGCTTGTGTATCCATTTTCTTTTGTATTATTTATTTTTGTTTAGGTCTGAAAACCGTTCCTGAAGATATTCCAGATGATACTACTCTCCTGGACCTGCAGAACAACAAAATCACAGAGATCAAAGAAAACGATTTCAAGAACCTAAAAGGATTACACGTAAGACAATTACTTCTAAAATCTATTCATCGTCTGTCATATTACATAACCAATTGTGTGTGGTTACGCAACTTGTCCTCCTTTAGTTACCCAGATTTTAAAAGTGGGTAATCAAGTGTGAAACCATTCACAGCTCATTTCAGAGCTTTTATTCAACTCTAAGATTTTGTTCCGGTTAAAAGTGATCTTTTCTGCCCCAGTTCACCCTTCTTTTATCGACGACTCCCCGAGGTTCCTCTGGCATAAAAGTATTCACTGGTCCCAGGTGCATGGAAACTATTTGGCTCCAGGCCCTAAAACTGACTGGTGGTTTTGTACTTGTAATAAATACTTCTGTCTGATTGTCTGGGCAGTTTCCACTGATACATTACTGTCCTTTTATGTGAAAAGAATTCCATACTTGATATTGTCTGATCTGCTCTCAATCTAAAATACAAAACCCAGAAAGGTTATTTCAGGAGGAACCAGCAAAGGTCACATTAAGACAGGACATAAATCACTGCATTTTTGGAGGGGGAAGTCTTGCTGTGGAACCCTGGAAATGAGACCGAAGTGAAACTTTTGAACTGAAACTCGTTCTGCTTTATTTGTAGGCTCTGATTTTGGTAAACAACAAGATCACAGTGATCCACGTAAAGGCCTTGACCCCTCTGACCAAACTGCAGCGTCTGTACCTGTCCAAGAACATGCTGAAGGACGTGCCAACCAACATGCCCAAAAGCCTGCAGGAGCTGCGCATCCATGAGAACCAGATCACCAAGTTCAAAAAGGCCTCCTTCCAGGGCATGTCCCACATGATTGTCATGGGTATGAACTCTGCCATTAAAAGTGCCCAAGAACGATTTTTGTTACTATGTGATTGTCCAAGACACTATTGCCCAACCACTGCATATATGAAAGCAACTGGGATTGTGACACTTGGGATTTCTGTTGCTTAACACTGTTGACTCAGAACTTAGCTCAGTTGTCTTGTCCTGTCATATCTTGCTGTTGTTTTTAGAGCTTGGCTCAAACCCCCTGAAGTCTGCCGGAGTGGAACCCAATGCATTTGCTGACCTCAAACGAGTGTCCTACATTCGCATTGCAGATACAAACATCACAGAAATTCCCAAAGGTAAAAAAGGCTCTTGATTATTGACTGATTACAGATATTCTATATCCAATCAGTATGAGACGAAAACATTTGCAATTTGATCCCTGTATATTCCAGGTCTGCCCAACTCTCTGTCTGAATTGCACCTCGATGGAAATAAGATCACTAAAGTGACAGCAGACAGCCTCAAAGGCCTGAAGCAACTTGCCAAGTAATTATGACTTTTAAATATTCTCACAGCTGTAGTTTTACAATAATTATTTCCTTCAATAAACCTTTGTTTTTAATAGTTGTATAAACACACTTACACAGAAAGTAGTGGACACTCACGCCAATGATTTTGTCCTCATACATTTCTGTTGGCCTTTGCCAATTTTCCAGACTGGGCCTGAGTTACAATGCGATCAGCTCAGTGGAAAACGGCACACTGGCCAACGTGCCCCACCTGCGAGAGCTGCACCTCGACAACAACGGCCTGACCAGTGTTCCCGCAGGCCTGCCCGACCACAAGTACATCCAGGTACATGCAGTACTGTCCCAACACAGACAATCATGAGCTCAGCATTTATGAAAGCAATACTGTTGGATCTGATTTGTAAAGATAAAACATTTCCAGGGCAATATTATGGTAAATTTTATTTACAAAGCTTAGAGTCAATCATTGACATTTGGTGTTTCACGTCAATGTACTTTTCAGCAGTACATCTGAATTCAAAACATTTATTTGACTTTCTTGAAGCACACACTGGGGCTCTGTTATTATGCTCTTCTGCATGCTTTATTTGGTGAAACCAAACTTATCATTATTGCCATCTCACTCCAGGACTAAACATTGTTATTATGAAAAACTCTTCTCTAGGTGGTCTACCTCCACTCTAACAAGATTGCTACTATTGGAACAGAGGACTTCTGCCCTCCTGGTTTCAACACTAAAAAGGCCATGTACTCTGGTATCAGTCTGTTCAGCAACCCTGTGTCTTACTGGGAGATCCAGCCAGTCACCTTCAGATGTGTCTTTGATCGCTCTGCCATCCAACTCGGCAACTACAGGAAGAAGTAGAGTCCTCACCTCTGCAAGTGTAAATGAGTGTGCAAATGTTTAAGAGAGTGTTTGACCACGGCACCAAAACTGACCCTAAGTGTCATTATTAGACACACAGCACAAAGCATCAACACAAACCACTCCAAACATATCAGTTTTAGAAAAAAAATAGTATGGTGTTTACTGATAAAACTAGCCATACTTTTGACATGTTGTTTTCTTTGTGAGTAACCATACAAAAGAAAACAGAACAAGATTAACTTTGTTTATCCAAAAATCTTCTGAAGGGACTTATAACCACTTCATGCTCAAAGATCACAATTGTAATGTATAATAACGACTTATAAAGAATATGATGGAAAACCCACACCAAATAAGAGAATTTAAGTTGGCCTGTAGAGCAGGCATGTGTCTTTTACAAACTGGTCGAATGTAATGTACCTGTGTAGAAATAACAATGTTGAGTATATTGTTGCACAATCTAAGTATAGTTGTATTGTTTCACCTGCAGATAAAATCTTATTATTTCTTGTGCTTACATCAGCTGTTTTCCTCCCCAGTTATCAGTTGTGGTGATAGAAGTATGATGTTCCATAAAACCATCTATAAATCATATACATTTTTTAAGCCATGCCCAAAGACTTTTTGCATGTTTGTATTTCCACTTGATCTTGTGTTGCATCTTGTCTGTTTGGTTTTGTCCTGTTGTTCCTCTCATACCAGTGCAGAATTTGGATGGGACCTATGTAGACTGGTGTGCCCATAGCACCCCTCCTGAGTGAATGTTGTATAGACGCTGTATATAAATGCTGTATGTGTATAAAACAAATCTCTCATTTCTTAAAGGCACAAGCACTTACCATAGCTCAGACTAATATATCTTCAACAATGGTGTTCCTCTTTTTCTGGAGCAAGGGCTCCCACCAAGATGTCTTTCAGGAAATAAAAATATTGATGTAAAAAGTAGCAGTTTATTGATTAATTTATTCATTAATATATTCCAATCTCATATCCAAAAGGAGGCAGGGGTATGGCTTGTAAAGCGAAATAAATGAAAGTATGAAAAGTCTGATTTTTCAACTTCACAATTACTTGTGAAGTTGTCAATCTCATTTTGACTTGTATCTGACCTCCAGCTTCTCTTCACTGCTCTGCTACAGATGTTTGAAACATGACTGGCGGGCTTCTAGACGATCAGACAGATTCTTTTGGTTCAATGTTAGGAGCTAAAATAGTCACTTCACACAAAAAGCAGGAGTTTGTAGGTTCTTCATGGTGCAAATCAAATATTTTGATTATAATAACTTATCATCAAAAAGACGTTAACAAATGATCATGAACCCAAAATGATTTGTTAGTGGTGCACACTCAAATGTATTTTGTTGATCAGAGGATACAAACACATCCTATATAGTATAATTTTAGAATTACTATCATAAGCCTAACCACACACAGATAGTGCATTGAGTGTTATATGTGAACCATCACTTAGGTTTGGAGAATTAAAGTAAGTGATTTTACTACTTACTCAAATTCAGCCACACAGAGTAAATATTCGTCTGCACAAAAGGGTTCTATATAAAACTTGTAGCATGTAATAAAAACATCCTGATTCCAAACTTTGACCAAACAAGTAAGTATTGGCATTGTACATTTCTGACTTTTTGTCACTAACTTAAACTACAATCTTTGAGCTTACACTGAATGTTTTTAAAAAAAAATCATTTTACAACCAAACGAAACAAATGTGAAACAACGTATGGTCTCTTTTTGTCTCAAAACAAAGTGCAAAACTGTGAAATGAAAGCGTCAGTGTCAATGAAGCCCAGTTATCTGTCGCCCTCATGTGGCGCTTGTGTGTCCTGTCTGCTGTCTATTCCCTATCACGTAGAGAAAGCAAGAAATGCTTATATCACTTTTTACGGGTCACACATTTCTTACTTGTGATTTATTGTAGGTTTACAGAAACAACTCTGAATTATTTAGTATCATTTTTATATTAAACTTAAATGAAATGTGGAGAACAGCTAAACTCACAGTGAAGTATGTAAGATTGCTAAAAACCAAATAAAAACTACTGACAACAATTTACAAGAAAAACAAATCTTTTTCAGCATAATTACAAACAACAATAATAGCTCTAATTTTTCCTGAGCATTCATAATGGTTTGGATGGAAATCAGCTCATGAAATCTGTCCACAAAACCTAAAATTGTGACATTGTAAAAGGTCCAAAAGGATACTCTTGTCTGCAGCACATGGAAGGCCATGAGACAGCTTTCCGAGAGCTACCACATGGCCCCAGCATGTAGACAACAGAAGGTGATGTCTGAGTGCTGTCTGAGGTGTTATAAAAGCTTGTGTGTGTCTGTGCCAGTGCGTCCCAAAATAACACTTGGCTGCTGCTGTAGATGACTGTAGCAATGTTGCTACTGATGCTTGTGTTTGTTTTACTCAGTGTGTTTTGAATAATACTAATCTGGTTTATACTGGAAGTTGAATCATTAACTAAGACCATTATCATGGGCTGTGAGAAAAGTGTGTAGTTCCGAGCTCCACCATGCACACAGGACATTCAGAGTGAGAGAGCAGAGATAGTTGTGAACACATGCTGTACTGCATAAAAAACAATGTAGCAATATGACGTTGCAGTCATGAACAACACAAAATATTTGTCAATACTAAGTGCACTAAAGTTTGAAACCAGTGTAAAAGACATTTCATAATAGTGCGCTCTCTCTCTCTCTCTCTTTTTTTCTCTTTTTCTTTCTATCTCTCTCTCTCTCTACTGCATTACTACTATACTGCATATACTACTGCATTACTATAATTTGTTTCCCTTTGCACCCTGCACATTCTGGTAACAGGTTGGTAAGGCCACCTTAAGGAGAGAGAAGGGAGTGCCAAATGGAGGACAAATGTCTGGGTAGGACATGACACTTGGCTTTAAGATTGCATTTGAAAGCCTCCAAAACAACTAATTCTTCTATCTTAAAGAAAAAGAGAAGCACAAGAGCAATGGCATTCCAGTCGGTTCTAGTGTGCCTGCAAAACCCTAATCCAAACTCCTTTTGATTATTCAAAATAGTTATTATTTTAAGACTTTACCTCGCCCTCCTTGTGTGTACTGCTCTTCTCAATATGGAAGACAAGTGTCTCGACTGAATGGCAGGGCATTAGGAGCCTTAGGTGCATAGGCGCCAGAAGTTTGTAAGATACGGTAAATGAAACATCACTCTGGTCCTTCATCTTAAATTGCAAGATGTGAAAAATGATCTTGTTAGATTTAGATCCCCCATGTGTTTATATTTGCGTGGGACAAAAATGCCGTTTCAAAACCGTAACAGCTAAAATATAAAATAAAATAAAATAAATGGTGAAGACAAAATTATGAGCTGAACCATACAACGTATTAACTATTATAAATCCTATCCATATTAGATGGCTTATGTTTTCATTTTAAAAAGTATGTCACAACAACCTTAATTTCAGGTCAAACACTTCTTCAATTCTTCACTCTTCTACTATTTTACATTTATTTATTTATCTGAACCATGTATAGTTACACAGTGCAAATAGATTCCAGCTTGGAAAGCTATTTTCCATCAGTATGATCAGTCATAATAAGGGGGTTACAGTTCATTTCAAACTTCTTCACTCACTCAACAGTCTTCAATATTGGCGAACATTTTTGTAGTGACAGGAGTAATGGGCAGTGTATTATTTGTTTGTTTTTTTGTGATGAAGGTGCTGCCATAAGTCTTTTCGTCCATGATCGTATGTACAGCAGCTGAGAAGAGTTCTCGTGGCTGACTGCCTCCTTGAGGAAGGGGTGAGGAGCTCAGAGTAGAGCTGTTGCTAACAGACATAACTGTGACCAATCAGGTCCAGGTGTAAAATCCCAGCATGCTTGGACAGTGTGATGTACGACTGTTGAAAATATGATGCAGTATTTACTGAGTCCCGCTCTCAAACTGTGAGTCTGGGGGAGGTTGGGGTCAGAGAATTCCATACTATAGTTATGTAATCTTATGTTTATATCTTGGATGTCTACCTTATTCACCAGATCAGTTTGAATTGGTATATAAGTTATATGGTAGCTAAAGTGTAGACTCTGTGCTTCAGTCTGCACTTTCACAGTCTTAAAAAACACATTAGCATTTGTTACATAAGATGTCTGCGCTTGCCTTATTTGTCAGACCCTCATTCCCCCCCCCCCCCTTTATTGACAAAAAAAGTGACTGGGTTCATTAGAAACCAGGATATTTTTTTATATTTCCACACATGTATCAGAGCTCCTCCAACAGATTTTTATCACTAGTTTCTTAAATATTCTTTTGAAATAAAGTTTGTTAACAGAAATGACGACATGTTAAATGAATAAAGATGTCATCAGCATCTGATTCATCCACTGAACTACATTTTTCCTTCGTTCTCTCCATCAGCCCTCTCTCTCCTCCCCTTTCTCCTCTCTCTCGTGTTTTTCTCTAGAGATTTTGAGCTTTTGAACTCCAGTTTTCTTTTCTACTGGCCTTCCACCCAGTGCACACCAAGAGACAAAAGAATAGGTAAGATTTCTTTACCATTATATTTGAACATTTTAGTTTTAGTTATTATTTACTATATTTATCTTCATGCAGCATGTATGCATTTTGGAGGCATGAATGGGCATTAATGTTAATGCATTGCAACAAACAGACATGAAGTACTTTGGCTATAAAATATATTGTATGCAAATGGTTCAGTTCAGGAGAGGATAATAATAGAGGATAATAATTTGATCTTCCTTTTTTGAATGTCTTTAAATGAAAACAGCATTTCCTTTTTGTTTTGTAATGAATGTGCGAAAGCTGGACTTTAAGTCACATCTTTTTAAATCCCTTTATTTTAAAGATGGGTAAGGTACTAGAAATGAACGCTGGACAATAAACATTAACTTTATTTTATGTTTTGAAATATGATGCACTTTACTAATTTTGTCCTCTTTTTTATCTAGTTTCTATCTGCAGAAGACATGTTATTGCTCCGTGTCCCTCTTCTGGCCATATTGGTAGGAATGGCCCTTTGCCAATATCATGATTACGACTACCAGCCTGCAGCACAGGTTGAGCCCCCCAGCCCCAAGTGTAACCAGGAATGTGATTGTCCAACAAACTTCCGCAGTGCCATGTACTGTGACAGCCGCAATCTTAAGTTTGTTCCAATAGTTCCAACTGGGATTCAGTACTTGTACCTTCAGAACAATGGACTTGAAGAAATCAAGGCAGGGGTCTTTGATAATGTCACAGACACTCTACGTTGGCTAGTACTGGACAATAACAATCTAACCAATGCTAAAATAGAGAAGGGCACTATTGATAAGCTTACAGCCCTGGAAAAGCTGTTCTTTAGCAACAATCAAATCACTGAGCCCATCATTCCTCCCTCAAAATCTCTAGATGAGCTGAAGATGATGCACAACAAGTTGACCAAATTCCCAAGTGGACTTTTGTCAGACAAGGAGAATTTGACATCAGTTAACGTTCAGCACAATGAGTTAACTTCAGAAAGTATTTCAGGGGCATTTAAAGGGTCAAAGAAGCTGCTGTCACTTGACGTGAGCCACAACAAGCTGAGGAAACTGCCTGCTGGAGTGCCCAATTCACTGGAAATTCTCTATGCTGATTACAATGAGATTGACAGTATTGGCGCAGGGTACCTCAACAAGCTGCCATCTCTGCAGTATCTGCGGCTGTCCCACAATAAGATCAAGGACTCTGGCCTTCCTGCCGGAGTCTTCAATGTGACATCGCTGATTGAGCTGGATCTGTCCTTCAACAAACTACAGTCCATCCCTGAAATCAACGAGGGCCTGGAGCAGCTGTATCTGCAGGCCAATGAGATCAACAGTGAGTGGCTATTAGATACAAATGAGTCACTGTCAACACTCAAAATTAACATTAACCTTTTCTTTTCATCTTTCAGAGTTTGAGCTGACCAGTTTTTGCAAGCATATTTCTCCCCTCAACTACTCCCGTCTGAAGCATCTGCGCCTGGACGCCAACAACATCACCCACAGCAGCATGCCTCCGGAGTACTCCAATTGTCTGCGCCAGGCCTCCGACATCATGTTTGAGTGATAGCACCATAAAGAGATTCTGGCACATATGAGCATTGTCTGCTCTGCAGAACAGCTCTTACCAGCCCAGATCAAAGGCACAATACAATACTAACATCTCTTTTAACTTTTATATAAACTATTTTTAGACAAAGACAAACTGAAACAAGTCAGGTCAATTTTAGTAATAGTTATTAGTAGTTTTATGTTATGTATTTTAGAAAACAAATAATTAAATCACACACAAGCATTCCATGTATTAGACAGTGAATCTACTGTTTCTTGTGTAAAATGTGTATTTTTGAGTTTTGTTGTTATGTACGTACATGTCTAGCATGTATAAACTGAAAATATGCTAATCCATTGCTGTGCAAAGGAGCAGCAAAAAGGACTGCATCCTGATTTAAAGTATATAATATGATACCAGTTTTTATATTTTATATAATATATATATATATATATATATATATGTGTGTGTGTATCTTTGTTCTATAGCTGATTGCCCCTGCTATTGCTACATATTCATGCTATCTGAATAATCCTAATAGCATAAAAAGAAAAGGTAAACTTTTAGATGTACATTGAAAATGCCAGCTACTATGTGTTGCAATTAATTATTTTGTATATAAAGTTGCTTGCATGGTTTCAGAAACAGCTTTGTACTTCTATTCTTTTATTGCTGTTTTTGCATAAAAGGTTTCTCCATAGCTGAACATTGTGGGAGATAGAACAATATTAGAATATGTTGTTTTTTTCAATTATTTACCAGCTTCATGGTATACATTGTAGAATTACATCTTCAAAAATTGTAGTACTCTAAATCAAAACAGATTGTAACTGTTAATGAGCTATAATAATAATAATAAAAAGTATAATATAATAAAATCTTGATTATGTGTTTGCTTAGTCATGTAGGGGAAATTAGATATGGTTTGAAGATAACTTTTATGTGGTTGTGTGTTCACCAACTCAAAAGGTCAGCAGTTCTATCCCAGCTCTGAGCAGGTGGCATAATGTGGTTGTATCCTTGGGCAAGACCCTTCCCCCACCTTGCCTATTGTGAGTGAATGGTGGTGGTTAGAGGGGAAGATGGCACTGATCTTGACTATCATTTAAAACATAGTCCAGATTATTTTTTTGTTACAATAGTGGTGTAAAATAACCCAGTAATCCTTTAGGGTTCATGTGTATATTTTTGTCTGTGATAAAAGTAACAGATACCTTCACTGTGTTTGTGAGCGGGAAGTAGAAATGGAACATGCCTCTCTAATGGGAACAAAATGCAGGTCCGAATGAGGTAAGTTTGTATTTGAGACGGTCTAATATTGAGACATGAGTTTAGGGAGGGTTTAGGTTAAATTGAGGCAAGCAGTAATTATTTACAAGATTAGGATTATTCTACAGGAAATGAATGTCAATGTAAGGTCCCCAAAAAGCATGGAAACCCAACATGTCTGTGTGTTGCAATTAAATCACAAAATGAAAGAGATATACTCTAAATCACAATATAATCCTTGATGAATTAGTCCACTATACAGTTCATTGTATCACGCAACATTATCATATTAGTAAACAGTAAACAGACTTTTGCATGATTCACAACTCACATAAGTTTCACTATATACAACTATACTGGTAACTTCAACACAAACATTAGTCCAGACTGCTTATACTCTACATGAGAATCGAAGTGCTGTGGACACGCTGAAATGTAGATAAATGAGTCACAAAAAAGGGCTAGCTAGCTGACTAAATATATAGTTATTAGTGAGATAACTTACATATGCACAGGTTAATTTCTGTTTTCTTGAGCCCCCTGGATTTATAGGTTTGACCCCGTTCAAGTATTTACAGTGTCATCTAACATTAATTGAAAATCAAACCTTCCCATTCCCTTGCTCTTAAAAAAAAAACAAAAAAACATGTAGACTGCTTATTTTAATTGTCAAGTATACAGTTAACTTGATTTTGTTCTGTCATTGTACCAGCTCCAAATCCTGGACAATTTCCTCTTTTTCCTCCTGAGTCTCCTTTATTTGAATCCAGACTGGAGCTCCTGCCGGGACAATAAATCCATTCATAAAGCCTGAGGGCCATCTACAAAGTCAAATCAGCTGATGGCCAAATGTTGAAAAGGTGTCGCTTTTTACATAATGGGGCTTCAACGTTACTTTACATTTTGTTTGATGACCCAGTCACAATATGTACGAAGAGAAAAGATTGTCAGTGCTTGGAAGTATTTAGGACACAATGATTTTCAACCAAATATATTTTAATTATATTTTTCCAAGTACAGCAACATTTGCGGTTTTCTCCTTTGAAAATATTCATAATCAACTGAGATATTGATAGTTGTGGTGCTAGTACTAGAATTAGTTGGCACATCAACTCATGTATCTATTTTTGTTTTCATTTTAAGTCTAATTCAGAGATTTATTGCTGTATTTCCAGTATTCCACACAAAAACAAGTAGGCAACAGCCTTTTATGAAACTTCAAGAATGCAAACTCAGGAATAGCCTGTATATTTGTCCTCACAGAAGTTTTCAAGTCATCACTTTAATATTTTCACAACTTTTAAACCTAATTTATAACCAAGTTAAAGGCCTTGGGCCATTCTTCCACCACACCTGACAGTCTTTAGGCCAACAAGTCAAGATGACCCATAAAACCTTCAAAAACCCATCCCTTTGAGCCATCTTCCACTCCAGAGCAAATGATTTACAAGGGCTGGTGAAACTGTCTTTTAGCCCCAGCTGGTGACTTTCTTCTGAAAAAGGGACCAAACAGAAAGAAGCAATGAAACAAAAAAAAAGTGCTGGGCTGGCAGCAGACATCACACGGGACAAAAATCACATTCATCCTCCCACCAACAACAAAAGAGGTACCATCCTTGTGGAACAGGACTCTGGAGGACCACATAGATATAGAAGGGGGGAAGAGATTAAACTGCATCTGTGCTGGAGACGACTAAAGGGGTAGGTAAATAATATTGGTTATTGTGTCATGTTTTTATTTTGGTAAATCCTAAAATACATATCATTATCTTTATTTCATTATTCACAAAATAATTGTACAGCAATGCTTCAAAATATGGAAAGATACAATTGTGGCAACTTTTCCATCCAGATACGCACGACTCAATACGATTGCATTTGATAGCATATATATAATACTGTTTAATATAATTACTGTAATTTTGTATAGTTTTGCTGAGGATACCTCGAAAGTCATCAACAGCATAAGCAGGACATCAAGAAACTAGAACAGTTTGTTGAGGATTATTCTTTAAGATTGCTGAAGATTACACGTGTGTCTGATTTTGGCAAACATGGGTAGACCTATAATGGGCTTGTCTGGCTCATCAGGGATAAGTGGTTCCTCTATCCTCAACAACTGGGCTGGGATTATCCTGCCACACATAACACACTTCCGTCATCACTGATAATGAGTGCAGTCTCAGTGTGAAATATAAAAAGGCAATGACGACATTTAATCTCTACAGCACACGTCTCAACACAAAACACACACCAGATTGAATGGGACAAAAACAACAGAAAAGTGTGACAGAGAAAAAAAAAGGAAAGGACGGTGGACTAATGTAAAGTTCATCTCCTCCAAACTCGTACTCTGCACATGTACAGCATTTATTGAACATACACAACAACATAAGCACTTCAAAAATACATTTTCCTAATCCTGAATACAAACTATCAAATAGAACTACTGCCAAAATATGCATTGGTAGTTTGTGATCTGCAGAAAGTTTAACACTTTGTGCACATGTCATTATCTAAGCATACATGTGTGTCAAGGAGCACCAGACTGTGAACATACGTCAATTTAGATAGCTCTTTATGTTGTGCAATACATGTTTTACTTTGCAGACAAATTCCAATTGTACTGTGGGCAACCATAGCATAAAAAAGCACAAAGGTGAGCACAGGACTCCAAGGGATTTGTGAGATGTGTTAGGAGAGCTTAGAGAATGGTGCAGGGCAGGAAGTGTTCTGCATGTGTTATCTGGAGAGTACGGTTGGATCAATATAGCCTGTTGTTAAGTAGGCCGTTCTTCACGGATTAAGCCCCTTGGCCAATGCCAAGGGGCATTAACCCTTGATCTTGTCAAAACCTAATTGACCAAGAGCAGCTTTGGTGTCATCAGTAGTGACGGGACGGCACACCATGAATGAAACCTGGGGGTATAAATACAGGTGGAGACAGAGGAGTAGATCCTTTGAGATACATGGAAATCTCAACAATATAAAGAGAAGAACTAACTATTTCATCAGGATTAAGGTATGTTAATGCAATGCAAAATATTGTGCTTTTTAACTTGTGACTGCTAGTCTGTAGACTAGCATTCTAGACTAGCGACTGTGCAAAAACAGGTGTGCCGGGTTTATCTTTTAAATGCAACCATCCAAGGGAAAATGGGTTCCAGAGAACTGGTTTGGGCTTCAGATGTTAGCTGAGAAAAGTAAAAACTTGTCAACATTGAATATTTTTATTTTGCTATGTTGCTATGACTTTTATTTATATATTTTTGCTGTTGTTTTTATCTTCAAGTTAAACATAGTATTAAAATAAGTTTACTCGTCAGACAGTTGCTCTAAACTCATACAATTAAAATAATTGAAACTATATATTTGAATATATTTGAGCAATCAGACAAGTATTTGCCTCATCAGCTACACTGCTTAGGTATTTTGCATTTTGTAGCGATTAAAAGCAATTTGGAGAATTGGTTCTATACAAATGTTTCTGGAATTACTACTGTCTACGTAATTGTCAGACAGCATGGCCTAATTCCTCCCAATTCAGCTGATTATGACTGTCCTACTTCACCTCAGGTGTTAGCAACATCATAATTCTTTGGCCTGTGTTCTTGTAGCTCACTAATGCAGGGTTGCCCTCCCTTTGTCTGTTTGCCTAAATCATCTACATTTCTACAGGTAGATGCATAAAATGGAGATTCCCATGAGCATCATCTACATCATGTGTCTGTTGGGGTCAGTCCTCAGCCAGGACATGTCCTATGAGGAGATAAGGGTCCAGCTTCAGGCCTGTCCCAAAGCCTGTCGTTGCCCACAAGACTTCCCACGAGCCATCTACTGTGACAGTAAAGGCCTTACCACTATCCCCAATATCCCTCCACACACATGGTACCTTTACCTCCAGAATAATAACATTGAAGTACTCTCCGCTGATGCTCTGCGTAATGCCACACAGCTGCGTTGGCTGAACCTGAACCGAAACAAAATCACAAGCAATGGAGTAGAGCCGGGTGTGCTGAGTACAATGTCCCAGCTAGCGCATCTGTACATGGATGACAACCTGCTGTCCTCTGTGCCTTCTCCATTACCACCCAGTTTGGAACATCTCCGTCTGTCTCGAAACCGTATTTCCAAAATCCCAGCAGGTGTCTTTTCTGGTCTGAACAAACTCAACCTCCTGGATCTTCAGAGCAACAAGCTAATGGACGATGCAGTCACAGAAGTCAGTCTGAAAGGTCTAAATAACTTAGTGCAGATCAACCTTGCCAAAAATCAACTGACCAGTATGCCTGTTGGACTACCACCGACCACAACACAACTCTTCTTGGATGGCAACAACATTGACAAGATTCCAACAGGTTATTTCAAAGGCCTGCCAAAAATGGCCTTTATCAGGCTCAACTACAACAAACTCGCCAGCAGTGGAGTTCCAAAAGATGTCTTCAACGTCTCCAGCATTTTGGACCTACAGCTGTCCCACAACCAGCTAACCGAAGTGCCACTGATCCCCTCTGGCCTTGAACATCTGTACCTGGATCACAACAACATCTCAAGTAAGCATAAAATCTTTCTCATAATTACGTAATTTTATTTATATGCGTTTACATCTGCTCTTGTTTCATACATTCATACTGTAACATTGTTGTTCTCCAGCTGTGAGTGGCTCCAGAGTGTGTCCAGACTCTGCAGATTTAATGGACGACACAAACGAAAGTGGGCCTCGTCTGCGTTATCTCCGACTAGATGGCAACGAGATCAAACCTCCCATTCCCAGTGACATCATCTCATGCTTCCGCCTCCTCACATCGATCATCATCTAAAATGATACTACGATTCATTCGTAAAATTCAAATTACAACTAGTTGTGCCTTATGTAGTTAGACATGCGGATCACTTTCTTAAAAGATAATATATTGTTGCATGCTCTTAGGATTCAACAGCCCAAAAATACTTTGTTTTTTGAGAACCTAGAACACTTGTATTTGTATCTGTATTAAAGAAAAAATGTGAGCTCTAGGAGAAAATGTCTCCCTTTAATATAAGGGGGAACTAAATATGCATACAATTATTCTTTTGTAAATATATTATGATTATTTACTATGTAAACATTTTTACATGTCAAATGCGTTTGTCAATACTTTTCAAATAAATTTGTTAAAATGTGAAACAATTGGTCTTTTGAACACAGTATTTAAGCCCATAGTTAAATAGTTTTCCACCAATTCCACCTGTGGCCTAATTTCAGCACAACTGTCTTTACTATCAGCAAATGGGTTGAAATGTAAAGCAGATAGCTGACCCAGTTTGTTGCAGGTGCAGAGTATTTTCTGCCACTCACACTGGACTTTTGTCTCAGCCCTCATCAAAAGCTCTTAGGTTACCATGGGAGTGAGGCAGCAACATGAAGCTGACAACGGAGTGAGCTCAAGTTTTGACATAAAAAAACAAAGTGCTTATCTTTGAGAATACTTCATGTCTTAGATCTCACTCACAAATGAACCCAGATCAGTTAAGAACATCCATTTACCAAGGGATGGGGCAATGAGAAGTCAAGTTCAACCAAACTGGGACTTCCTGTCAGGACCATGCTAACAGCAGCTCTCACAGTGGTCCCATTGTGCAGCAGCCCCTGTAGATCCCCCCTATACATGAAAGTAACACATGCCAGAGTTTCACCTCAGGAAAAGGCGGACAAATATTTTAGTCTGATTGAGCCTTAAAACAATAAGGGCTCCTCTTGTCAAGGATACGACGGTGTTAAGCTACTGGGGGGGCCTTTGGTGTTTTCCTGTGGCTAAAGTGCCTGTGTGTTGTATTGGTTTGTGCACATTGCTGAAGGCTTTGGGGTGGGGGCAACAGTGACCAAAAGCAATGTGCTCAGGTCCAGTCGGTCTCAGTGCCTACCGTCACTCATAAGAGGCAGGGCACTCAGTTCGGCCATAGACCTCCACATACACACCTTGACGTTGTTGCACGCCTCAGCCCATACACGCCCTCCCTCCTGTGGGCACCCTGCACGACCCCTCATCATTGGCCAAATCCCGGAGCCCTCAGCATCTCCATCACGGCTGAAGGGACCATTCGGGAAAGCAGGAGACAGAGGTAAGCTTTGACTGCTATCTTCATTCTTCTTCATGGGTGATTAAGAAAACAGCCTGGTGACTTCCCAAAATACATCTATAGAGTGTGCATGGCTTGGCTTGGCTAATTGGCTGGTGAGGAAGGTGTATTATTTAAATTCAGAGATTACAGGACATCTTAATTGGATGCCGGAAGATTACCTTCAGAAAGATTTGGCTTGGATTTTGAGATAACAATTTGGGATTTTTGGATTGCTCAATGTTGTATTTCAAAATGTCATCTGTTTCATTTATTTTTGTAATCACAAAAAAATTAAGCAACCTAATTTGTTTTGAATATATATATGCGTGTGTGTGTGTGTGTGTGTGTGTGTGTGTATATATATATACACACACACACACACACACATAATATACAGCTAACTCGTCTTTAATCTTTTCTCAGTCCCTTTTCCGTTATTTTCATTATTGACACAAATATAGTACCTGCACCCGTGTGACAGTCCCAAGGTTTGCCAAGGGTTTTAAGAGAAATGTGTAGAATCAGCAGATATCAGGAATGCCCACACTGAAGCCAAGCATAACACAGAGCTAGTCTGAAGGCTACACTCATCCACATATACACAGTTTCCACTGTACACTTATGGCCTGAGCTAAAGCACACCTCTGTCTGCAGATAAGGTTTCTTTCACAGTAGTGATGCTGGGTTTTATCATTTCAAAAATCTGACTGGATATGAACATTAAATTGATAATTAAGCTCTACATATCAACAAAGATGAGAGTTGTGTGTGAAATAAGCTGCATACTATATTTTATTTTATACCGCTGCCTAAAATAGAAGTGGAGGTATTTCTTATTTCGTGTGTGAATGATAGGTGTGTGCAAACAGAGCATACATCTGTGAGGTGTCTCTGGCAGTGTGTGTCTGTGTTTGTGTTTGAGCGCCGTGCTGCTCAAAGAAGCTTTTCCTTGCAGCTGCAACTCACTGCCATCCTGTCCACAAACCTCGGTGGAATTTGGAGCTTGAGTGCTGAGACAGGCACTGACCGGGACTCATAAAGGGCCTCTGTGAAGGCTCAGGGGTTGAGTTAGCACTCTTAGCTCCCTGTTACATCTACCTGCAGTTCTCTCCGTGCAACCCTGAGCACCTACATCTTACATATGTACATCTACATGCATTTTCTAACTCGGAAAAATTGCCTTTTTGGTTCCCATCAATTTATAGTTTACATATTTTATTTGCAGGGTTGCAGGTGATCCCCTGATTTGTTGAGGTCTCAATAGACCACCATTAAAATTGCATACCTATATGAGCTGACAGTCAAGATGAAAACTCCTCCTTCTCCAAACCAAAGGAAACTTTCCCATGATTCTTTGTCCGGATCAGTTCTGACCATTGACCTTTGACACTAGCAGTACTGATTTGTGGTTCACAGCGGGCCTTTGGCAGCAGTGAAGGAGGCCCTCATATTTCACTGCCTCCAGCTGTCTGCACCAAAGTAATGAATTCAGACACCAGTGATGTCACACAGTGATGTTCAGCTAAAAAGGCCTGTGATACTGTTGATTCATAATTCCCTCAAACTCAACACATTTAAATCTACACTGAAGGTATAACCTTTACCCTACATTGTGTTCTAAAGATACACAGTAGACAGTATTTATTAGAAGATATCACAAAATGTGTAACTGTATTTCTCTGCTGGTTCAAGGTGGACTATGAGGATGCTTGCACGATTGTTGGTAGGACTCCTTGTCCTCAAAGCAGCAGTGGCCAGCCCAAGATTTTCCCGACAAACAGACTTGGATTATGACACCGAGAATGGAGACTATGACTATGAACTTACCACCGATCTGCCGGTAAGAAACCGAGCCACACACACGTTTGCAGCACCAGTTAACGCTGTTATAAAAGCCATGAATTTTGTTGTATGGTTTGGGTCATGTGCATTTATGGCTTGGTGGTGTCTTATGACATAAAAAAAATGCTTGAGTTACCAAGCAGGCATTTGACAACATAGACATACTTACTGGCCAGTGCAATTACTCTGTGGAGAAAGAAGTGTTTTTCACCATGATTACACCCAGACACAATCAATTAAATACAATGAGATATAAGATCCTTCTCCAAAGTGATTTTTCTCTTCTTTTTTTTTTTCTTAAGTGCTCTTTAACAATTGTTAAACACTGTTACACTGGCAAATGGAAAACATTCCTATGGTAGCTTGGTATTACTGTTACATAAGAACAAGTCCATGTGTAAAACGGGAGGCCATCCATCAAACACTTTCATTGACCCAATCCACAATTATTATTATTATTATTATTATTATTATTATTATTATTATTATTATTATTATTATTATTATTATTATAAACATTTATTCAACCAGGGGAATCCCATTGAGATTAAAAATACATTTTAAGGGTGTTCTGTCCAAGAGGTAGCAAAGCTTATCACATAGTTATGACATATGTATAAACAACCATTAAAAAAACATAAAGAAGCACAGAAATATACTTGTGCTGTCTCAGGTTTGGTGATTATATTGCTTATACTGGCTAGCTGGCTTGTGACACCAAAGGTCTCTGTGGTGTATTTGGTTGTTCCAGACTAATGTTGATAAGCAACATGGGCACACCAACGGTAAAGGGTAACTGGGTCCACACCAGGAAATCATGTAATATGCAGATTATGTTGTGTTTCTTTTAATGATAGCCCTGCCACTTGCCGAAGTAACTCGGATACAATATAGCCACCAGCAAAATAGGAATTAAATACATCTGGACACTGTTTTAGAAAGAAGATGTTTCAACCTCCATCCAAAAGTCATTTTCAATCTGATCGAAATGGTTAGAGCAGTTGCATTTATACTTTCCTGAGCTCAACTTGGTCCTGTCCAAGGGGAGGACTTATAACTGAAACTTGCCCTACCCTTGTTTACAAGTCTGACAATGTTACTCCTACAGCTCGGCCAGCTCTCCTTCAGAGTACCTCATTAGCATTTGACTGGTTTGATTTCTGCCAAGGTGAGGCTATTATAGACTGGTTTAGGATACAACTTCCCCTTAGTCTACAAAAAGCCTCATGAATTTAGGCAGGAATCAAACCAAATGCTAATGAGGTACTTCACAGGGCAGAGAAAGTTTCAGTTCAGGATAGTATAAAATGTATATATGCTGCTGCTCAAACCATTTCCATCAGATTGAAAATTACTTTCAGATGGAAGTCAAACAATGTTCTGATTCTCTTTTTAATGCTGCAAACATACTTCTTTCGAAATATATCACATCCAGATAAACATACAAACTAAGTTAACCCTTCCTCAAAATATTAGCTCTGGGTATCTTCAAATCTGTTTTTAAATTAGCGCCTGATGGAATCAAAACTCTTTTTATGTCATTTCAGGCTTCAGCTTTATAGAGTCAAGGACTTTTAATGATTTTAAATATTTTAAATATGCCATTTAGCCTTGCTGTTCTATATTGGACCACAGCAGTTTAATCTATGTTACCAATGTTACTTTTGCAGATTTAATCAGTTTCAACAACAAAAAATGTCTTCAACAGCCTCTCTAGTCATTAGCTCTGCATAATTGTGATCTGAGTAGTGGTTTTCTGAGTAGAGTTTTTTCGATGAGGGATTTTGGCTCGGGCTCTGATAAAACCATCCTGATTTTAGGAGAAGACTTCAGCAGGGAAAAAGAAAAATCAAGCAAGAAGAGTTACTTATGCTCGTCATCCTGTTTGCACTCAGTAATTACAGTTTCAGAAAATCAAATGGATGTAGTTTAGTTGTGTTGACAAAATAGTTAAAGGTGAGATCGAAGTGCTTAAACAAGAGCTAAAACTTTTATTTCACAGGTAGACAAGTACATCTACTGAACAAAGAAGTCATAAAACCTTTGTCATTCGGTCTAAATTGCATTTTCACTGGGGAGTTTTGAGAAGATTAAAGACTTACATGCTATGTAATCTAAGCAAGTTGTACTGGGCACATTTTCCATAGTTTCAACCCCAAACTACAGACTAAATTACACAACTGCTTGGTTTGTCATCTACGTAGGCATTTTGCTGAAATCTGTAATCTTTTCAGCGCAATGTTGCATTTGTGCTGGTTTTATAGATCCATCGTTTGAAAATGTAGATGTTCTAATTTGTTGAGCCTTTTTTTTATTCCACAATCAAGTGAATAGATTCATATCCAGCCTCCTGCCTTTCCCATAACCCTGTCATTTACTGTGGCTGCCAACAATGACCAGGAAGAAAGAATGCACATAGTGTTTTGATGGGCCAGTTGGTCAATCTTGGTAAGATTCTGATTATGAGTGCAAACTGATGCAAAATTACATTTGGCTTTTATTTGATGCATATGGTTCAGACCCCACCAGTCCCAGGCTGTGTGTCTTTATTGCTGGTTGCATAGCGTTTGCTCCATTTTCCCATGGGTGTATATGTTTGCTTTGGGAAAGAGGGAAATGAAGGATAGTGCTACAGCAAGCCAACTTTGTGCACATTTTTCAAAGAGCTGCCTTGTTGTATCTCAAACTGCGGCGTTGCCAGCGTCTAAAATCTTGTTCTTGCTGCAAGATATTTTAATGTTGGTTTAGTGCATCTGTGTGTTTTGTTTATTCACAAATAAATTAACAACAGGTACAAATTGTATGCTATCTTAATAAAATGGCAATAGGAATAAAAGGTGTTTTCTGCAGTCACCATGTGCGTCTTGGATCCACAAGGACCATTCATTTTTTGAGCATGGTGTAAGTATTGCCTGAAAGTTTCAGGTAATACCTGTAGTAGTGAATGGAGCTGCATTGCCCTCATCTGGTCTACAATGGAACTGCATGAGTGAATCCCAAAGGGTTTAACTGCCAGAGGTAGTTTAAGTGGTCCATGAAATGATTATATTATTATTAATTATTAATTGATTATAATTTTCAATGTATGTAATTGGAAGGACAAGGCAATAAATAATGCACTACATAGGATTGCTCACCAAAATGAGACAAACTAAATCATATCTGAAGGAACGGTGCAAGGAACACAAATGTGCAAACCATTTAATATTGTCACTTGAAGACTTCTCACAGTGTGAAGAGAATAAGCAAATCTTTTACTTTAGAGTGCCGTTACTGTGCTGTTAGGAGTACAAGAATACCGTTCAAAAACGACTCAGATGTCTTTAAAAAGTTACTCAAGTAAATGTAACTGAGTACTACCCAACTCTGGAAACTACCACACACCAAAAAGTATTTGCCTCATCTGTGTGGCTCCTAACACAAATTTATTCAGACAATGTGTTATATGTGTTATAATATAATAATAATAATTGGGGCAAAGGGGGTTGTGTTTTTGCTTTGTTTTATGAGACAACCAGGCTATTCCCTGTGACTACATTTCTTCTATTTGAAGTGTTAGTACAAAAGGGCTGCCATCTGGTGGGCGAGTGTGCACTAAACTTCATTTCACTTCTGGCCTCATGGCATGTTTCACAAAACAGGCAAAACTAGACTTTTAGTGGGTAACTCAAGCCAAACTTTTGAAGATACTGTATGTGTATTTAGTTATAAGAACTTACCTCACTGCCGGTGTTTTCTCTTAGATAGAGGTTGAAACACTATCAACCGAACTGGAGGCAGAAGAGGAGGAAGAGGAGGAGGTGCCCTTGAAGCCACAGCTCATCCCACAGGGTTCAGGAGGGTCTGGGGTCCTGATGGGTCCTGACACACAGAAAGGTCTGAAAAAGCACCAGCAAACTTAATCCATAATAGCATTTAATAAAATGAATCCACCATAGTTGTATAGAACAAATATGAAAAGGTCATTATCAGATAAAAGGGAGAGGTGCTAGAAAGTCTATCTCTTGTGTGTTTTTCCTATGCATGTGTTCCATTTAACTAGCAGTCAACAGTTAAATGTGTGCTTCTTGTTGTCATATTAACCTAATCAGTGTTGTGAACTCACTCTTCTTGTCATCAGCGTGTTCATTAATACCTAATCTTGTCTCTAACAAGAGGTGGAGCTGCGTCTGACGCCCATTGACAACCTTCATGTGTCCGGGGATGGAGGGGGCTCTTCGGCCTCAGGGGCCTCAGGGGCCTCAGGGGCCTCAGGGGCTTCAAGGGCGTCAGGGGAGTCCGGGACATCAGCCTCTGGAGGGTCAGGGGGGTCCGGGGACATAGTCTTTATCTCAGGCGCATCCCAGGAGCTGCCAGGGTCAGGCTCTGGCTCAGGAGGTTCTGGGGAGTTCCTACTCTCCGGAGACGTCCTGTTCTCTGGAGATGTGTCCGGATCCGGGGAAGCCTCTAGATCTGGGGATCTGTCTGGGAGCTCTGGGGATGTGTCCGGGGGCTCTGGGGATGTGTCCATGGGCTCTGGGATCGCCATCGAGCTGGGATCTGGAGAGTCCGGAGACTTGTCTGGGTCTGGGGGTTCAGGCACCTCTGGAATCTCTGGGGCTTCAGGGGAGTCTGGTGAATCTGGTTTCTCTGGGATAACATTCATAGAAGGTTAGTACTTTAATCTTTCCTTAGTCTCAGCTAAAATGGATTAGTGATCCTTCATCTGCTGTCTCTCGACCAGTGTTTTCTAAAACGTTTCCCACTGAGGACCATTCAAATTTATGAATAATGACCAGTAACTACAACAGGATTCATCCTAACTGGCAGTCCTCATTCACAGACGCTTGCAATTTAGTCTTGCATAACATTGTTCTATATACTGGAAATACCTTAGTTCTCCTGGAGCTCTTTGTGAAAATTGGGCATAGATTTTGGAAAACGCTGTTCAAGAGTTATTGTCTCTATGTGTATTTATGTCAGTGACACTGTCGTTTAACTGCCTCATTGTTCAGTGTGGTTAAATGTTGTAATGTTGTTTTTTAAGTAACACCAGCTGAATGCTATCTAGTTTCTTTTGTGTACTTATTAACATTACGTCTCCTAACGGACTCCTAACTGTTAAAGGCGAGGAACTGCCCCACTTTCCTGAGACTGGTCCCAGTGAGGTATCTGGGGAGTTCTCTGGAACCTCAGGGGTTTCAGGCAAAGCCTCCGGGGATGTAGATATTTCAGGAGCCTCTGGGACATCTGGTGTCTCTGCCTCTGGAGAACCAGAGTTCCCTGGGGTCACTCTGATGCCCACAGGTCAGTGTCATACCCAAGTGAGATAAACTGTACTAAAATGTGTTAATTATTAAGCATTGTGAAATTATAGGGGATTAAACGCATTCATGTGTATAACTTTTTATTTATTAACTACTAAAATGTCACTTTTATTTAACAAGCATGGCAATCAGCATGTCTGATTGCCAGACCTGCTTTGCTTTTTCTGGTCTAACCTGTCCCTGTCCTACCTAATGTTGTCTCTAACAAGAGGAGGGGCTGCTTCCCACTACAACAAAGAGCCCTGAGGAGAGCAAAAGGGAGGTAGAAGGCCCAGAGAGCTCTGGTGATACAGACGAGACTGAGGAACCTGACAGGGAAGGTCAGTACTCAGGTACTAGGGTCAACAGTCTGAAATGTGTGGGCCATCCTCGTCATGTAACACACAGCTCCACACGTGTAAGCCTTGTGTTCTGTGCTGTAGGTATGCCCACTTGTCTGCTGTGCACATGTCTGGGTGGCTCAGTCTACTGTGATGACCTGAGGTTGGACAGTGTACCTCCTCTACCCAAAGACACCACTCACTTCTACGCACGCTACAACCGAATCACCAAAATCCACAAGTCTGACTTTGCAAATATGAGTATGTGAAATATCATATTTTAAAGATGGAAACCTAAAAACTGCAACTCAGTGTTTGTCGTATACATTTTAGACAAACTGAAGAGAATTGACCTGACTGCCAACGAGATCACATCCATTGATGAGAAAGCATTGATTGGTCTTCCTGAACTGGAGGAGCTGGTGATCAGAGAGAACCACATCTCACAGCTGCCTGCCCTGCCTGAAACCATGACCCTCATCGACGCAAGCCACAATAAGATTGGCTCTAAAGGCGTTCACAGAGAGGCTTTCAAAGTGTGTACAGTTGTCTTAGTAGACCTTGTGTCTCACCATTGACAGATTGCTAATGTTTGTTTTCACTTTGGCCAGGACATGACTGCCTTGCAGTTCTTGTATATGACAGACAACAACATTGACTACATCCCTGTGCCTCTGCCCGACAGTCTGCGGTCTCTTCACCTACAGGTAGGCCATCAAGACTGCGTTAAAGTACTTCCACAGTACTTAGACTTCTAAATATTTAAATATAGTTTCTTGTCAAACTCTAGTATTTTAGTAAGTCTCAATATAGTCCACAGCCTGCGGGAAAATGTTGAGTCCATATTTAGTTACTCATTTACTGATTAAGTAGTTTGTGAATTAGTGGACAATTATTTAACTTAGGAGGGAGCGAGAGATCAGAGAATGCAAATATGCCTATAACAAACTAAATGTGTATGAAGGGTGGGGCTATTGGTCAGCCTTTGTAATGCTGTTGTAATGAGTTAGTGACAGCTGGATTTAAATAGTCACACTGCAGTGTGAACTTTCAGAAGAAGTAGATCTATATTTACCACTGAAAGGCAATACAAAGTTTTCATGAACTATAAAATCAATTACATACCCCCCATAAATAAAGCTCACACCTAGTATGCTATGTTCTGTGTTACCAAACATTTATTTTACAAATGTCTACAGAATTAACTTTTTTTTGTTATATTACTTTCTCAATAAACACATATCAACTTTCTCTAGCGTAACAACATTCAAATGATGCTTGAGGACACCTTCTGCAACTTGAAAGATTTCAACTACATCAGGAACGCGCTGGAGGACATACGCTTAGACGGAAACCCAATCAACCTGAGCAGGACCCCTCAAGCTTTCGTGTGCCTGCCTCGTATACCCATCGGGACTCTTGTGTGACCTCACACACACTAACATGTACTTTTGCACACTGACTCCACAGATGCAACAACCTGTACACACCTTTGTACATACCGACACATACAAACACTAACAACTGCATTTCAGTGGTTCAATCTGCTGCTGACAGATTCAACTCTTTGTGGATATTTATGGTTAAGGCACCCCCACAAGTTTATAACCTGGTCAAGCACTGATCGATTGTATTTCTGTTGTTGGAATGACATCAAAACTCCACACACCGCACACCATTTATACTTTATCGTGACCCGTAACCATGTTTCAAACACGCAAACATGTACACATTAAAGTAATACCACAACTTGATTTAATAAAAAGGTGGCGTTCAGTTAAATCTAATGATAAACACTAAAAACAGCCTGTCTGTTAAATTAGTGTCTGTTCAAACTGGCAGCAGTCTAGTTTAATTGTTTAAATAAGTCTTGTAAAAAAAAAAAAAAAGTTAATAATTATATTAATGAAAAATCTAACCACCTTGTTTACGAGCATGGCCAAAGAGGCTTAATGAGGGGGAATTTAATTAACGCAATAAAATGTGCATTTAAACACATCCATTTGTTGTAAAGTCTGTACTGTAATATAGAAAAAAGGATTTTTTTTTTTTACATGAACTGCAATATTTGGTATATTTGATTTAACAATTAATTGTAAAAGTACAAATGCAAGACTCAAGTACCCAGAGTCCAACAGGAAAACTAAAAACTTTTGGTGATTTTGGGAGGGGGGATGTTTATTGTTCATAGTGGATCGGGTAAAACTAACAGCTCTACTTTGTGTGCTCTCTGTATGGAATAACCACAAGTAAATAAATATGTTTTGAGGACCTCTCCAAATTAGAAGTGACTCTTTGTTTTCTTTTACAATTCTGTTCAGTAAAGCAGCAAAAATATATTTTTGTAAGTTTGTACATTTACAGCTATTACTATGACAACAGATTTAGAAGCTGAAGTTTGAAATTATTTTCAAAAATTATTGATAAGTTTTTCAAACAACAAAAGAAATCGCTCTTTTCTGTCTGTACAGTCTGTAATGTCCGAGTCACCCTGAGTTTTTACCAGTCTTGCCCGCTCTTGCTGAAGAGCCTGCCGGTCTTTGGCTACTGCCTCTCTCTCCTTCTCCACCATTGCCCTCTCTCTGTCCATCAGGGCCTTCTCTCTTTCTATGGCAGCCCTGTCCCTGTCCAGCGACGCTCGATCTCGCTCCAACGACGCCATTTCCCTGTCCAGCGAGGCCCGCTCTCTTTGCAGCAGCAGGTGCTCATGCTCCATCATCTGCTTGTGTCGCTCAATCACTTGTTTTTCACTGTCCACTTCCTGTAAGATGTGTCCTATATCCAAACTTCCTTCTTGAGGCCCCTCTCCATTTAACTTAACCTCAACTTCTGGTCCTGTGAACAAATCAAAAGGAGGCGCACGAGCCATTGATTCCACTGATGAAATTGTAGGTATTAGAAGCCTCCTCTTCTTTCGTTTGGGACAGTTTAAGACCTCGTGTCTGTCTTGTTGTGTGGTTATAAGAATAGGAGCGCTCCTGTCTAGTCGACCTTCCATTGCATCATTCATTAAAGAGAAAAAGGACCATTGAGGAAACGGTGCCCCTCCAGGACTATGACCATGAGGGGTATACCTCACCTCCTAGAAAGGCAAACACAGCACAATTTAATAAAAGAGAGGTGTATATAAAGCTTTCAAAAGAGAGGGAAACAAGCACTGCACTTTGTATTTCTTTTTCAGATTTTCCCATTTTTTGGCTGCTTGATAGTGGGTCATTTTTTCTTGCAATCCCATGTGTTTGAGAATAGTCCTGAAGAAAAACAATACGCAATAGTTGATTGTTGATCGATTCCAAATAACATTGTAGAAACTTCATGGGGAATGTGTTGTGCATAAGTGTACCTCCATCCACACATTGATGCATTCCTTTTTCCACTAAAAAGAATTTTGTTTGACATCCTCAGCTTTATCAACTCTTGCGTTTCTTTTGGAGTCACTGAAATATAAAATTTGATCAGGCAAATATAGAAGCACAACATTTCATAAATATAATCAAACAAAAATAATAAAATACAAAATCATGGTGCATTTGTTTTTTTTGCTACAACTTGCATATTTGTAATGTTGAGTTTGACACGTTCATTTCCATCTTGTAGCAGCCACTTCTCTAAAAGGTTGAGGTAGGTTGGCTAGTGCTAAAGTGGTCCACTTTGACCGAAAGTCTCTTTCTGGGAAGTCAGAGCTTACGCCAAAGGCTGGCTGGTTTGTTTCTTTACTAGACATTTCCTTTCTCTCACTCACATTTATAGACGATCTCAATGGGAAGTATTTCATTCTGACCATCACTGTGTCCGTGGCTCGGGCCAGTGTAATCATGACACTCCATGTTGCGATACTCGTCTTAGTTTTGTGTTAGCTTCACGAAGGGCCCTTAGGATGAAGTGTTACACTCGCTCTGGAGGGCCCTGTTTTCTCATTCGCTGTGCTCGAAGGACGCGAAAAGGATCTAATCTCAGCCACATTTGCGCCATCTAGTGTCACGGAGTAGATAAACGTCACAACAAGACTGTATGATATATATTTTTGAGTTAATGTGCATTTGTAATGTACACATTTCAACAACCACTGATCCATAAAATGTTGATTTCCAGCTTGTATGCTTTTGTATTTCTAAGACTTAATACTTTGTTGTAGTTTTTTGTTTGCAAATAGCCCTGAACGTTTTTAACGTAGGCTGTATTTCTATGGTCTACGGTCAGAGAAATCCCTCGTTTTCCATTGTAGAAAAAGTTTCAAAGGTAGTGAAAAGGCCTAGGCATTTGGTGGCCCTAGATCAGTGGTCCCCAAACTACGGCCCGGGGGCAGGATACGGCCCACCTCCACATTTGACCCGGCCCCCCGAACAATACAAGAGACGCATTATTCATGAGTCATAGATTCTGCTCTGACAACTGAAGCTGAACTTTTACCCAAGACTGTGCACGGCACAACACAAACTTTCTTTCTGTGAAGAACCCAGAGAGGGTTATTTGATTTTTATTGATTTCATGAATAGTGTTATTATATATTTCCTGAATTATTTCTTTCTTTGAAGAACCCAGAAAGGGTTTTTTGATCTCGGAAAGGGTTATTCATATTTGGTTATATGTGGCTTTCTGGAAAACAATACATGTTTACATTTAGGCACCCCTGCGATCGTCACACTTTTTTCTGGTTCAAACTGACCCTGGCCCCAAATCAGAGAAGGGAAAAAGTGATGTGGCCCTTACAGGAAAAGGTTTGGGGACCCCTGCCCTAGATTGACAAACACTCGGTTATGAATGTTATGCTCAGTGTTTTGTGTTGCACCTTCATGCCGAGACAAGTTCCTATGTCTGTGAAGTTTGTTAATTGACAATGGCAATAAACCCCTTTCTGATTCTGATTCTGAACCACGGTAAAGTGGTCCGTATTTTACGAGGCGACGGTAATGTGTGGGCCATCCTCGTCATGTAAGTCGTCATGTAAGTTTGAAAAATAAAGTACGTATTCATGTAATGTTTTATTATTTATTTAACATAGTGTAAAAAATAAAACATAAAATCTAAAGTTGCCTATTACATTTTTTGAAAAGAACCTTGTTGAAAAATGTGTGACTATTCATTTATGTCTCATATTTTTATTCAAATGTAAAGGATGCATCAAAACGGCAATATAATAAAATAAAATAATAATACATTTTTTCATAATTCATATTCAAAATCACAATTTGACTAATATGTCAAGCGTAAATGGACAACTACACCACTTTGAAGGTCCATAATATCTTATTCTCAAGAGGTGAGTGAGAACCTACACTGTGGATCTTTTCTTAGTGTGATCCCCTTGACCAGCCTGCCAAGTATCTTTCATTTTTACAGTAGGAATCTTTCATAAATCATATTCAAAATCACAATGTATTACAAATATGTCAAACGCCAAATGGACAACTACACCACTTTGAGGGTCCATATTATCTTAATCTCAAAAGGTGAGTGAGAACCTACACTGTGGATCTTTTCTTAGTGATCCCCTACACCAGCTTGTCAAGTATCGTTAATTTTCACTGTAGGGATTTTCCATAATTCATATTCAATATCACAATGTATGGCAAATATGTCAAACGTAAATGGACAACTCCACCACTTTGAAGGTCCATAATATCTTATTCTCAAGAGGTGAGTGAAAACATACACTATGGATCTTTTCTTAGTGATCCCCTACACCAGCTTGCCAAGTATTGGTCTTTTTACTGTAGGGATTTTCCATAATTCATATTAAAAATCACAATGTATGGCAAATATGTGAAACGTAAATGGACAACTACGCCACTTTGAAGGTCCATAAATTCTCAAGAGGTGAGTGAGAACCTACACTGTGGATCTCTTCTCACTGGTCCCCTACACCAGCTTGCCAAGTCTTATTAATTTTTACTCTAGAGATAATTCATATTCAAAATCATAATTGATGGAAAATATGTAAAATGTCAAATGGACATTTTGAAGGTCCATAATATCTTATTCCTAAGATGTGTGTTAGAACTTGGATGACTGTTCCAGATTTTAGCTGCATAAAACTGAAATGCAGATTCACCATGTTTAGTCCTGACTCTAGGCACCTGAGGTCCTCAGAGTTCGAGATGGTTCATATGGCACTAATATGTCCGAGATGTACTTTGGCGCTAGGCCATGGAGACTTGTATACAAGCAGAGCTGCTTTAAGATAAGATAAGATCACCTTTATTTGTCCCACAATGGGGAAATTCCAGTGTTGCAACAATGGGTACAGAAACAGATTATGCACAGTATAATAATAAAAATAGATAATTTAGAAAAAAAGAAAACTCTTATAATCTTAATAATAATAATAATAATAATAATAATAATAATAATAATAATAATAACACTCTTATTTACAGCTGTCAAATGGACAGAAAATATTGCACAGGGATGATTGACATTGTGTTTATATATATATTACAATATATAAATATTGCACAGGATTATGAAAACTGAATGACACGTTCAGGACTAACAGTGTTTGTTGTAAAGTCTGACAGCAGCAGGAAGGAAAGACCTGCGGAACCTCTCCTTCTCACAGCAAGGGTGGATCAGTCTGTCACTGAAGCTGCTCTCCAGAGCGGACAGTGTCTTGCAGGGGGTGAGACTCATGGTCCAGCATAGATGCTGTATCCCCCACCTCCTGGGGGGGGACACCACCGAGTCGTAGAAGGTCCTCAGGAGTGGCCCTGTCACTCCAAAGGACCGGAGTCTATTCTAAAGTCTATTCTCTGAGCCACAGGGAGCCAGTGCAGAGACCTGAGCACAGGACTAATGTGATAGTTAAGTCCTGGTTCTAGGCAGGACCCGAGCAGCAGCGTTCTGGATGTACTGCAGCTCGTTTGGAGAGGCCAGTGAGCAGGCCATTACAGTAGTTTCACTAGCAGGGACCACGCCACAACAAATGGAATATGAGAGAATGTTTATTGATAATAATAGTGATGATGGATCGATGATGGATCAATGATGGATTGATGATGGATCGATGATGGATCGATGATGGATCGATGATGGATCGAATGAGAGTTGGCTGGGTAGAGAGACTGTGGATGGGGGCTCCGTCTCAGCCCAGCCGATTCAGATGTTATGTTCCGCCCGGCGGTACTCCTTTTTCTGTGCCCTCCATGGAGCCTTATTTTCTCCATGGTGCTTATTCTTAACCATTTTATTCTTCATAGGGGCAATGGTGTCCAGAACATTCAAAACACATGATGTAACAGAGTTTAACAATTCATTTACATTAGAACATGAGACATTTTCAAAATGTATCCTCTCCATAAACAGTTTTCCTGTGCTGTCATTTTATTTTGATGTGTTTCCTCCAAACAACTGCAGGACCAGCCGGTGGCTTGGGAGAAACAGACAGGTCAAAGAAGACCCAGAAATGATCAGATAGAGCAACATCGAGCACATTGACGTTTGAAATATTAACCCCCTTTGCAATTAGAAGATCTAGAGTGTGCCCTCTGCTGTGGCTGGAGTCACTCAAATGCTGAGTAAGACCAAAGGTTTCAAGTATTTCGTTTCAAATATTATCAACATGAACATTGAAATCACCTGTTATGACCAAACCATCAAAGTCTGTGATACAACTGAAAGCATCTCAGTAAAATCATCAATAAAATGTTTGCAGTGCTGGGGACTCTTGTATAAAACAATGAAGAGTATGGATGGAGAATGTTTTAACTTCATTTTAAATGACACATACGAATATGATGAAAACACCGCAAAGGACAACGTGTTGGTAACTATTTCATCTCTTCATCTCTGTTTTCTCGTGTTTCAGATTCAAATTTAAAGCTGAGTGGAGCAAATTCTAATTAGAATTACATTCCCTGTGTTTTTGCCTTGCCATGTTTCAGTTAAAAACATAAAACCAAGATTATAAGAAGTATCTGACATTCAGAACAGCAAGAATCAGACTAGTTTCAGTGGGACTGGGCGTTATCTTTTCACAGAGAATATAAATACATTTACTCAGATTGGGCAGCCTGACTCCCATCTGTGTGATGTGACTACAGAAATAGCACGAGGGGAGGCTGTTTTTACACAGGACCCCGGGTTGGTTTGATTTTTATTATGACTATATGTCCCGGCAACGCTGAGACCCAGTGCATTCTTGCTATTTGAGATACAGGTGACAGGTAGGGGGGATAGGTGGGGCGTTTTTTTGTTGGTGTAGTAGGAGTCGGGGTTTGTGCAGGGAAGAGTTCATCATTGTTGACGTCAGAACTTTTGATCTTGCTATATTAGAAGTGGAGTGGAGTCAAATCAGGCACCATTTTAGTGCCTGATTTGATCAGACATTCAAGATGGTTGGTTGAGGCCCCTGGGTGAGAGTGGAAATGGAAAGGAGAGTGAGGAATAGTGGAATTAGATGTTGCAGGGGAGACCCAGGGCTGCTCTGTGCGCAGGGATGATGACAGGGGTGCTGCCGGGCTTGTCACAGGTGGGTCCAAGGCCTTTGATGAGTACCTTGCGAGAAATAACTGAAATGACTCTTGCGCCGGCCAAGGTGCAGATTGTTGTGGTGCTGCTGCTGATGATGAGTCCTTCGCTGGCGGAAGTGGAGGTGGTGCTGCTGATGTTAAACATTGGCTGATGGAGCAGGAATTCTTCTCTCATTCCTCTATTCTCTAATTGTCAGCTCAGAGCCCGCTCCAATGCCTCAGTGCATGGAGCAGGTTCTCTGTCAGCACCCTCACTTTACCTCTGCATAATAAATTCTAAATGTATATATTTTAAGACAAAAACAACACTTTACCTGCCCCTCTTTCCTCCTCTCCTTTCTGTCCCCTCTCCTCGACCTCCAGTTTGCTAGATCGTTTCTACTCCGGCTTCGAGTTGCCAGTTCCCACTCTTTTCTCCTCGGGCATCGAGTTGCCAGGTCCCAATTCCCCCTCCCCTCTCTCTCCTTTCTCTCCCCTCTCTCCTTTCTCTCCCCCTCTCTCCCTTCTCCTCGATCACCAGTTTGCTAGATCTTTTCTCCTCGGGCTTCGAGTTGCCAATTCCCATTCCTTTTTCCTCAGGCATCGAGTTGCCAGGTCCCAATTCCCCCACCCCTCTCTCTCCTTTCTCTCCCCACCCCCCTCTCTCATTTCTCTACAATTTCTTTCCCCTCTCTTCGATCACCAGTTTGCTAGATCCTCAACTTTTGTTGGCCCTCCGGCTTCCTGCTAAATTGGTCCAAATAACAAAAAGTTTCACCTTTTACTGTAAAATTGGGAAAATTAAAGAATGTTGATGTTATACCAACCTAATATTAATGTTCCAAGTCTTATTAAGGTGTGGAGGCTCATTGAAACTATGTCAAATGCAAAGTTTCGAATGATTCACTTCGTTGTCGTAGGTTTGGACACCCTTGCCTTAAACCATAATTTCTGTTTGTTTCTTTTTTTTTTTTACAAAAATCTCTCTCTCAACAACACTCTGGATTTCTGGATTGCAGTCAGCTGTGCATCTTCAGCTCAAAGCCATAAACCACTCGTTTGAAAACAGTGATGCGAAGTCATGATTGATGTTCTTATGTTCATATATTTTCAGTGAATCATTCATTTCAACCATTTACAGATATGGTCCACACTTAACATAACAGTTACAATGCCAAAATAGCAAGGAGGATATGCTTAACTTTAATCATAAAATGTCACATAGTGCATAAACGATTCCACATGTGTTGTTTGTATATAGAATTCAAATCAAGTCAAATTCACCCACATTGCTGGAAAGAGACATCACATAACATTAAGTTATACAGTGTAATGATAATTCTTAAAAAATTAAAATTTAGCAATTGGTCTATGGACACATTTCTGCTACTATTTGAATTATTGCACACACTCATCTAAGGCCTCTTGGCCACAAATTTCAAGGCCATAAAAATAATTATACATTTACATTTTTATGAGGTCTTCAGTACAGTTTCTCCTACAATGAAAAGTGCTGAAACACTATATTCAATCCAGTGATTGAGAATATTGGTCACTTCAATAGCCAGGAATTATTCATTTAAAATCATTAATTTATTATTCACTTATGATTGAGTTCAGTAACATGCAAGATATTTTTAGAAGCTAAACTTGAAAATGCAAAATGAAGGGAGTAATACTTGAGAATAGCTATATCATTGTCCACAGGAAAGGCACAATGGCCCATAAGCAGTGCAAGAGATGAGGTTTAACAATAAAACCTAAACAACAGCATCAAGTGTCACTCTACACAGACACAAACTGACACAAGATGAAGGCGAAATGGCAGACTGATAAAACCATACAACCTCTCTTCAAACAAACCCATTTGATTCAAAACAGAAAAACACTGGTGTCACATTTGTTCACTTAATATGTCGATGGTAACTGGGGAGTTAATGTCATTTCAACTTCAGAATGCAACTTGAAAAAAAAATATTCAAACTCATTTCAGGAGAAAGCTTTTTGGATGTTACACCATAAAAGCATTTTCGTGTATTGACTGATTTTATTAAACCACTTTAGTGATTTATTTGCAACAGTGAAGACCTTACTGCAGGAAAGTAAAATAGCAAAAAAATGGGTGGTCACTATAAAACCAACAAATATGCCATTATTTCTAGAACATATTCAACACCACCCAATTCACTTTATGATACAAAGACAAATTCTTCGGAATCACATTAAGTTTTGAGTATAAAACCGTAAGAAAATATTGTAATAACCCCCAGCATTTTAAGGAATATGTTTTCACCTAACACATCCTATTCAAGTAAAAAGTCAATTGTAGTTGCATTTTTAGTAGGTTAACGTCCAATTAAATTACCAAAAGAGACAGAATGTTTACATTCACCCAGGTTTTCCTAGTTTTTGATGTTCCAATCACATATATTTATCTATAGTCAGATCTATTATATCTGTTCTGCATTCTTATCCAAATAAGTCTTTCAGGTCATTGTTAACTGATGTACTCTGTTTAATAGCACTTTGGTTCATGCCAGGCGAGGCAGCAGGTTGAGAAAAGTTTTGTGGGCTGAAAAAGGGGTTTGCTTGCATCCCGAAGCTGCCCATGCCTGCTGGGGCTGCCTGCATTGAAGTGTTGTGGGGGGAACTGAACTGATTAGACCAAGGACTGCTATTTGCCGGAGCAGGACCAGGTTTTGGGCCCATTTGGTTCAGCGAGACTTTGGACTTATTAGATGTAAAAAGATTGTCCAAGGCAGACATATCTGGAGTTTTATTTGCTAGTCCCATTTGTCCCTGGTTCTGTGTCAGGGCACCAAAGTTTGGGGTGCTGGTGGTGGAAGCCATCCCACCATAAAGACTGGGGCCTGGTGGTGGCATGCCCATCCCCATGCCAGTAGCCTGAAAGCCCATGGATGTGTTAAAGCCATTGGACAGTGGAGCCCCCATGGAGCCTACCATTGGGCTTGGAGTAGGAAAGGGCGATATAGTGGAAGTCTGCACTGGACCAGGGCGGGGCGTGTTGGCCAAAGACATGCTGTTCAAAGAGGTCATGTTGTTTATCAGACTGCTTGTCAGGTCTTTTGTCTGCAACAGAAAATGTGCGTGGATTTACATCATAGACTCTAGTTGAACATACTGTAACAGTATGTAATACAGTATGTAATACAGTATGTAATACACAGTATTACCTGACTAGAAGAAGTGGAAGCAGGTTTGATGCTTTGCGGCGCTAATGGTTGCTGACTCCTAAGTTTGGCAGCTTGCTCTTGCTCTTTAGCGAGTCGTTGTTTTTCTTCTAATGTTAGAGACATCTGAAGGAAGAAAAACATAAAACAAAGACCATTTTAATTAGAATCATGCTAAAATAGTGAAGTTAAAAATAAACTCTTTACTCTGTTAGGCACTGGTGCAGAGGATCCGTGTTCTTTGCCGTTGACAGTTGTGCTTCCAAAAATATCATCGATCTGAAATGTAGCAGGGGGGTCAAAGAATGAAAGGCAAATTAGCCATAACAAAAGCTTTTGTGTACAAATGTACCATCTAACCTGGTTTCCAGAGTTTGGTGGGGACTTTGTTTCTTCTGACTGGTTCCCTTGATTAGAGATGTTTAAACTTCTAGAAAAACAGGCACATTTGAGGAGGTGAAGTGAGGAGGTGAAGTTGTGTTCATCCATTGTATCGTGTTTTTCTTTATTATCTGATAGCATTTTTTAATAATCATGAGAATACCTTGTTTGTTCCTGCATCACATGCAGCTGCTCCAACTTAGTCTTGTGCTCAGCCTCCATTCGAGTCAGCATATCACGAATAATCGCCATGAAGGAGTTAAACTGTGGGGAAAAAAGGAAGGTTTTGATAAACACCCCCAAAAAAAACACAGAGACATGCTATTGGTGCTGTTGTTGTACCTGGTTCAGATTGAGGTTATTGTCTATACTGAGAGACACAAGGTGGGGCAGGCTCTTGCTGGCAAGATGCTCTTTAGGAATGCCCAGCTTCTTGTGACTGAAGGTGCACTTGTATATTCCTGTAATATACAAAAGAGTTTTGAAATATTTGGGTTGTATGAAATACATATTTTTTTAATAACATTTTAGGATGATATATACCTAGTATCCCCATGAGCACAGCTGGCTCTCTGGATGGAATCTGCTGCAGGAATGGGAGGATCTCATCAATGACAAACCACTTGTCAAGATATTCTAAAATCTTCCCCAAACACACCAGAGAGTTCACCCGCACCTAAACAACAGAGAGATACAGGGTAAGTGTTTGGTATATCCTTCAATTTTAATATAAATTCAAATTTACAGCAAGAGAAGATGTCTGCAGACACGCTGACTTAATCTTTGGAATTAGGGAGTTTTTCATAGATGGGTAGTCTATCAGATTGGCAAATGTGGGAATGATGTTCAGACACAACTCCTGTTGATGTAAAAAAAAAAAGGGAAATTATTAATACAAAGTTTAAGCTTTTTGTACTTATTTGTTCATACCTGGATCTGTACTGAAGGAGCTTCAAGAGCCCGATAGACCATAGGTAGCACACCATTCTTGATGTCTTCCGCTGGCGTTTTGGTCAACAGCAAGTCCATTTTTTGAAGAAATATCAGCAAAATCTGAGCAATAGAAATTTTTAGTTTGAAATCAAAAGAAAACACAACCTAACACATTTCTTCTTGGGTATGGGAAGAGGCTCTAATTTTGTTAGTTACATAAGTTGTTACTACTGAAGCAGGACCCACTCACCATGTTACTAGCCTGAAGAAGCATGAAGGAAAAATGGAAACACAACTCTTGAAACCAATACTTAGTAGCATTTGAAGTAAGACATTAAGTTAAGAGTCCGGCATTTGTCACTACAACTATATCATGCATCTTCACATCATGTTCTTTTATGTTACAGGCACATACACATTTTATACCTGGATGGGTTCTTGCTGCTTGAAAACTGGTGTGAGGTCAGGTAAGATGAGTCGAACATACTCCTCCTTGGTGCACTCTTCCGCAATGAGCAGTACGTTAGGCAGTACAAAGGGAACCATATCAGGATTGAGAAACTCTGAAGTCAACGCAGGCAAGATCCGATACACAACTACTCTCTGTAGAAAAGAAGGCAACATTACAAATAAAATTAAAAAAAAATCATTGTGCTTAAAAGCACACTATGTCACTATTCTGTGAGAGATCTGAAATTGCTGAAATGCTTTGACTGAAATGTTCCACAGTATGAAATTAAATATATGTAACTTGCATTTATTCAATTACAGCTGTTTTGAAGGCTAAAAAATACCATGCATCTGTAACAAGGTCTAAGGGCACCGCCTGCTTGTCGCCATGGAGATAGACAAATTTAATACCATACAGTGCAAGAAAGCAAAAACTTCATAGGGTGACGTGCAGATGTCGGACCCACAAACAGAAAGGTTACATAGTGTACCTTTAAAACATAGTACATAAAGAGAAAAAAAGTGTACAGGAAGACAACCTTGGGAAGTTTAGGCAAAACTTTAGGCAGGCCTTTATAAAACTGTGATTTCTGTAGGTTATCCCTTTGAAAGAGAGAGTCAAAATACTGAAGAGTTACAGCTCCGACATCATCAAAAAATGGGATCTGAAGACGCAAAAAACACAAGGGTTATAAGGCCTCCACACTGTCTTCACCGTCTTTATTGGACTTGAAACAAAACTGACCTTTGTCATCTGGTCAGCATCAGGTCTAACAGTTGGTGTGACACTTAAAAGCATCTTCACATGATTTCGAACTTCTTCAGGTATATTTTTCAGCAGTGCCGGGCTTATGTTGGTCAGCTAATATTGTGATAACAGAGTAAGTGATAGAGACGGTGATAAAATGTAGAATCTAAGCAAATCCTCAATGTATCAATGGAAGAAAATCAGAGCGTCATTCACCTGGTCCAATTGTCTGCTGAAGCTTTTAAAAATGTCGTGCTTGTTGACTTGGAAAACAGGCTTGCCTTCGTTAAAGACAGCATGCATTACCACACCCAGAGAGTACATGTCAGAACCCGAGTCACAGCTCACTGACAGGATGTACTCAGGGGCAAGGTACTCAGGGTTAGGGAGGCAGAGTGGAGGGAGGTTAGGCTCCCACTCTTTACATTTGTATTTAGGCTACAAGGAGAAGACAAATCAGATATAGTTATTCAAAGGAGATCTTGTATGTATGCATATAGAATAAGGTAAAAAGGAAAATCAACAGACCTCTGCATCTGAGGGATTGCAAGAGGAAATGCTGAAGTCAAAACCCATTATTTTCCAGGCACCACTTTTATTGAGAATTATGTTTTCAAGACTCAAGTTTCCATGAACCATTTTTACTCCACTGTGAAGAAACGACAGCCCTTCGGATATCTTAGAAAAAGGAAGATAGGAACAATGTTAGGCACTAAAGACATTTCCGTCTTATATAACACTGAATGCACTTCCTGTCTCCACCAGTCACATACATTATGTTAGGATCAATTGGGCTGGAATTGAACCAGCTTCTCTCTGGTTCATAATTGCTTAAAGCTCTACACTCCTGACGCACCCATGGGAAAAATATTTATACTATCAATATGAATATCTACAAATATAATATTGATAGGCTCAAGAAAAACGTAAGTCCAAATGTCTCACATTTGCCCACTCACCTGTAACAAGCCATATTTGGTTTCCACATCAAATAGTTTGTATTCCTTTATGTCATTGGGGACAGGACTGGGGAGGTTGTCCCATTGACCCATCACATTGGCTAGACTGGCAAACACTGGCTCTGTACAGAATGCCAAACAATCTCTGAAAAATCAAGAAGTAAACATGTTAGAAAAACATGTTAGCTTTCATAAGACGCATTTCTAATTCTTTATAAGTTATTGCATTTCTCTTTTACACTTTGATCAAACTTTCTCTGTGGAATCTGTGATGTATGGTTGTGTAAATTACCTTGATTCTTCAAGAGGATGCTGCACTGTCAGAAGACGAGGGTGACGTAGTCTTGTCAACTGCTGCACACCTTTTTTCAAGGAATCAATTATTTGGTCCTTTTCATATTTTTGATACTTGTCAACTACCTTTTTATCAAAGACAAACACTGCCACTTCCTGGAAGAGAAAGGAATAATGCAGGGTATTTACATGCATTTTTGGTAACCATAGAACAGAAAAAGTACCTTAAAAATCTTATTATCACTGTAAATTAGACACTCCGACCTGTTTAGTGGACTTCTTTATGCCATTGTAGATCCTCCAGCACATGCAAGGGCCCCCACTGGCAATATGTCTCCCAACCTCAAATTCCCGTGTCACTGGGTTCCCCATAACAGCACTGGTGACATCTGCAGTCACCTTAGTGACTGTGCTCTTTAGTTTGTTCAGCATAGACTCCATTTTAAAACCTGAAAGAGTAATACATTTGTATTTGACAAGATCAAGACTAAACCATACATGAACGCATTATTCAATGGTTACAGGTCAGTTATTAACAAAATCTTAATACTCCTTGTTTGGATCATGATCTTTTGAAGGTGAATATTTTATACTCAGGTAATATTTGATCAGAAATAGCTGAAAATGAGCAACTCAATGTATGCTATAACTTGTGTTTTTCGTCACACAAATTCTGTTGCATTGCACAGTTGCTATAGTTCCCTTTTGACATTTCAGAGTCTGACGCTATTAGTTTTTACTATTGGAATAGTATTTTAATATTACTATCTGATGGCGATATTAAGTCAATCCAACAAAACTGTTAAACATGTCTTTAAAAATATTATTTGAGGTTTCGTTTCTTGAAACATTATTACAGTTGTAGAAAAAGATTCAGTTGTAGTCATCTGGACTCTGTTTTAGAAAAAACAAAACGTTTCAACTCTCATCCAAGAGTCATTCTCAATCAGAGAAACAAGACTAAAGAACTCTTTAGTTCTCAGACTTGTTTCTCTGATTGAGAATGACTCTTGGATGAGAGTTGAAACGTTTTGTTTTTTCTAAAACAGAGTCCAGATGACTACAACTGAATCTTTTTCTACAATGGAACACTCCTGGACGAATGAGGGATCACACCGACATATTATTACAGGTTTAATTATACTAAACGATATACTCGATATTCAAATTATGCATATTTTCAAGACAACATTCAAAATTCAATATATTGCCCACCTCTACTTGAATCAAGACTATCACCTCACTAAACATAATCAGTGCTGTCAGCGGTGCTGCAATAAAACATACACTTAACTAATTAAAATAACATTATATTCCACCTTGGGCATCCATATGATGTTGCAATGGGAGACTTATTTTAGGGAAGATCATCAAAGACATTTCTTGTCATTTATGGATCATGTATATCGTGTAAGATGACACAACCAATTCCGTTTTTAAGGGGATTTACATGTGCGCTGTACATTTGTTGTTACAATTGCCATGGCAGGTTTTGTGACATTTTTTCTCAGTCGCGCCACAGTTGTAATTAGCCTCAGTGTAAAACAGACAAACGTGCGATTGCTCAAACTGTCACTAATTTATAAAAGGACAACTTATAAAAAGGGTTATGTTCATCAGGGTCAATATAAAATACCTTGCAGTAATCATTTGAGCTAAAGCGACCTAGCTGTACAGAAGCTAAACCAACGCAGCAGCTGAGGAAGCAGCGTCAATGTTGTTTAGGAGGCGGACAATTTTGTTACGGGTTTTTCATATTTTGAAAACGATCACTTACCTCGTCTTTTGAAACGTATACTTGACTCCTCCTGATATATAAAATATCTTCAGAAATAATTTCTGTCAAACACCAGTCACTTCCCTAACCCCATGTCTTCAGGTGAATACGAATGAGCTAACCTAGCTTAGTTTAGCAGACGCTTGAAGCTGCCACTTCCGGGTTTGTCACAACGCGTCTGTAGCGTCATCTGCATCACCACCATGATCACCACTCACAGCAAGACAAATGTTAGTATAATACTCTACAAACTTAAAATAAAAATTAGAGAAGGTATTGATGCAACTATAATAACATCTTCAAAATAAACGTAGTGAGGGAAAGGTGGGACTTTCAAGACAATATTCCGAAGATTTATTAAAGATTCTACATAATAAGTCACTTATCAACTATGTGCAACAGGCAGGCATTCGAACAAACCACATGGTACATTAGTTCCAAAATCTAATCACCAAATCAATAAATGTAAAATAAGTTAATTACACAAATCTTTACAACATTTTTTTTTTTTAGTTCATAAAAAATATGATAGAACATGAAAAATGATTGGGTTACGTTAGTTCGTAAACATGTATCAACAGAGCAGACAAAACATTTGTTTAATTATTTATATACAAACAAGTCATCTCATTCTGCCCATCTAGACTGCTGCAGACCTGCACTACGGTTTGTCTTGGCCATTAATTTCAATGGAGAACTAGATAAAAGTCTTGCCATTAAAACGTTATATAAAGTAGGATGATTTGTGTAAAATGTTCATGTGCACCAACAATGCACTCTTTCACTAGGCTTTGAAGTACTGCAGGTAAATAATTTCTTTACAAAATCGCACAACTGGACAAAGGACCATAAATAATGGCGGAGCCAGTGATATCTTTCTGAATTAGGTGAATATAGGTGTTCAGAATCGTGTTTGTAAATGCTGGAAAAAGACCACAGGGTGGTGTTTTTCAAACTCTTTGAGTAACCTTTTCTTTTGTTTGAGTGGCATTTCCTTGTTCATCGAAATATTATTAATAAGCAACTTGAGGCTTTCAAGAGTGGCAGCCTCACATTGGTCATCATATTCCTCTGTTGTCAGCTGCTGGCAAAAAGTGAAAGCTGCAACACACAACAATGTTCTGCATTACTTACAGATTCACATACAAATGGAAGTTACAGCTAATGACTGGCCATTTAATGGTAAGACAGTCTTTTGCTTACTTGGTATAGTGTCTGGATCTACGCCCTGCTGCATCTTTCTCAGTGTTCCTCTGACACCATCAATAAGAGATTCAGGAGTCTGAAATAAAAGAGAAACAATGCTAACGGAGCACATAATAAATGTAAGGGACTAAATATTAAACATTGTATCATACCTTGAAGAGCTTAGTATGATTAGACATTAAAAACAAAACCAAAGCCTCAGTCTGAGATTGGCCAAGTTTATAATTCTGAACAATTGCTCTCTGAAATGTTCGGCAGACAAGTGTCCTGTTATCTGTCTAAATGCAGAAATAACACATTAGATACAAGTTTCAGTCTTGAAATCATGTGATTCTTTTTCCCCCCATGCTGGAATGAAAAATATAAGAAACTTGTGAGCATGGCTTTAGTTTAAGACGCTTGCAAGATCTCTGTTCGGTCATATATCCCATTATAAAAAAAATACTAATAATTATTAGTTACTTGTTTCTGCAGACGACAAGCTTCTGGGGGAGCTACTGTAGCCATGAAGGTCAATAGTCTTTTGAGTTCATCTCTGGCATTTGCGTCAAGAAGCCGCAAACATAACTGGGTGGCTTTAATGGCATTCTCCAATTTTTCAACATCTAATTAAAAGATAACAACAAATTAGTTTATCTTAAAAAATATATACATTTATAAAAATATTACTTAAATACATCAGATCAAATATCTCACTTATCAATTCTAGGATGGCAATATATATGTCCAGATAGCGTCCACAGATAAGTGGGGGTTTTTCTTGTCCACTGTAATACTTGGAAATGATGTCAAAAAGCAGTCTCTTTTGGTCTGTCAACCGCTCTTTATATTCTGCAGATGCATCACCATGATGTTGACTAAGCTGCTCTCCTGCAACTACTATCAGTTGGTCAGGAAAGAGCTCAAGGAGATCTGTTGCAGCAGACAGCCACGCATCCAGACTAAAAATATAATAGTTTAGACCAACGTTAATAAACACATTGCATATTCATAGTGGTCAGCATTAACAGGAGTACTTACTGGGGAAGGTCTAGAGTATCCATCAGCTCTCTCTCCACGCATGTGTTAGAGATGACAAAGTCTTGTTTGGACAGAAGTGCTGAGCTGGTCTGACGCTGAACCCTGGAAGGAGAGGTCAAGATCGAGTCCAGCAGAGGTACCTCAACAATCTGTAAAAGCTGAAGGAGGGTCTGCTGCTTCCAAACCGCTTCCACCACTGTAGTTTAAAAGATATTATATATTATTTATATACCCCAAACAAACATTTTCAAAAAATATCATCAGAATCAGAAGATATGATATTGCCATATTACCAGCTCTGGAAAGTAAGGACGATGATGTGCTTTGAGTTGGTGATATTAATGCAATTTCATTACATTAATCAAATCATTGTTTTAGATTTTTATTATAAGAATCAAACATGATAAAAGATGACTAAATATAGAAGGTTAGGGTAATTACACATAAACCCCTGTTTTCTTAATACTGAGTATGTCACATCCGTAAACAAAGACGGTCCATGTGAAGCGGAGTAGGGTTGCATCATGGTTACTGCTGCAAATTATGTGACATCCTTCGATTTTATAATAACGTCTTAATTAGTCACGTATATCCTGCATGAATGTAAAGAGATGATACAGCAGTGTGGCACGGTACAATTGTATCAGAATCATATTACCAGCCCTGGAAAGTAAGGGACTTGAAGTGCTTTGAGATGGTGACTTGGGCAGTTGGATGTCAATTGTGCTCAGGAGTCTATGAATTCTCCTTTCAAATGGGCCAGTAGCAATAGGGTTTGAAATTGTCCTTATTTCAGATGGGCTGGGGAAAAAAGAACCGTACACCGTTTGCTCTCCCAAAATTAAACATATGTTAAAATTTTTTTTTTATATATGTTACGAGGTTCAAATTATACCTGCAGCTTTTGTTCCACTTAGTTTCCACCTCTTTTGTCTGAACATTTTCAGTGTCTGAGTCCACTAAGGTGGTGCTAGACTCCAAAAATCGATAAAGGCTCGAAGTGCTGTCCTCAAATAACGCATCCTTTCCTCTGCGAAACAGCTTTGTTCCCACAGACTCAAAGACTTTGGCTTCCATCAGAGCCTGACACAAGCGTGCAGCTTTTAGACGAGACACTTCACTCGTGCAAAATAATACATTCTGCATCAAATAGTTGAGGACAGCGTCAACAGCATCAGAGCCCACGAAACACTCTGTATGAACACAAAGATGTCTCCGGCAACGGCGCACCTCCACCTGCGTCTTTAGAGCATGGATTATGTTGTTCCATAGATGTGTAGCACCAAAAGGGCCAGAGGAACCTAGAAAATATTAGGAAGATGATTCAATAAACATAAAACAGTAAATAAAGATGCACTCAATAATAACCAACAACCAGAAACACATTTTTTTATGCGTTTAAAGGACTACAAATGACAACGTTAGCCTTTACAGATGAAAGGGCAAAGTTCATTTTAGTGATCTGTCCTTGATACACATCAGCAGAAAAAGCAAGTGCTGTGTATATGTGAATACCAAGTGAAAGTTGTCTAAACCCTTATCTAAAGCTACATGTTACATTACCTTGTACATTTTCACGGACACTTCGTGTTTGACTGTTTAATCTTCTGAACCGAGGAGTCAAATCTACCGCCATGAGGTCAACCATTCAACACGTGACTGAGCAGGTCTTTCTCTACGCAACACTGAAATGTACTTTGTCGCCCTCTATGGGCTAAAAGATCTGATTTCCCCAACTCAAGTGCAAGTATTTTTTCAGTTGTGCTATATCTGGTTCATTTTTGTCGACGTGTATCCAGTTATTTTTTTACTAAAGTGGATACAAAATCCCCGGAGTAAAAAAGTAGTCCAGCACAGTCTGCAACAGCCATTTAGCCTGGCTTGGAAATGTAGGTTGTAACTTGTACTATGTAAATTGTAATTCATTTCTTAATGTAGGCCTAGGCCCAAGTATGTTTTGATCAGTGGTGTAGTGTTAGGGCCAGCAAGGCCTTGTCAGCATTTCAGCATTAAAATGTTAAATACGCTATTATTTTATCATACAATTAATGTCATTACTTTAATTTGATAATTATTTTGTATTTCTATGACTACAATTCTATAAACCATGATAACAGATGGCTAAATATAGAAGGGTAGGGTTGTTATTACACATAAACCCTTGTGTTCTTAATACTGAGTACGTCAATGACATTAGTTGAGGTCACATCCGTAAACAAAGACAGTCCACGTGAAGCTGAGGGGATTGCACCATTTTAAACACAATACTACTGTGGCAAATTATATGGCGTTCTTCGTTTTTATTATAAATAATGTCGTAATTAGTCATATTTATCCTGCATGAATGTAAATTTACGGTACAGAAGAGCCGATGGACGATGTCCGAGTAGGTTTTAAATGTAAACCCCCTTTTGGGAGTGCAAATGGTTTAGTCTGTTTGTGCCTGAGGAGATGAAGTACCTTTAACAGGCAAACCAACCAAAGCAGCAGCACGGCCAATCTTCAAACCTCGCCGTTTGTTTTTTCTAGCAAGTCTCCGTCTGTGGAGACCTACATGAGGTAAAACACGCATATCACATCATTTTCACCTACATCATATAAGCCATAGGCTATTGGGCAACTTTCTTTGAAGGGTTCGCTTTGTCGTAGAGCGGAAATTGGCCTTTAAAATAAAAAACATGCACAACTCCACTGTATTGTTGTATTTGTTTATTCTACTTGGTAAGATTAGAGTTGGGAAAGTACACAATTGGTGATATAGTTGCCATACAGGCCTTCACAGCGCATGTTTAATCGACTATAACCAAAACTTTTCAGCGTTTTAAAAAATAATACGTAACGAGGAAATAGTCTATTGTGTTTGTGTTAGATAAATCTAAAGTCAACTGAGGCTTCGGTCTTGTTTTGGTCTGGGAACCTGATCACGTGTACCCTGTCCGTACGCGTGTGTGGATATTTCTTTATCCATGTGCTCTGCTCAGACCTTCTGCGGCTGACAGACAGAGGGCTGCAGCCAATAGGAGCAGCCGGCTAGTCTATAGTGCGGCCCACGGCTTTGTTTACATTATACTGCAGGCACATCTCTTTGCCAGAGCACTCTTTGTTAGTACGAATCTGTAGGAGGACAATTCGTTTCTTGGATATATATAAATACTGTATATATATATATATATATATATATATATATATATATATATATATATATATATATATATATATATATATATATATATATATATATATATATATATATATATATATATATATTATATATTACATATATATATATATAATATATGCAATTACCTTTGTCATAACATTTTATATTTGTCTTATCTAGTAATAAGGGCCGTCACACCCTTTGATCCTTTCTTTGTAAGTTATATTTGTAAATGTATACCTAATGTTTCTTATTGCTATAGCTTACGGTTTTGCTCATATTAACATAGGACTACACAGACAATGAAATTAAACTTTTGGGACTGTGGAACATCACTCAAATGTTGTTCTGTTCTTTGTAGATTTTCTAAGATGTGTTTTTAGGAGACAGCAGAGGTTCACAGTCACACACTCCCCTTGCTCCTCACCCTTGTGCTATCTTTAAACTGAACTATCAGCAACTGGGTGTGCATTCATTTTTGGCTGCCGATAAGTAAGACCTGCAGAGAACCAGACACCCAGGGCCATTCTACCTGCACTGTAATTCTATAGACACTTTTTTTTCTCGCTGATAATAAATAATGACTAAAATAAGTTGGTTGTTGCTTCTGAGCTTAAACCACTTTGAAACTCTATATTTTCTGTTGTTGTTTGCATAAAAGAGGGGCCAGTGAAACAGGATCTTTCTTACTGTTGAGTTGCTCTGTTGCCCTGGAGACCTTTGATTGTAGATAGGGCTAACTGAGTCTCTTTTATTCTCAAGAAATAATAGTCGTCCTAAAGTCCTTGTTAAACCAGGTGGCTGTGAAAAGAGCCTTTGAGATCCTGAGGGCTGCAAAATGGCCCCATCTTCACAACTGGCACAACAACTGGTGTTTTTGTTATACATTGTTAGCTGACTTGTTAATGTTGAGCGAACAGCATTTGTCACACTTTGGTTCTGTCTCACATTCTGTCAACTGCTTAAGTCATTTTCAATATGTTTTAACAGAACAACTTTCATAAATGTATGGAATTTGTATACAGGCCTAATAAATTCTAGGTTGAATAGAATTTACAATTTATAATTTGGGATTGTTGATATTTAATTCGGGGTTTTGTAATTGCAGCACTAACTCACCATGCCTCTAAATAATGAGAGACCAGGCTCCATGTCCTCCGGTGGTGAAGATCAGGGCAGCGATGTGGAGTCCTCGTCAGAGCGCTGCGACAGTTTCACATCTGCAAGTGACCTGGACTGCTCTCAGGAGAGCTTTGCCAGCAATAACTCCAGCAAACAATGCACACCGTCTTGTAAATTTTTTCAGATTTTCAGACTCTATAAATATTATTTTCTATTCTTCATATGCAGTGCCTAAATAATTGTCACTAAGACATGTCTTTGTTTACCTATTTGACCTGTTTCACAATTTCCCTTCTACAGCTAGCCCACCTAAAGTACTCACCTTGGATGAAGTCATGGATTCTGCCAGAGACCTCTCAAACCTGAGTCTTGCCCATGAGATTATTGTGAATCCAAACTTCCACTTTGAAACCAACAGCCCACCACAGGATAGGTATAACACATTTAAGTGTTTATTTCTCTTTTATAAGAACTTGTGAGTCAACTATTAACCCTACTGCTTTTCAGCTTATTTAAATTAGTTAAAGATAACCTCCATAAGGCATTTTGGGATATCCTTGAAGCTGAGCTCAATGATGATCCACCTGCATATGGACAAGCCATTAGGCTTCTGGAGGAAATCAGAGAGGTTAGCACCCCCAACCAAGACACTTATAATTTTATGGGTTGATTGTACAATAACATTTTAATCTCTGGTCATTAGACAATGTTGTCGTTCCTAAACCCTGGTGCCAATCGCATGCGGACCCAGATTATGGAGTTGCTGGACATTGACCTAATCCGTCAGCAGGCAGCTAATGATGTCATAGACATACAGGGACTTGCATCGTACATTATCACTACCATGGGCAAACTGTGTGCACCATCAAGGGATGAAGAAATAAAGAAGCTAAGACAAAACACAGAAAATATTGTGACACTTTTCAGGTGAGGCAAGGGAAAAAATATTTATTTATTTTTATTGTGTGATTACAACCTCCTAAATCAACTGAATTTACTTAGGGAGATCTTCCGTGTGCTGGACCTAATGAAAGCTGATATGGTAAACTTGAAAATAAATCATATACGACCTATGCTACTCAAACAAAGTGTTGAATATGAAAGGGCAAAATTTCAAAGCATTTTGGACAAAACACCCAGTAAGTGACAAAAGACATAAATAATTAAAATCAATCAAGTTAATAAAATATTAATAATAATAATGTGTTCCTTATCTCAGAGGCTCTGGATAACACCACCCAGTGGATCAAATGTGCACTGGAGGAGTTGCAGTCTGCAGCCAGTTTCTCTGAAGAGAAGCAAACAGCTGTTCCCGGGCCTTTCCAGGTCCTAAACATGGCCTTCCTTCATGTCCTCACATGGGACTACAATAAGAAGACACTGCCAGAGGTAATTTTCATGTCTGCATTCACAGTCTACCTCTGAATAGAATGACTTTCTTTAATCATTTATTTCCCCTGTTAGACCTTAATGACAGATGAGGGACGTTTACGAGAGATCCAGGAGCAGTTACAGCAGTGTCAGGCGGTAAATGAAGTACTGCTCATTGTTTACAGTACCATCGGAGGACCTATTCAGGGCCTGCCCCCTCTGTCCGAGCGTCTGAAGAGGATGACTATCGTGCTACTGGATGGAATGCACAGGCCGTTAGTTACTTTATTTGTTTATCATTATTTAAATTAAGTATGTAATTATAACTAGATTAAGTAAAGTGAGAAATAAAAACTCCCATAATTGAATGAATGCAAGATAGATTAGTTTAATTCCATACTGTGGAACATTCCAGGCAATAACATTCCCATGGAGACAAGCAGACCTGATTATGCACCTTTAATGCCATGAAAGTCTCTGTAGCTAAAATGCTTGGTTGTTCCATCAATATTCCATCATTTATGGTAATTAGATGTTAGTGAAAACGCTAGCGGCCACTGTCAACAATTAGAGCATCCACATGGTGTTTATTAATTTGGGTGATTGAACATATATTATTTGTAGATCATACATCAGAGTTTGTTGTTGTGTCGGGCTGCATATCCGCCACGTGGTCATAATAATTATGCTCGTATATACATCCTACAATCTGTCAGTCAGCTAAACTAAAAAGAGTACTATAATTTTGTCAATATATTTTCCAGTGACTTTAACTTTGAGGAGACACTGCAGGGTGTCAGTGCACAAATCTGCTGTGAACTGAACAAGTCTCTAACGGAGAGAGGATACTCTGCTTTGACCCCAGCTCTACAGGCAACTCTTACAGGACAGATACGCAGCATCACCCAGAATGATAATCCCATCCGCACTCTAGTTGGTAAGATCAATGGAACAGAAATGGTTTCTGGCGTTTTTGTTGTCTCCTTCAATTCAAGTCTTAAGATTTTACATTACATAGCAAGCATTTGTTTTCTCTGTTTAATATAGAACAACTGTGTGTTTTTTAGAGGATCGTGTGCAACAGTACTTTAAGATGCTCATCTGTGATCCAAAGCCTCAAGGGAAACTTGAACATGTACCAGCTGGTCTGACCATCATCAAACATGATTTAATGCCAGTGGCAGCCAAGTTCTTGTCCTTGGTAAACTACAATAAGACTGTGTATGGACCTTATTACGCCGATATCATTAGAAAGCTCATGTTCAGCAATGGCCCATCAGAAGAAAGACCAACTCAAGGTGCAGCTCCGGACACTGCTGTGTCAAAATAAAATGAAACATCCGGTCTTTCTGGTGAAACTACTGCTTTGCTTAATAGGTGAAGTCAAGAAGCTGAAGCAGTTTGAAACAAGTTGCTTAAATGTAGTTTATTACTACATTATTAAGGAATACAGCTTATACAGCAGGGATAATTTCTGAAATAACTTTTGTTAAAAAAGGCTCAACAAATTGACTTGACCGTTCAAGGGATTTGTGTATTTTTTCACTCGTCATTATAGTATCGTTATAAGACTTCTTTTACTTTGAAAGGACTCTTAAATGGAAAAAGATGTATCTTATACTTTTATTAATGTTTATAAATCAAAAATATTCAGCCCAAATAGGTATGTATAGTTTATTGACATTTGTCTATAGTGATATATTTATAAGAATATTTTTTGTAAATAATGTAGTTTAACCAATTGACTACTTTTAAATGGGACGAAAGCAAAATATTACAGTGAATAAAATGTTGTATTTATCATTTTTCTAGCTAAAATCAGGAGTGCCCAAAATGTATTCCTCTGTGGGCCCAAATTAATACGCATGTCAGGGGCCAAAACTTGTTAAAAAGTTTGTCAAAGACATTTATGATTCACTTGTCTTCAATTATTGTACTTGTAGGGAGACTGGTTTGGGCTCCCTTACATTTTTACATCTCCTGGCAGTATTTTTTGTGCAACAATGTATCAAAATCACAAAATTCAGCAGCCATTTGTGAGCAAAATTAGACCCCATGGAGGGCCAAGTTTGGCACGCGGGCCCCACTTTGGTCACCACTGAGAAATAATTCTGAATTTTTTTATCTAAAGGTTATTTGCAAGGGTCAGCTTTGTTCATGTATTGTCTATTTGTATCAAGTTAAACGCTAAAGTGAAAACTTTGTATATCTGTCATACATTTGTTTTTAGGTACTGTCTTTTACAGTGTTGTAATTGTGTTCTGTCAGGAAGTGACAGCTGATGTTTTTGTTGTTGTTGTTGTTGTTGTTGTTTAAATTGACCCAAAGATTCAAAAGGAGAGGTCTATATAGTACGTTTACAAATGTTACAACCTTGTTTATGTATACTGACATGAAAATAAAGAATACAGGGGAAAAGCCTATGGGTTTCAGATGGTTGCTGTGGTTATGGTTTATATATACACTGTGGTGTCTACTTTTTTCAGATATTTTATTGGTAATTTTAATAATTCTATTCGCAGAATGTCAAAAAGCCCCACCGCATCAGTTTGCCCAGTTACATGCGTGACTTCATTGGTCACGTGACAAAACTCCGGCTTGCGATTGGCCACTTCTGCTCTCACCGGGGTTGTTGTTTTCGTTCTGAATCAGGAAGAAGCTCTTTCAAAATTGGGCGTGTAATTGAGGAATAAATGATTGTCGTATCGCTTATTCATTGAGATCTCCAAAGTGACTTAATTTGGTGATTGCTGAAGACTTCTTTTCTACATCTGGGTAAATTTCTCTCTTGTATGGACAGTCGGGTGGAGACTTTCTTTGTTTCTTTGTGGGGGAACTTGTCGAGGGGTATGTTAAACTGTGTGTTATTCTAATGAGTCAGACAGCAGGTAGTTAAGCCTCAAAGTGTTAATGAGTAACTAATCTAAGGATTAGGGTTGGATCTATTTCTTTGGTAATGTAAAATAACATTTGACTGTTCTATGTAACTTGGCAGCTGTAACCAAGTGTTAACTGTTAGTGTAAACTTGAATTGTCACTAATATGTGTAACTACTGCTTAATTTTCAGTATTTCTTGGCGATTTAGTAAATAACTGAACAGAAACTATGACGCATGATTTATTACGCGTAGTTGACATGTAACTTGTAATATGTGAGCAAATTAGTTGGTATTTTGAATTGTCAGTGCCTGGGGCCCCTGGATGGTGGCTGTGTAGAGGAGCCATAGCAATGGACGAAAGGTCGAGGAGTTGTCTGCTGAGAGCCCGCCACAGACTGGAGCAGGACATCAAACCCACCTATATAATGGATCACATGATCAGCGATGGTGTGATGACAGAAGATGAGGAGGAGATGATCAGGACTCAGGTGAGTTGTGAGTTATTTTGTGCATGGGTTTTGTGTGTGGAGTTATAGATTAATTTACCAAACACGATAAGAATTGGATCATACAAAAAATACAACATTTCAACTTTTAGCTTCACAGACAGGTAGAGCCATTATAGTTTTCATTTCAGCGTTTAGGCCACACATGCTCCTTTAGAAACTAGTTTGCTTAATGCTGCCAGGCTCCATGTGGCAGCAGTGTTGTGAGTTTGAATCCCGGCTCTGACTGTTTACTTGATGGCCTTCCCTTCTGTCTCATTTCACGCTCAGTTGTCCTGTTTAATAAAGCCTACGGGCCCAAAAAATCCTTAAAAAAAGAAAAAAAAAAGAAACTAGTACGCTTAAATGTTTATCACAAACCGCTCCACTTTTGATGTCAATTTCAGTGTTTGTGGTGTGCAAAAACATCATATATTGGGCTGCCATAGAGTTGTTATGGCATCACTAGTTGGTGTGGGAAATTCAGGGTGAAAATCTAAAACACACATTTCCACTCTGGTTAAAACAGCAGGAAAATATCTGGGGCATATCTGTTATCCCCAAGGCACTTGATGAATATTTGTGTATATTCATTCATACAACTGAATTCTATAAAATATACCCATAGGCAACAAGAAAGGATCAAGCAGTGGCACTTCTAGAGTTGATGCTCAGGAAAGACAACCGCACGTACATTTCATTCTACAATGCCTTAATTAAAGAGAGATATGAAGACTTAGCCAGCCTGCTTCATGCTGACTTACCGCGCACATCACCTACGACATACAAGAGTTTTCCAGACGGCTGTACACCATATGGTAAGAAATGTTTACAGTGACAGTAGCATTTATTTGTTTCTGTATCTTGATCTCAAACGTTCTCTTATTTAATAGTTCAGACTGTCCTAAGTGAAGGGGGTGTACCTCAAAGGCCAGTTGTATTTGTCAGTAGAGCAGAGCTCTTGAACAAAGTCCGAGAGAAACTTTATCGGCTTCAGAAGGAGCCTGGCTGGGTCACTATTTTTGGGATGGCTGGCTCTGGCAAATCAGTGCTGGCTGCTGAGGCTGTTCGACACCACAGCCTTATAGAAGGTAAACTAATGGGTAAAGTAATTAATTTAAGACCTTTCATCTTTGACTTATGGTAATTTCCTTTTCTCTGCAGAGAGCTTTCCTGGAGGCATCCACTGGTTGTCCATTGGCCAGCTGGAAAAACCAGACCTGCTAGTGAAGATCCAGTCACTGTGCTTTCGGTTGGAACAGGGCCTGGACTCACAGTTGCACCATAGACCTCCAAACTCTCTGGATGAGGCCAAAGAGCGCCTGCGCTTTCTCATGCTCCGGAGATATCCAAGGTTCAATCATTGTACATTTAAATTTTATAGACTTTAAACTGTTAGAAATAACTTTGCAGCAACAGCTCCACCATCAGATTTTGCTCTCCACTTGCTTATGTTTTTGTTTTTACTTGTTGTCTTGGTCATGTATTTTACTGCTTCTGTTTATGTTAAATAGATCCTTGCTGATTTTAGATGACATCTGGGACAGTACAGTACTGAAAGCATTTGATATAAATTGTCGAATAATGCTGACCACCAGAAACAGAAGCCTCACAGATTCTGTTAGTGGTACGTCTTCCACCGACCACAAACTGACTGAACAAAGTTCAAAAACAACTGCTTTATGCTGGTGTTCATTTTATAGGAGCAAAGTATGAAGTTGAAGTGGAGAGTGGTCTGGATGAAAAGAAAGGTCTAGAAATTCTTGCTCTGTACACAAATAGTCAAATCCACGGGCTTCCTGAAGAGGCCTGCAGCATAGTGAAAGAATGTAAAGGTCTGTAAACTAAAACTGCATTTATTTTGCATTTCACTTAAATAACTGGACTGATTGTTTTTCTTTATCAGGATCTCCTCTTGTAGTGTCTCTCATTGGGGCATTATTGAAAGAAAAGCCTAATCGTTGGCGCTACTACCTGGCCCAGCTGCGGCAGAAGCAGTTCAAGCGTATAAGAAAGTCTTCCTCCTATGATTATGATGCTCTTGACCAGGCCATGGCTGCCAGTATTGAGGTACTGCCTGAGGAACACAGGGAACTGTACAAAGACTTGACTGTGCTGGAGAAGGACATCAAAGTGCCTGCCAAGGTCTGAATATAGTCCAACCTTAAAACCTTTGGTGTCACTGGAAAGAGAGAATTATGTACATTAAGCATGTCCCCTTTTTCCAGGTGCTAGCAATATTATGGGACTTGCCTATAGAGGAGGTGGAAGATATTCTTGAGGAATTTGCCAACAAGTCTCTACTTTTTGTGGACTCAAACAACAAGCCTTATCTTTATTACCTCCACGACCTCCAGTTAGACTTCCTGATTGAGCAAAACCGCAATGAAATTGAGGTCAGTTAGAGTAATTAATACACACATTTGAGGTTACATACATAAAATCTGTTCAAAAATGAAACAAGAACATGTTATGTGTGTGTTATAGAGTCTACACACAAAGGTGGTACGTCAGTACCAGCAGTTCTATAAAAGTGGACACCCTACTTCAGGTGATGAAGAAAGTCTCTATTGGATTCGATTCCTCACAGATCACATGGCAAAAGCCAATCTTACTCAGGTATGATATTTGACATATTACTACAAGAACAGACAAAATGTGGTCAAAATAAGCATTTTAACACTTAAAACAATACACCTGGTTTGTATTATGTAAATGCAATGTCCATATCAAGTAAATGATAATTATCACTCTAGAAATTAATCAAATCTATTGGAAAAAATACTTGCGATGTACCAACCTGTTTTTTTTGTTTTTCTGTCCAGGAGCTCTACTCTCTCATGTTCTCACTGGACTGGGTGACTATTAAATCACAAGTAATGAGTCCAGCTCATCTTATCAACGACTACATTGCACATGGACCCATTTTGGATAAAGAAGTTAGTGGCATTCTCAGATCAGTATCATACTATAAACACAAGGTTCTCACTGATCTTTGTGTTCCAGAACAGTGAGGTACGCAGTCAGTTCCAGGAGTTTCTGGCTTTGAACGGTCACCAGCTAGAGCACCGTCCGGATGTGGTGCAGCTGGCCCTGTCTGAGCCCCACACCTCTGACGTCTACAGACAGGCCCACAAGCAGGCGTTGGAGCGATCCACCGGAGGAAAACTCTACTTCGACTGGCTGTATGTGCTAAGCAGTCCTCGCTCTGCTTTAATTTTACATCAATATTTATTTGAAACTTGTATGGACCCTTCCTGGACTGGGAACTATATACCAAATAGATTTTAAACATGTGTTTTTATGTGTGTTATTAAGGAATAAAAAATGTGTAGAGAGTCTGTCCCTTCTGGTGATACACCCTCATCAGGGCTCGCTGTACTCTGCTTGTTTCTCTCACAATGGAGCGACGATCGCATCATGTGGAGCCAGTAAGACCCTGAAGGTACTGTGGTATATATGCATTTGTGTTTCAGATAAATGTGTAAACTCCTATACATAATAACCTTATAAACTTTCTTGCCTTGTTCCTTTTGTGTACAAAGGTGTTTAAAAGCACATCAGGTGAAAAGCTCATGGAGCTTCAGGCCCATGAAGATGAGGTGCTCTGCTGTGCCTTCTCCCCAGACGACCAACTGATAGCTACCTGCTCTAGTGACAGAAAAGTAAAGGTAAATATTCAACTTTTCAGTGAAAATGTACTTCACCGTTCTGTTAGAATATGTGTTTTTATCCTGTACTGTGTCCTGTTATTAGGTGTGGAATGTGGAAAGAGCCATGCTTTTACGAGTCTTTGAGGAGGAGCATGAGGAGCAGGTAAACCACTGTCAGTTTACCAACACCACACACAGAGTTTTACTGGCCACATGTTCCAATGACAAGTTCTTAAACGTAAAGGTAAGTAAACCCAATTGGTGTATATAAATTAGGCCTGTTGCTTTGACCAGAAATGTAACAATCCATATTTGCTTTTTCTTTACTTTCATCATAGCTTTGGAACCTCAACAAGCCATCTTCTCAGAACACCATGTTTGGTCATTTTGAACCTGTCAACCACTGCTGTTTTTCACCAGATGATGCTTTTATCGCCACCTCTTCCAACGATGGCACTGTTAAGGTGAAGTTGCACCATTAAAATGCAATGGCACCTATTCTATATAACCTTAGCTAAACCCTGTCTGTTTTTATATGTTTAGCTTTTTCAGGTGTCTTCTGCCAATGAATGGAAGGCGATAAACGTCAAAGCCTTGTTTGATGGTGATGAAGAGGTACTTGTCAAATGCAGTACCTGGACTGCTGATGGGAAGCGCATTGCATGTGCAGCCAGAAATGCAGTTTGGGTAAGACCGTTTTGATTTGACTCTGTGTGTACTTCATTATCAGCCGTACCTGTGTTATATAAATACTGTATTGAATGTATTAATTGATTGAAGACCTGCGATATTGTTTTGTTTTTGGTCCCTTTCTGTAGATATTTGACATTGAGACTGCTGATATGCTGTTTGAGATCCGACCTAATCGATTGAGCATGGTACAGTTCTGTCAAGCCTGCCCTACAAGTAACCTCCTCGCTATTGCATATTCAAACTATGGTGTCGAGGTACGTCTCTCAAAAGCATATCCCGATTATCATGTAGTTTATTTACATGATATGTCATTATTTTTACATTGTATTCTTAATTCTGTAAAAATGTCCCAGCTGTGGGATCTAGAGTCTAACAAGAAGGTGGCTGACTGCAGTGGTCACCTGAGTTGGGTTCAGCGACTCCAGTTCTCTCCTGATGGTTCACAACTACTCTCCTGCTCTGATGACCAGACTGTTAGGGTAACTGTAATATGTTATGTTCCTTCACTACCCCAGTAGTCTATATTTTAGGCATCCATGTTATAAAAATGCTCATGTTCTTATGTTATCTTTTTGGTCAAAATTCTAGTTATGGGAAACAAAGAAAGTGCAGACCTCCTCTGCTATTTGCCTGAAGAGAGACTCAGATGTTATTTTCAGTGATGAAGAAATTATTGTGTCAGCTGCAGACTACTGCAACAGGCTGCAGGTAAATACAGACTTGAAAATTGATAACAGAGAAGCATTTAATCCAAAATGTCCCAAGGAAAACCGAAGGCAGACTTTGTTCTAAACACTGTTTCAGGTGCGTGATGGAAGGAAAGGACAGGTGTTGTTTCAGTCAGAGGAGAAGTCATCAAGGATTCGTTGCACCTGTTTGTGCAGGCAGCTCTCCATTGTGGCGCTGGGACAAGAGGACGGCACTGTCCAGGTATTTTCTGTTTCACTTTTATGTGACAAACCTGTGTAAACTGAACATGATGTGGATCAACTACTATTTAAGTATATTCTATGACTATACTTCCTGTTGCTAAATACATTTTCAGTTAAAATGACGATAATGATGATAGTATTTTTTTTGTTTCCTTAGGCACTGTGATAAAGTCTAATTAATACAATTGTCTAGCAGCTCATGAATACAAAGCTGATGATTTGGGTTGTCGTTTTCTTTATGATGCCAAGATTGATTGTTTCTCCGCAAAATGTTACTAGATGTAATTCTGTTTTGCAGGCCTAGTCCTAAATACCAATTAAAACATAGAGCAGCGACTGTACAGTAATTGTTCTGTGTTGTTCTATTACCACAAACTAACACCAGAGGGAAACATTGTATAACTTGCGCTTCTTTAGTTTGCAGAAACTGCTGCAGAGTTCCTCAATACACAAGATACATTAAAGGCTGCGCGACAATTAGTCTGTGTAAAAAGCATTTATATGTTATGTGTTAGCAGATTATAGGTCACATATTGAGGAAAGTTGGCAGGAAGTTCGAAGGACTGCTGACCTCCTGCAGGAGGTTGGTGTTGGCAGTCGGGTTTTCAGAAGGCAGTGTACAAGTACAATAGGGACGGAAGCTGAAGATGTTTGAACAGAAAGAGCATTGCATTTGGGTTTTGTGTGATATAAATACTGAAAATTTAGGAGTTTATACTGGCATATACAACTCTTTTGATTACTAATATCTATTGTTTATGCAAGCACGTATGCATGTATTGTGTTGTGATAATGTAGAGATGGAGTATGAAGCTTTGAGCATCAAAGCACCAGCTGTGTGATGTTCATAACCCAAATGTTTATCCCCAAACTTTGTGCGATACTTTTATTCCTTTTTAATCTAGAAATCTCATATTGAAATGCAAATGCTGCAAATTACTTATTTTTGAGTTTGTCATAAACCAAGGAAATGCTGATAATTCCATATTCACCAGAATACAAGTTTCCTATGTATTTCGTGCTTTTTTTTCTGACAATGCAGTTTATTTCCCTTAGGTGTTGAAGGTCCCCTCTGGAAAGGTTTTGGCATCTTTACATGGCCATACAAAGACTGTGTTTCACTGTGAATTCATCCAGAACGGCCAAACGCTCATCACATCCTCTGAGGACACCACTATCCGGGTGGGTTACTCCTGTTCTTTTGCTTTTATTTCTCTCTACAACCATTTCCTTCAGTTTTTCTGCTGTGCATTACAGTCTGTCTTGGCTCATTAATCACTCAAACCAACACAGTAAAACGAATTTTTGGTTTTAAGAATTTCTCCACACGTCTAGTTCACATTTCACTCTGCTATTGATTACCCTTTCCCTTCCTATTACTCACCTTGACAAAAACTGCTTGCTTTGCCAAACTGCTCATCCAAGCGGTTTCCAGCCTTTCTTGTTCCTCACCTGTTACTCTGAGCTGCCTCACTGTCGACTCTCACGTCCTCGTCATCACTTGCATTGTGCAGCGCCCACTGTTTGAGTTCATGTCTGTTTTGTGCTATCCCCTGCTCCTTCCACTCTCCATGCTCTGTTGATCACACACACGCCTCCCTCCCTCTACTGTTCAAACCCACTGCAGCACATTGCTCTTTCTCTGACAGCGCTCCTCGATCAAAATTCAGGCAGGTCAAAGCTTATAAAATAGTTGACCATGATCTTGTAAACTGTTACGTGTATGCATACATGCAAAGACGAAATATGATACCCTTAAGAACTGCGAATGACAGATTTACATTGAACAATACAAATTTTACTTCCATATTTGTGAAATTGCACAGTTGTTTCAATTGTAAACAATTCAACCAAAAATCCTTCAAATGAGCAACGTTAGAACTTTTATAAATTTCATATTAAATGTCTTGAAATGTGTTTTTTTCTTTTCTGCAGATGTGGCGTTGGCAGTCAGGGGAGTGTAAAGTACTACAGGGCCATAAAGAGCAAGTCAGAGGTTTCTCCATTCTCTCTAACTCTCCCTCAAGGTTGTTGTCCTGGTCGTTTGATGGCACGGTTAAGGTACTTCACTCTCAAATAACGGATGCTTTTATGTGGTTAAAGACACTAAACTTATCTGATTTGTGCTGAACACCAGGTGTGGGACACTGAGAGTGGACAACAGCTACAAGACATTGACGCTCACAGAGGAGCCATCCTGTCCTGTCATGTCTCCCCGGATGGATCCCTGTTCACCACCACCTCTGCAGACAACATTGTCAAGGTGAATCCGCAAACACACTATATATTTACTGAACATTTGTCCATAGAGAAAATAATTCATAGTACTTTCTATGACTCTTGAGATGTGAGGCTATATGAGATTAGCTGAAGCTGCATGCTGTTGCGTTACCTGCAGGTCAATCTGTCCTCACACGCCCACGCGTGTCCTCCCTCACTGTGCTCTCCTGAGTCTTCTCATCCTCTCATTGGGCCCACCTTTGACAGTGTCATTCATGGAGCTGGGCTTAACTTTGACCTGACTTTGATTAAACTTAAAAAATGTTTTTAAATCTATTCTCTTTGTTGCATGTATTAGCAATACCGAGATACTGAACTATACTAGGCCTAGGGATTAAAAGAGAAATCCATTTGAACATTTTTGTCCTGTTTCTTCTCCTTTTGATTACTGGACACTGTCCAACATTAGAGTCATGAATAGCAAAGTCCTCGTCCCGTTTATTGGAGAATTTGGACATTACCAAGGCTACTGTGGAGAATACCTTCTGAAATGGCTGCCAACTGGCTTGAGCTTGTAGATTGCACAGATAGCGGAAGGTCAATAGACTTTGCCTTCCAGACTTAGCTTGGCCTTGGTGCTTTGTTGTGCTCACACACAGGCATAAAGTCTGTCTGAAGGTTAAAACAATAAACTTTACATTGAAAACAAACATAGCCCAAATACAAACATAGCCCAAATAACAAGGCTGCAGTGTTGTGAGCGCCATTCGGGCTCCGACAAGTTACTGAATATCCTTCCCATTCTCATTACCATTTCACACTTTATATCCCGTCTAATAAAGCATACAGGCCTAAAAAACATTTAAAAAGAAAACAAACAACAACAAAAAACTCTTTTAACCCTGTGATAAATGGCCTTCTAAAAGGGTATGCTCCTAAAAAAAAGTTAATACTTAATTTATTATGTAATGTAATGTGAGGATAAGTATTAAAGTCTATATATGAATTATTTTCATGTGCTGTGCTTCCCGGTGGTCGAGTGGTTAAGTCACACCACACAAATGCCAGGCTCCAAGTGCAGCTGGCTGCAGTGTTGTGAGTTTGAATCCCGAGTCTGACAGTTTACTGCATGTCCTCGCCCCTCTCTCATCACCCGTTTCATGCACATCTGTTTTTTTAATAAAGCCTGCGGGCCAAAAAATCTTTAATATTGTGTTTTCATGTGCTATCACACATTTCTGTTATTTTTGTGATCTTTTTAACTTGATATCCTTATCAATCCTCCAGGTGTGGCGCTGTGAAACCTGGGACTGTGTCCACACACTCAAGGGTCACTCCGAGTGTGTCAGGAGCTGCAGATTCTCATGGGACGGCCGACGCATTGCTACAGGAGATGACAATGGAGAGATAAGGGTTAGTTTCAGCAACTGTCTTTGTTTAATATTATTGTTGCTAGTGAATATTGGACAATAACATTTGAGAAAGGCACAAATAACAGCAGCAGAAATGACAAGTCACAATCATTCAACAAAGGGTAAGGCCCTCTGGAGCGAAACTCCATTAACCAGAAATGATTCAAATGCAATTCCATAGAATAAAAAAATTAAATGTGCGTCAAATGTGCATCATTTAGAATAAAGACTGCCATTGCTAAACATACACAAAGATATAAAACTTTTTCTATAAATACAAAAGACCAATTTCTCTCAAATATTGTTATCTGCCAAAATTCTGTTATTGAGCAATTCATATTAATAATCCATCCCATTTTACAGGTGTGGCATTTTGTTATTTTGCATTAATAACTGATGTTGCATAATACACTGGTGTTTATTTATGTGTCTGTCACAGCTCTGGAGCGTGAAAGATGGCTCTTTGTTGAAGATTTGCTCAAGAGAAGGAAAAGATGGTATGGACTCGCTTCATGGAGGCTGGGTGACCGATCTGCACTTTTCACCAGATGACTCTCTCCTCGTTTCGACCGGAGGATACATCAAGGTTTGGCTTTAATGAACCACCACATTCTTATTGCAGTTTTCCTGTCCAAATTACTGCGCCTCATTCATGAAGTGTTCAGAATTTCTGCGGTTTTAGAATATTATCACTCTTATATTGCAACCAAAAATTATATATATGTAGAAATGATTTCATATAAAATATTGCATTCTACAAGTATGATCAGTAGTGATATAGAGCATAGGCAAAATTAGACTTCTGAGCAGTCCTTGTCTGTTCTTGCCCCAGTGCCTCTGTACGGGCCACTGTTCTAAACCCCACAAGACTCAATACGGGGGGTATTGAGTCTTGTATCACCCCCCATGCGCAGAAGCACTTGCATCCATGCGCCGCCCTCCCCCGTTATTTGGGGGCACATGAAGACTGCGGATTGTGAAAAACGCAATAAAACGCTGAAAGCTCCGGTTTATTTCAATTAGTTGTTGACTTAAATTTGCTTCCACTGAGTGTGCTCATGTGTGTTTTGACATTTTTAATCACTGCTGATAAATACGTCTATCACACTTTAGTTTCAAGATAATTGAATGAACACTAAGTTTAGTATTTATCATCTTAAAATCGCCATTGCTTTAACAAAAGGCTAACTGAAAACTCTCTGAGGTGTGACGACACAATCCTAGTCCTCTTCAGTATATACTGTAGACCCAGCTCTATACCGTATCTCAGATGGCAGCTCTCTGTGTCTCGATGATCTCATTGGTTTCCACAAATGTCATGTGTGGTCATCTCTTTAGTTTATTGTCTTTATTTTCACTGGAGATGAGGTCAGACCAAGGGCGATATGAACAAAGCTCACATTGGCTGTTCAGCAGCAGTGATGTAATCCACTCGAGGGAGCCGTGCTGATCGATGGGCATTTATATCTCAGATTACTCCAATGCTGTGTGTGGGTGCTTGTTGTGTGTGCATGGTCACAATTCTTTCATTTACAACCTGCCTCAGCTGCTCCACACCAGGGCCTCTGAAATAATGTCTGTACAGAGGGTAGCACACTCGAAAGCCCTTTGGAGCCAGCTCACTCACTACATATTACTTTGAATCATTCTTGATTTCATACAAAGCAATCGTAGCTTGAAAATGCTTGTTTGAGTGTTGCCAGGCGGCTAATGGGTCTAAGCAGCAGCTCTTATGCCAGATTCTATGCTGGCCTCAATGTTGTGGCATCGATTCCTGGCTCAGACAATTTGCTGAATGTCCTCCCTGCTCTTAACCCCATTTCAGTCTAGTCTCAGGCTCAAAAGATCCTTAAAAAGAAAATGGTCACGGTTGTAAATGGTTTCATGAATAATTGTAGTCATTGTCAGAATAAGTAGTAGCAGATTCGATTTACGCAATTATCGTTTTTTTCTTGAATCATATTTCACGGTTGCCTATTATTATTATTATTATTATTATTATTATTATTATTATTATTATTATTATTATTATTATTATTATTATTATTATATTATTATTATTATTATTATTATTATTATTATTATTATTATTATTATTATTATTATTATTATTATTATTATTATTTTCTTTTCTGATTCTGAAGTTGTCAAATAGTGATAAATACTAATCAATACTGAAACTAGAATCTAATCTAGATGCTCATTTGTGTCGTATTGTGTTGATATCTGCATTAAGTTTTTGTTCTATCCAATGATAATAGTGTGGAGAAAGAGGTGAAAGGAGTTTTCTATTTATCTACTGTTTCTTGTGTTTTCTGATGTATCGAATATTCATATTAAGTTTTTAACATAGTATCTAAATAGGGTTTGAAATGTCACTATTGTCACACTAGTTGCCCATATGAATTAAGGCTGCAACGATTAATGAAGTATATCGAGTAATTCGATTACAAAAAAACTTTGATTATTATTGTATGGCCTCGATGATTCGTTTAATTTGCATATTTAATTCAAAAAACATGAATCTGTGGACGACTTGTGGTGCTTTCGTTTCACTCGGAGCTTGTTCCAGACCTGCAGCAGCTAAAGCACAACAGAGGAGAGAGCGGCGTGTTTTAAACTCACAAGTGCGACTGGGAAAAGTTTATTGTGTAAAAGAGCGCTGTGTTTTGAGCTGTAACTCTAAATACTGTGACTAGATCCGTGCGTCGTTCACTTTTTAAGCACGTTCACCACGCGTTCATCTCAGAGCGTCCCATAGGGGCTCGATTTTGGCATTTCACGAGAAGGGTGAGGATAAAGCCTGCGTGTCTTAATTCAACCCAAAAAAAAAAATGACTGCATGACTAACAGCCTCAATAATTTGTTAATCAGCTGTGCCTCCATTATGACAGTGCTAATTATTTTGGGCCGTGCAGATCGCTCCATTAGGACTACGTTGGTTCTCCTTTACTGTCCTCTCCTGAGTAGTGTTGACAGTGATTCATATGATAGATTATCATGTTTTAAGGCTGAAGCCCCTGTATCTAAAGGTCTGATTGATGAATGGCCCAGTGTGTGGGGGCTGGTCAGCACTGAGAGGCCATCCTGACTGTCACAGTAGTTACAGAGCGAGTGTGTGCCTTTCATGACGGGGACAATGATGAGAATCTAACTGTCTCTGTGACGTGTATAGAAAAGGTTTGTCGCAGTGTTGGCAATCAGGAAATGTACCACAATGAAACTTCACCTCCACCTCTACAAATTTAAAGTTATTGGACACTAGAAACCCCTCAAATTAGAGATAGGTCAATGTGTCGTACATCGGTTATCTGCCTTAAATCTCTAACAAAGGCCAATATTTTGTTTTGGCCGACCTGTTGCCTGATGAACATGCATAAAGCTTTATTTTACCACTTTAGTGCGAAGACGGCTCCACACAAAATGTGACTACTCTGTTCTCTTTTAAGTTTGTGGTAAAACAGAGCTGAGGATGAGTTTTTAGCCAATTTAAATTACACAATTTGGGTAAATGCCATTAGTTCTGGATTCTAAACAGTCCGTATCGGCATTGGTCATGAAAAAACACATTTTCAAATATGAATGTAGACATGATTCAGTTATTCATTTGTCCGGAGAAAAAACATCAACAGCTTGATTATGATTACATTTCTGTCAATCATCCTCAAAGAAGAAAAGAGACTCTCAAAGGGATTTGTGCTTATTTTAATTCTTCCACAGCTGGTGACAAAGCCAAACTTCATGATGCAGGATCAATGGGATTGTGCTAAATGTACAGTGGGATCATAGAAGTTAATTAAAATGTGTATTCATGCTATTACTCTTTCGCTATTGCAAGTGATTCTTGAAGTAACTGTTGATAGTTTTGTAATCAATTGTTTTGTGTAATTGTGTTTACAGTTTTAGCCCTCCACACAAAGCCCTAAAAATGGAACGCAACACAACGTCGTACAAAAAAAATCAACCTTTCTCACAAATGAGTTGCCTATTATCTGCCCCGTATATCTGTTAGGCACGTCAACTACTTTCATTTCATCAGTTCATTCTCTTCATTTTAGGCGCGCTGACACCCCTCCTTCACTCTAGGCAAATAATCCTTTGAATCATGATTTCAATTACGATTTAAATAGTCATGATTAGTGCTGTTTCCATAAATGAGCCGTCCTCTCTGGGATGATACGTTTTTATCAGTAAATGAGGTACATTACAAATAATAAAATCCTTCTTCGCTGTAACGTTTTTGTTGTTTGCATTTTGTTTTCCATTTTGTCTTCTGCTACAGTCTTCAGTACGAGTAGGAGTGATTCTTTTCTTCATAAACCTCTTATACCTCACATATGTTGAAAATGAATGGTGTGAGCATAATTAAAGCAGCAGGTCTCTAGTCTCATGTTGCGTATAAATACTGTACTTGTGCGGTGTTTAATTCATCTCAGACACACTCCTGGAAGTCTCTTTTATGATCATGACTGGAAAATGTGTAAAAATTATATACATATGTTTTGTATGTATTGAATCTTTTAATCAAGATTTGAAAGGCTCAAGTCAATTTAAATGTTATCCTTTCCCACATATACTTAGTTGTGATTATTTAAAAAAAGGAAGACTTGTGCTGTTCGGTGGTGGTGGGGGTGGCACATGTGCACTCCATGTGAGCATTGTGAGTTTAAATCCAGTTCTAGACAGTTTGTTGCAGTGTCCTTCCCCAGTCTCAACTCCATTTCATGCTGCACTGTCCAGTCTAATAAAGCCTATGGGCAAAACATTATTATTTTTTTAAATATGAAGAAAAATGAGGAATCAGCGTGTTGTGTGTCGTGCTCTAAAATGTCATGTAGCCATTTTCACAAATGCAAACATGTAAATAACCATCTGCTGCTTGTTACAGTGAAATGTCATAATAAAGAGGTGGGGCTTATCTGGTCTGCAGTTTTGAACTGCAAGTTAGTGGATCTGTTTCTATTCTTAAGTTTTAGTTCAATGTTACCGTTTTCAATAAACAAAATGTAAAAGTAAGTAAATGTTAAAGTTCAAAACTAAGTATCTACAAAAAAGCATAATATGTCTCTTTTAAGATCAATCTGAAAGTGACGGATGGATAGGATCAGAAATGAGTACTTTAGAAAACAGATTAAGTTTGTTCTGGACCCAGGGGTTCCCAAACTTTTCAAGTTGAAACCCCCAAAATAACCATGACTCAGGGACCCCTGCAAAAGGAAATTGGCAAAGTGTTAATTACATTCATCTGTAGTTTATTGTGTTATGTAACATCATTTAATGCTGTTACCCATAGGTTCAAAATACATGTTGAACATATGGGTTTGTTTCCAACTAAAGCAAAGCTTGTACCTATTTAACCTAAATCAATATTTTTGGACCCCTTAGGTCTTTTTCTTCTTCTCTGATCCAGCTGTCAGCAGCTTGAATACTGTATCTTTTCATCTCATTTCAGTGGAAAGATTTTTGCTTTCTTAATCGTTATATTTTCCTCTGGATGGACATCCTGAAAAAATCCTCCAAGTTTTAACAGAGTTCATTTTTAATGTATTACTATAAAAAATGGAAAAGATGACAACTTCATGATAAGGTCCCACATCTAAACCATCTTAATGGAAATGAATAATACATAATGTTTGCAGAAAATATCAGCTTCCGATTAAATCACAGTATTAAATATACAATACATAAATGCATACATAATAGGTTTCAACCAAGATGTGAATCAAAGGTTTTAAACATGAGATGAATCTTTGTAATTATGACACATATACTTGATTGTCATTCCAGGCCTGCTCTGTTGATTTGAACAGATAAAGTTAAGATGAAACATGTCGCTTGCTTCACATTTTTACTTGTGCTGTTCTGTGATCACTAAAGTATAGCTAGAAATTTTAAAATAAAACACAAACTTTTTGAAGAATTGTGCCAAGCATTAACAGCTTGCTCTGATTATGTAGAAACATTTGTTGCTTTAAATACAATTCAACAATTTGGTGTAACATTATGGCAATTCCAGAAGTAATTAGGTTAGAATTATGGATGTCACAATATCAAATTTTAGTGTGGCAATTTTTGAGAGGACATGATGCAATTACTCACAATTATTGCCACCACGGTCAATAGGAATTATCTTTCATTCACATTGTCAAATAGATCACCTCTTATCTGTATGTTGAAATCAAACTTTCTGTAAGACGAAAATTTCTTGACTTTTGCTTCTGAATTTTACTTATTATAATTTTTTTGTTCTTATTATCAAGTTGTGACCTGAATGACCATGACTGTCTATTAACTAAATAATAAAATTGAGGAATCTGCATCAAAGTATCTCTCAAACAGTCGCTTCAGTGCTACATTCCAGGCCTTTTTTGGCAACACTCAGAAGGTTGGGAATGTTGCAGAAGACCGTCCTCCCCTGCCACCGCCGAAGTCACGTATCTGTTATCGAGTCGAACCATGATGAACGACAAAGAGAGAAACACAATTTCACCATATCTCACCTCTGTGTGTAAGCGCTCCCTCCAGACCTGCTCCTCCTCACTGCCTTTCACGCCCGCATTTGTCTGTCATATTTATATCTGTCCACTTCACTGATCTTATACTGAAGCTGTGCACCAGGGCCCTTAAGGCAGCATCTGTTTTGCCCTTCAGACATGACGCCCGAAACATCATTTGTTGTACGCAATTCTTTTTTATTTCTTTTTCTATAATATAGCTGTGCGGATCTTCTTCTTGCTACATATTTACTTTTTTTTGAGTCTGGCATGCTCCTGAGATTCTGGAATGTGCATGTTATCTCTTTAAAATGCAGGAAACTTTTATTGAAAGCCATTTTATTTGGCAAAAATCCAATTGAAAATCATGATTGGTCAAGATGAGGGAGAAGAAATGTATATGTTTTTGTCTTGTCGCCCAACCCTAGTTTCAAATGTACTAAAAAGTAACATCATTTAATGTCTAGTTCCTGTTCTCTGCCTTCTTTGACCCACTCAATCTTACCTTTCAATTGCTGACTTGTTAAGGATTATGATTTAGGGCTTTTTACTCGTTTGCAGCTTTGGCTGAGAGATTTCTGAGAGAGAAGCCTATAGAAGAAGCGAAGGTTACACTGACCTCCCCAGAGACACTTGATGGACAGAGAAGACTGAGAAACAAAGCTCTGGGAATGAGAGTAAAGGACAATATGAAATGGAGGCTGCCTTTTCTCTGGGGGTGGATGATATAAAGCAGTCATGACCAGTGTAATGAGATTGACTGGGTAAATGTGAGTGCATTTTCCCTCCCTGGCAATGATCTCTCTCAAGGCTAAACGCATCACTCCAGTCCAAGGTTTAAGGGCTGTTTTGCCTTCATCTGCTTCTTCACCAGATCAACAAGGTCATTTTTGTGGCAGAATAAGACTTAATTTACAGAAAGGATTTTGAACAGCAACATTTGAATATTCTGTACTTGAAGTTGTCACAAACTGTCTCAAAGGTTACGGTCATTTATGTTTTGAAATGACTATAAGCGCACTGATCCATATATACGTATACTGTATTGGCTCTCTGCATTGCTTTTACTTTCCTGAGCTTCCACTTGGGCCCGGGAGGTTTGAAATAACCCTTTTGAGACGTTTGATATCAGCTTCTCTGTAAAGCTGTCAGATTGTGTGACTGAATGTTAGAGAATTTCACCTTTGTCTGCTCCGTCCCAATGAAACCATTTCCCTCATTGGGGATTCTGAGCCACAGCCATTTTATTTTCCTTTGGTGGTTATACAGCATGTTGTCCTTTCCCTGTGACTGTTAGTATGTTTGAAGAGCACTACTTAAAAGCACACGTACAAGATGAATATTGTAGGCTTTTTGACGTGACAGTGATGAGGCAGGAAGATAAGGAGATTTAGAGATAAGGATTTTGATTTTTAACAATTGTTACAATATTTTTGAGCCTTTTTTATATACAGTCAATTTTAATATTTTGCTCGTCTTTTTTAGAGGCTTGTGGCATTAATTGAACTTTGACTCACATCCTTACTACTCTTCAAGAACCAGTCCTTTGTTGGAAAAAGAGTTTGTATTTTGCAGAAAGATGCCAAATGCTCCAGTGATTATTATTTTTTATTTTTTTCAACATATAAACAAGACAATACAAAATGACACAATACATAAACATTTCCAAATATTCCCTTGAGTCCGGTATATCTGTCCCAATCAGTCCAACGTCTTTCGAATTGCTCTAGTGAAAGTGAGTTGTGTTGAGGCTGTGTTTTTAATTCTGTGCCTCATTTCGATCACGCTGGCTCAGAAGTAAGCCCCCTGCAGCGCCGCTCCAGTCGAGCGCTCAGCAGCTAAAAATATCTACTACCGGTACATAAAATCACTAAATGCAAGAGCAATGTTGTTTGTTTTTTTAAGTCCGAAACAATTTACCGTAGTAGTTTTATGCTTTATTTCTATCAGCTTCAAAGTTAGGGCAGTAATAGTTTTTAGACGTTGCAAAGAGTTAATTTTTGTGTGGCCTGGTTTCTGTGCCGTTGTTGTCAGACTGGGATACAAACACGAGCTGCTGGTGAAATATCTATTTGGCTCTGTCTTGAGTCTTGGTTCCTGTGTGCTGCTCGTTAAACCAGGGTTCATTTACAATGGCTTGAAACAATTTTCCTTTATAAGAAATCACGTGTGATTTAATTTTGCTCACTGGAAATGGTTATGGAAAATGCTATATACGTTTAAAGACGTTTTAGACCAACACGAACTGGAACTCTTTCTTAAATATCCATATTCTTTATCCAACCTAATGGGGCTATTGTCTAACTTTTCTAGTAAATATATACATTTCTAATAATACACATGAAACAGACACGCATGCAATTGAAAACATGCAAAATAGATGTTTAGTGCCATACTGTGGAACATCCAGGCAAAGTTATAACATCTCCATGGAGACAAGCACAGAGTGAACATTTGCCTGAAAAGTTACAGTTACATTTTATCACTTTTAGATTATGATGGTATGCAACAATTATTGTGGCTGGGGTGTGCAATGAAATGAGTCGAAGATGTATGCATGAGCAATATTTTTATTGTTATGTTAGATATCTGCATCAACATCAATAACGCTTAAACATCTCCACTAGTGACCATTTTCCCCGCTGGTCACCTGTTCTGTACAGAAAAGCTAAAGCTATAGACGGATGGAAGTGAATCACTCAGTTATTAATATTTCAGGGGACCAAATCTGGTATAAATAATTCAGTTGGGTATCACAGTGGTGCTCTCTCTACAGGAGCCTGGCCTGGTCACGCAAATAGTTTTATCAAAACATAAAAGTGGCTCTACTAAATCTTTGAACTCTAGCTGGTATCCCTGCCCTCTTTAGTTCCTCCTCTATTGTTTCTGCTTCAGAAGCGTAAATTCCTCTTTTTTTTTTTTTTTTTAGTTGCCAAGAGAAACAAGACTTTACCTATTCCCCACTCTCTCCACATCAGAACTATTTATGTTTAGAAGAAGATTAATTACAGTGAATTGAGGCATCTCACACCTCAGCGTTGGCCTGGCCCTCACCGGGAGCTGTTGCATAAGTGCCGCTAGTGTTCCCAGAGACAGCCTGAATTAGCACACCTATTTATCTAGGGCTAACTGTGAGGTCCTGCCTGGTAATACGCCGTGTTTCTATCAAATAAATCACTGACAGCGTGTTCCGTATGTGTTAGTGACCCCTGCTGTATAGGAGTGTGACGCCATAAGACGCTTATCTGAACATACGGCTTGTTGTTGCTTTATAAGATAAGGATTTGTGTCTTTCTTATCATCAAAGTAGATTTATTTATAGCTACAATTGTATCCTAGCCTGTCTGTTGTCTCAGGGCAATAAAGTGTCCCAAAATAAAAGATGCATTATCATTAATTGGTAAAGTCAAGAAAGTGTGATTTTTCAGATAGTGCTCTCTTGTAGCAATCTTAACCTGAAGGAAAATGCATGGTACCCTCAAAGTGGCAGTCCATTTTGTTGAGTAAAATGTGTTTCATCACTGTACAGATATACTGTGAAAGCTTCTCCTTGGGGGAAAATGAGACTTCTGTGTTCTGTCTGCATCTAATTATAAAGTGTTTTTATCATCCATTTACCATTTTTAAGATGGTAAAAATCAGGTACAGTAACTTTAATGACACAAAGGTAGATTTATTTTCCTTGTGAGACATAGGTTGATATGAATCACTCAAGCATTCCAATAAATTCCAATCGATTCCAGTCCCAAGCCTTGATAAGACGTGTTGCATCAGGGCATGAAGGGAAGTTAAAACAAAACTAGATTTGCAAAGAACTGGGCCACCTATAGGAGGCCACAGTCTTCACTTGCTTTGCATTAGCTAAGAAAGTCAAATTCTCTCTCCCTCTCATTATGCAGCTCCTTTATATTTTCCTTAATCAGTAAAATGCATCATTTTAATAAGCATTATACCTTTTAGAATAGTATCTACCGTCCCCACACATCACAGCATGAGCTAATATGCCTGTGTTTTCTGGTTCAGTGCACTCACACCTCTGTCTTTGGTGCATTATTATTCATAAAATGTTCTGCTCAACTTTGTAGAAAACCAATTTTGGGGCTGTCTCACTTGTTAATTTCAGCCCGCTCTGCACAGAACAAGACGGAGACAGCACTGCGTCCCAAAAACTCTCATGAGTATTGTCCTAGTACACATTATATTTAGAAAGTAATATTGCTTCTTAAAGACTTTTGCTCTTTTTCCCATAGGATCTGACAGAACCATATGGAACAAGCCTTGTGTCACTCTTGTTATGATAAATGTGTTTTTCCTGTTTACAGCATCTTCTAATCTGCGCACGCTTTGTTCTGAAATCCAGCCTTCTCTCTTGCACCTTTTGTCAACCTTCCCTTGTTTTTTGTATTTTTACCATGGTCTCATAAATATGCATGTGTTCTTCTTGCTGTGGTAAAGGATTCAATGTTTAGTGAAGTGCTTCCTGCTCTCCGAGTAAGACTCGCTTTCGGGTTGAAACAAACATTATTTTTTACACTTTGCACACGTATCCCATAATTTCCTCCTCCTTGTGTTACTAACTGGATTATACAAGTTTTTCATATTAATTTGGTCTTGTTTATTTTGGGATTAAGTGATGTAGTTCTCATCTTCTCCCTGCTGCGCTCTCGCTGTTAAAATTTACTCAAATCCAAAATGATGTCGTTGTCTGAGCTGTCACTGCTTTTGACAGCCGGCGGCCATCTTTGCTTGCAAATTCAGGCACTTTCATGATACTATTACAGAGCTGCAAGGACCAGCTCCCAGGTTTGCACGTAAGTATTGAGCCCACCTTTATTTACTCAGAAACGTGAAAATGCCAATCAAACATTCAACAGAGTGCACATGCATCACTGTTGTCAAGCTCAAAACCATTTCTAAAAATATAGAGTTTGAATCGATTTGTTTATTGAAAGGACATTTTAATTATTTTTTCTGACCATTTATTTATTTATTTGTTTGTTTGTTTGTTTGTTTGTTTGTTTGTTTGAAAAGGGACATTGCACATTAATCAACATCAAACACTGTAAATGTTGCCCGAGTTAGCTGATATGAGCTAATTTGCATCGGTAGTACCTTGAAGCATTTTATTGGAGTATTTCAAATTGGACTATTGCATGCTTACAAACAGATTACACAATTGTGTTGTTGTTTTTCTAATAACCTTTCCTTCTTTTGTATCATCCAATGAAGGCTCACGAGTGCCTGTTGTATGAATATATTTTGAACTATCAGCCCTGGACGAACCCAAAGACATTCACTGACTGACAACCATTCCTCATTGTCATTCACTTGGTATCCATTAGGGGGGGACAATATTGACAGGAATATCTCGATATTTATTTGTATTATCCCAATAATCTGTCTTGGTTGAGATTCAAATTACAAACAAAAAGTGAAGAGACTATAATATTTGATGAGATTAGATAAAAAAAACTCTGAGAGCCACTGAGAGACATATAAAGGGATTACCGGTAGTAACTAAAAGGAAACCATATAAATATTAAGCACATAATTGACAGAGATATCACTTTATCCCCTCATTTGAAAAGAGTACAGTGCAAGTTTGTTGTTTTTAAATTGCGTTCATCCTTGCAAATTCACCACATCAAAATTTGGACCAAATTTAAGACTATACCTAAAACTAAACCTGGACTATAACAAGATTAAAGTCAAGAACAAGACCAAACAAAGTCTGTATCAGAACTAAAATTGATTACATTTAGGACCACAAAAGTGTGAACGTACCCTTAATCAACTGTTTTAAAGTTTAAGAAAGAATAAAAAACACTTAATTATCACTATTTACTTTTTGCATATCTCCAAAGCAGCCATTGCAAAATGTACCTGCACATAACATGTATGTTGAGAGCCTATAGCAACAAGACATCATTTCACCCTGGAGAGACTCCAACACAGAAAGAAACGTTTAGCAATAACATGGGTTGTTTGGCGCTCAGACCCCGGCAGAAGACGTTGCGATTATGGGCGCTCCATAATAGAATTGTATTAGATGTCTCCCCCCAGGGCCTGAAGACTGGTGGTGGTAGATATGGGGAAGAGGGGTAGAAAGGATGACGAGGACGATGTAAGGGATGCAGAGAAGGAGAAGGGGAGAAGGGGAAGTGGTGGGTCGCAGTACAGCCTGAAGTTGCCGAGCCGACTTCATGAGGGTTTAAGTGAGGCAGACTCTGCGCTGATTGGGAGCAGAGGAGGTGCACCGTGCCAACAGGGAGGAGTAACTTGGGCGCGTTGATTGAGGCCGGAGAGCAGGTGAGCCCTAGTGTAGCAGTGGACGTAGATTGGGGGGAGTTAGGTCTTCCAGGCTGAATTTACATTTGTCAACTCCCCAGTTAAAATGATATAGATGTGGGTGTAAAAATGTGAAGCGATAAGGCTTATTTGTGGGTTTGCATTTTAAAAACACATTCATCAATAGCATTCAGGCTGTCGATTTGTTTTCCTCTGGTCGCACACTGTGTTAAAACAATGTGCGTCTTTATGACCCTGTGGAGAGGCTGTAAAGAAATGATTTGTTGAACTCGTGCCATCAACATCAGTCATGTTCAGCCTCGAGGCTCACAAATCACCTGACTCTGCTGGTGTTTATGTCGCTGTCCTCTTGTATATTGCTTCATTACGTGCAAAGTCATAAATATAGATGGGTGTATTGTTGTTTCCTGTGTAATGTGTGTTTAATGCCAGCAGGTCATGCGCACTCATGTTGTCCCTGTTGAGTCAGAGGTGTCATAGGTCCTTCACACTGATGAGCTGGTTGTCTTTGCACATTGACACGGGTCAGCACTGCCATGGCCTGCCTCACACTGGACATTTTCCTCAGCGGTAGTTACAACTCTGACCAGAAAAACTATAACTGTAGAAATAGCTGCTCACCTCAGCTGAGCAGAGGGCGAGACCTGACCTGCAGCTGTGTGCGTGAAGCAAATATGTACTGCTACAAGCTGCTGGACAGTGGAGTCAAAGACATATGACACCTGTGAAAATAACTTTGACTTTAACAATGCTTTAAGATAATGTTCCTTTGTAAACAATTTGTAAGGCTTTAATAAACACTAGTTATTTATTTATTTATAAGCACTTGTTAATAGGCTATTAACTAAAAAATAACAAGCTTCTTATTATACTTTTTTAATTAATGTGATAAATATAGATAGAGAACAAGAACAGAGAATCACATTTAAAATGAAAATACAAATATTTTCATACTTAAATAACCTGCTTTGACGACGAGGCGATTTTTAAGAATGTGTATCACAAACATAATGTATTCCATGTAGCAGTGGCCATTACTGATAATCCATTTGTGTTTTACATTGGTCATGGTAGAGCCACTATAGACAGGAGGGTTGTTTAGTTTATCAATAATCATGATTGCACAGGTCACAATATAATCGTAAGAAATAAAAAATAATAGTGTGAGAGTTTTGGAAGCGAAATGAGTAAGTCAATCTATACCCCAAAAAGCCAACCAAAATGTAAAGTGCTTATTATTCTGACTGTCATAGTGTGTGTATACATATATGACCCTAGTCAGGAGCGGTATAACAGCATTGGTAACGGTGACGATAGTAGCACATTACTATGTTCAAACTCTTTTATGTTGCTATTTGCTACAGTAATTATCAGTGGTAGTAGCAGTTGTAGAACTGCATTCTATTAACAGCTACTAACGGTTATCTAGTACACTCGGCACCCTAATTCTCTAATACTAATACTAATAATTTTGCTACTAAAAACACAGGAGCACTTGTAAACTACCATTAGATTTCATAGCCATTTGTTCATAATATATTTTTTTGTTACACTTACGTATTTACATTATACACATACGTACACACAACTACATATTTTGTCATAGGCCATACCCCAGATGCATTGAATGCCATAAATGATTGATTGAGCCTTTGATGAATTATGCAGCCTCGATGAGAAAGGCCACCTTTAAACTGAGATTAAATGGGCTCGATGTGCAGATGCTGCTGCTTGTGTGGATGAGTGAGACGTGGATGTTGGCAAGTTGGTTTATGAGATTTCACTGACTGTGTTAATGCAGTTATATTAGTCCATTAAATCTATGATGGCTTTTCAAACCGCATATAAATCTCAACTTCTCTGTTTGTCAAGTCTGATTCGGAGCAAGCCAAGCACGCTCTGATTTATATGAGTGTTTTTACCTGTTGCACACTGTTGAAAGCAGTGCCATGAAATAGTCAAGGCTTTGCTAAAGATTTATTGTGTATTTGTACAATATGTGTGGATAAATGATGGCTCTTTTGAATCGAAAATAGCTGCATCACATTCATTTCAATGTAGATGTACTAGTCTATGTAACTTTTGCTGGCATAGGCTCTACCACCTGCATGTCTCCAAGAAAAGCTATTTCTCTGCCTGGAATGTTCCACAGTATGGCATTAAACTCCATGGAGACAAGCAAGTGACGCCACCAGGCCAACTTAGTTCTGAGCTGCGGCGACCCACTTACAGTACGTTAAGGTGCACGTTATTGTCCCTGTAGGGAATTTGGCCACTGCATTTGATCCAGCCTTCTCCAGATCTTGAGCTAGTCTTGGTCAGGACCTTAGCATCTTGTGCATGTTTGAAGTTGATGGGGGAAAAGTGCCCAGAGATAATGCACTCAGACACAGGGAGAAACATACAAAGTCTGCGAGGAAGGAGGTCAAACTCAAAACCTTCTTGCTGTGTTTGTGACTGTGTACATTTTTCAAACACTACTTACTTATAGGGCTGCAACTAACAATCCTTTTGCTAATCAATTAGACTAGCTATTATTCTTTTGATTAATTGATTATTTGTTTGGAACGTAAAAGTCAGGTGATGAGAAGATTTTTACTGAATTTGACCCAGATTCACCTTTGACATGAAGCCGTTTGAGGATCCTGGTGGAGCACATTTATGGACAAACATTGAGTCAATTTGAGTCGTAAAACTTCTTCGATTATTGGAATACAGCATTAGTTGACAATCATTTGAATAATTGATTAGTTGCGATTAATCGATTGATTGGAAAGATACATAGTTCCACAATGCCTGAAAAGTTACAAATACAGCTTTACTTACACTTAATATGTTTTTTCCCCACCAATATAAATGCTTTTTTTCATAATATTTAAGATGAACTCTCTAAAATCTCATTTGTTCGTCTGTATTTTTCAGTGGTGGGACGTGAAGAGAGGAGAAGCTCTACAGACCTTCTACCCAAAAGGACTAGCTCTGAAGAAGATCCACGTATCTCCAGACTTCTCAACCTTTGTCACCATCGACAACATTGGCATTTTGTACATTCTACAGAAAGTCACTTCTTAAATCGAAGCAATGCATCACCATAAGAAAGAGCACAAACCGACAGTTAGATCTATTCATGCTCAAGGACTATAAATCTTTTGAATAAGAGCTTTGGGGTATTCATCTTTGAGGCACTTACCCTTGTTTACTATATGTCTCAGTGAGCACCACAACACTCTTCATCATATATATATATATATATATATATTATATACATATAAAGATTGAACTGTGTTTGGTTGCTTTTTACTTGGAATGAGTGCTTATTCAATTACATTAAACATCAAATTAACTACCTGTGTGTTTTAAGCCATCTAATCTTTAAGTCTATTCAAATGTGAAAGATTAATGTGGAGTGCTGCAAAATTGATTTGATTGTAGAAAAGTAACTTTATTTCTCTTGTTTATTTCAAAGTGAAACACATCATTTATATTTTAGATTGAAATATTCATACAACACACAAGCTGCATGTCTGTGCCCAAAGATAACTGCATAGGAACTGATTTGAGCAGGAATCCAACCAACTGTCATGTTGGGGGGCAAGTGCACCACTGAGCCATTGTCATCCTGTACACACACACATCCAGGCAACTTTCATACGCCAAACGTTTTTCATTAAAATATTTTACAAAATTATATCATAATAATGATAATGATAATGATAATGATGACCAACTCTACTTTAAAAACAGTTTTGCTGTTTCACTTCATAAACTGAAGCATTGTGTATTTTCCATCATATTTCTAGTGTATTAATGTGTGCTTGGTAATCCTCAGTGCTTTGTATATCTGTAGATCTATAAGCCATCATGGGCATCCACTAACATGAAGTGGATGAGACTTAATTTATTGTTGTGCAAAATGCTACTGTGTATGTGGGTTGTGCTAAACGTACGGTCTGGCCTTTCTGGTTCACCAGCATGCATCATTTTTCATGTGCACTTTTCAGATAATTATCAGTGGTTATTGAATATTGTAATATCTTTGGGGTATATTTGTATGGCTTTTTTTTTATTCTTTTATGAACAAACTTTTTCTACAATATGGCATTTTAAACATATTTGTTGTTCAAATACACTTCATATTTATTCATGTTGTCTTAACCTGAGCCTCTTTGAGTACTTTGGCACTGAGAACAATATTTTGTATTGTTCTTTTAAATACACAGAAAATCCTTAATACTTTAAGAACACTATGTGCAATCATTCAGCAAGTGCCAGCGTTTCCATGTTCGTTTACCACTAAATCTAATGTTAAGACTGTCCTTTAAACTCTAAAGGAGCAAACTCTCAGTCCTTTTGTTAAATGGTGCTTTTACAATCAAATCAATGCATTCACCGGTGATTTTGAAAAGTATAAATTTTCCTCAGGATTTATAAATGTTGTACAAAGTGCTATTGATGACAAATTAAACATGAAATGCCTTGAAACTTACTGTCTTTTGTATTGATTCCACAGCAACAGTGACATACATAAAGCTGTAATTTAGCTTGCGCTCATTTCTTGAGGCCACTTTGAATGCTAGTGAGTTCCAAAAAGTTTTATTTTTCCCTATGTAACTTTTCTGGTCCATCACCTGCATGTCGCCATGGTAAATTAGCCATCACAATCAGTTTTATTGTCATTGTCAGTGAAAAATTCACAGATTCGGATCTTGCTTCTGAGTCAAGGTGCAACATATGAACAGTATATAATAATACTAATAGTAGTAAAAAGTATAGACTATGCTAAAATAAATTTCAGGTCAGATCTGCGGAGAGGCGACTATGCTCACAGTAAGAATGCATGTTTCTCAAGGATTTTTTTTTCATGATAAAAATGTATTGAATAAGTGCAAGATGTATGCTTAAGGTAAAGATTAATTGAAAAAGTAATCAAAGTTAAAAAATACTCTCCGATCTATATTATTTTGTTTTGTTTATTCTGCAAACTACAAAATACCCAATACTGAAACTACCATATAGTGTATTTATTGAATATTTAATGTATATGTATAATAAATAAATGAATATTCATTAATGTGTGCATGTTATTCAAAACCACCTATTATTTTAGGGGCGTTGACTTTTAAATGGTGTCACAGTTTATAGCTTCCCCTTTGCCTCGTTCACAGCAGGTGCAGCCCCTGTATCTGTCACTCACATCAATGCACTGATTTACTCTCGGCCTAAAGCTGCCCAGACGTCAGCACACGATAAATGTAGGTGTTTGGTTACCAAGGAAACACATATGATGTATGACACTCTGAACACACATGAAAGAGAGTACTTCATCAGTTTAAGATGGCAGATGAGCGGCGATACAGGGCAATAGTGGAACGTTTACTTTTAGACTTAAGACTTTTTACACTTTGCTCTTTCTCCTTGACAACAAGTTTTAAATACTCATGAGAAAGTTTTGTCCCTGTTTATAAATGTAGTCACACACACACTGAGGTGCCCACCAGAGAGCTTGTTATCAGTCCAAACCAGGGCCACATTACCCTCTTAACCACTGACAGAAAACCTGATGCCATTTGTCCTGGGGCCTTTATACTCCTGGGCACAGAGAAGTGTCATGGCTGCCAGTCACTGTTGGATTTCTGCAGACTTAAACCCATCATATGTCTCACACTACACATGCTGCCAGCTGTCAGTCAGAATGTAATAGTCTATTTAAAGTTGTCCTCGAAGGCTGACGTAAGGCTTCTAATGCTGTTTCAATGGTTGCTATCACTACAGCCCACTGAGAGAAGCTGTGTGTATGTCATACAGATCCCCGGTGCACCCACTGGGTCAAATGCGTGGACAGACTTCCCCACAGGACAATTAAGTGTACCTTGTATGCCAAGGTTACTTAGAGAACTCCACACTACAACATAGAACTCCACACTAACTCTGAACGTGGCTTGTGAATTTGGCAGGCTAGTTGAACAACCAATGCATTCCCTGGATCTCTGAATTGTGACAGAGAATTGTCATTGTGAACTGGGTTTTTAAAATGTGTTTCAAGTATTATACATTTTTACAATTCAAGTCAATAAAGCAAAGCTAGGTACACCCAGAGGTGGCAATATCTTGACTCTGGACACTTCTGGTTTGAAGGACTAACCTGAGAACTATCAAGGACTAAAGCAGTACTTGAACAGGGCCAAACCAAGTCTACATCAAAACTAAACTGGGCTCAAACCAGGACTTGCAGTTTGGATTTGCACGTAGAACACAACAAAACTGGGATTAAACTGGGACTAGACCAGGGCTAAATTAGGACTTCATCAGGGCTAAACTAGGACTAGAACATGAGCAAAACCAAGTATACATCAGGCCTAAACTGGTCTCAAAACAGGACCAAATCATAGCAAGTGTGAATGCGCCCTTAGTGATGTGAAGGGCGCTCTAGTTTGTAATGGCACCAGATGACTATACAAACACAAGTTTATGAAGTGTAAATTTGGTTGTGATGCAGCATAAATATTGCACTGATCATTTGCAAAAACGAATCTACTGAGTCAAATGTATTTACAGTACAGCTGGCTCCTTAGCTAAAACAAAATTAAATTGGTGCAAAATTGTTTTGTTAATTTGCAGCCAAAGTCACTCTGGGGTGGTTTGGAGTACTGCTACAGCTCTGATTACACACATTTGCATAAGAGTGAACGAAGTTTGATTTTAGCCACAAGCGTCACAGGATTGGGGAAAAAAAGAAGCGTAAAACATTGCAGATCAGAACCTAGGCATGCTTTGACTGCCAAATAGACAATGAAACATAAATCCTTAGCCTTCCACTGAAAAGACTTGGAGGCAAGATTAGTTCAGGTTTCTTTTTTAACACTTATTACAGTACAGTTTGAGCTGTAAATGAGTAAATGTCTTCTCCATTTGTGTCATCTGATTGTTAGAATTACGTCTGAAATCACACTGCCTCGAGTCGGGAAAGCTGTGAAGTTCTAAAAGTGCGTTTGAGGTGTGGGCTTACCTCATTAATTCAGTTCTCTCGGCCTAATTAATCTTTGTCTCTTGTAGATGTAATTACAGTCTACACACTGACACCTCCCTCCCCTCTCGGTTACACTAAGCCCCACTTCCTCTTCTCTCGTCTCCAAGGGCTGTCATAACTGTATATCATTCGTTGCCCTGAACCTCAGAGCTCTGATCAGGCCTAATATTATTTCACCTGTCAAATATGCAATTATTATGTAAATAAAATATAAAATAATAATGAACTGTGTATTTTGACAAATGGACAGATATTTGGAGCTTTAGTATCATAAAATGTTCCAAAGTACCTTAAATCATCTATTAATAAGTAAAGAATTAAAAAAATAAGTACATAATTTTTAAAAATACCTAAGAAAAAATACAAGTAAAGTAAAATGTATAATAACTATTCAAATTGTCTGCGAATCAACTTTCAGTTTAATGCTGTTACAATCAAAAATTCTACTTTGACAATGTTCAAATGGCTTATAAGAAATGTATCTGCATCTCACAATTGCAAATACATTTAATGTGATTATTTATGCTTTTATTTATTTGTATTGTGATTTATATTGCGTTATTATTTTAATATATGTGTATGTTTGGAGCACTCTGAATTGCCATATGAATTGTGCTGTACAAATACAGTTTTATTGACTTTCTCCCTTATATATATGCTATAGGTAAGTTACTTCATGTGGTCACAGCTGCCCTGGGGTAGATTGACATAAGTAAGGTTGCCGATCAACGCCTCTCAACCAAAACCATCACTCACAGAAGATATTCAAACGATAATACAACACTAAGCAAAGGTCCGAGGTCTCACCCAAAAAGCCCCTTTTACATTGGCAAAAAGCACTGCGTTACTGCCTTATTTCTATTAGTATAAAGGTTACATTACAAAATTCCCTGACAGGTTTTCTTTGCGTGCCCTTTTTTAAAGTTTAGCCCCTGCACCCCACTGCAGTATCACGACCTGTTACTTCCTGCTGTGCTTTTTTTGCATACATTAAACAAATAAGTATGTATTATTAATGTATCACAAATAAAATGTATGAAAAAACAGCTTTATTTTGTCTGATTCAGAACAACCTTCAGCATGTTCTTGATCTAATAATTTACTGAAACATACTTTGCTCATTATTATCACAGTAATGAACAGTTCAAGGACCAAAGAAGAGGATTTGAAGTGATTATTTGATTATTGCGAGCTTTAAACAGTCACACAGAGTTCAAAGGCCCGGTCGTCCACTTAGCCTCAGTTATAAATAGTTTAGTTTACAGAGAAATGTGCTGCTGATATCGAAACCTTTGGAGTTTGACAGTGGGGTCTGCAGAAGCTCGCAGAGGACTCCCTGGAGATGGGAAAAGCAGCACACTCCCCTCCGGCGCTCCGTCTGCTGTCTGAGGCTTTCATTTTGTCCCCTTCTCCTTTTTCCCTCTCATTAATATTTTACTGGTTGCTATGCTCTAAGCTCCTGGCTGTGTGAAAGTGAACTGCAGTGCTTTTGTATTTGGACCAGGAAGGTGAGCCTTCACCTGTGGAGAAAAGTACACATATTTCAAATAATTGAAAAAACTGTTGAAAATTAGGCATGAAACTACAAGTAAATGTTTGCTCACTTTGGTCAGTTTTCGTAGTCAAATCCCCAATTATTTTTCAAAGCATGATATAAAATTATTATAAGTAAAATTTAATAAAAATAGTTAAAGATGCTCTATGTAACTGAGGCGGCCATCTTGTGAGAGTAGAAGCCGCAAAATTCAGCAAAACAGAATAATTTTTTTAAACAGGCTGATAGAAATCATAGATTAAAGCCTATATGAACATATGATGGTGAAAATGAGTATTCACCCTAAAATACTGCACTGATCAACGTATATTATGTGCAGAATTAAACTGTTTGCGTGTCGACACCACATCCACAATCATTGTTTTGTTTACTGGTAAAAATATTTGTATTAACCTGAAATTTCATGATTAAGATTAGTTCTGTAGGACATGGGTACTACATAAAGTACAAATATGGAAAAAGTCCAATCATGAAAGTGTTTAATAGAAAATTATAACTAAAACAGTCCAGCTTCCTGTTTGAGTTAGCTGTAGAAAAAGATTCAGTTGTGTCATCAGAACACTGTTTTAGAAAAACAAAACATTTCGACTCTCATCCAAGAGTCATTCTCAATTTGCGGATCAAGTCTAGGAACTCAGATATATATCCTACTCAGAGTAGGGCCCGCCCGGTGGGCAGTCGTAATGGGCTCAAATTCCTATTGTGAACTGACTTTCTCTCCCTCCTCAATGGGTACCTGATTAGAATCTGAACCCTACAGGATATAGGGGGAGTGGGAAACACCCCCAAAAGTAGTAGAGAATGACCGAGCTAAGTTCCTGTGGGACTTCCAGGTACAGACTGACAGAACGGTAATGGCAAACCAACCAGACATTGTGGTGGTGGATAAACAGCAGAGGAAAGACGTGGCGACACCAAGTGATGGTGACATCAGGAAAAAGGAACACGAGAAACTGAAGAAATACCAAGGGCTCAGAGAAGAGCTGGAGTAGGCGAAAGTGGTCATCGGAGCACTCGACGCAGTGACCCCCAAACTGGAGGAGGGGCTACAGCAGATCCCTGGAAAAACATCAGACATCTCCGGAAAAGCGCAGTGCAGGAACAGCAGAGATACTGAACAACCCTCAAGCTCCCAGGCCTCTGGTAGAGGACCCGAGCTTATCTATTTATATCTACATCTACATCTACATCTACATCTACATCTATCTATCTATCTATCTATTATCAATATCTCTATATCTATATCTATATCTATATCTATATCTGAAGAACCCTCAAGCTCCCAGCCTCTGGTAGAGGACCCGAGCTTATCTATTTATATCTACATCTACATCTACATTACATCTACATCTACATCTACATCTATCCTATATCTATATCTATATCTATATCTATATCTGAAGAACCCTCAAGCTCCCAGGCCTCTGGTAGAGGACACGAGCTTATCTATTTATATCTATATCTATATCTATATCTATATCTATATCTATCTATCTATACCTATATACCTACATCTACATCTACATCTAAGCTCGGGTCTTCTACCAGAGCAATAATTAAAAACAACATAATGAATGTTCCAGTATATATATATCAGGGCAAAGCAATAACATCTCCATGGAGACAAGCAGATGGTGGACCAGAAAATGTATAGCGCACCTTCAAAAACATTAAAAAGGTTTCCATAGCAGGAGATGTGTTGATCTTTGACCCAAAATGATTACATTATGTCACCTTTGTTTTGAGTGAGGACCGTAACATCCCCGGAATCACTTTTTACTTTCACTGTTGTTACTGAACCAAAAAGCTACACATAGACAGTGTGCTTGTTTAGCTCTCTCGCACAGAGATGGATAGTAGTGTTAGTGTGTTAGTCTGACCTTGGCCTCTCCGGTCCAGACTCTGGTCCTGTCAGCTGTGCGCTCTGCGCCGTTCCACCTTTATTACCTTCAGGCTGAGGGCCAAGTCTGCACCACATTCAAATAACCGTGTTCACTTATCATTACCTCAGAGGGTCAGAAATGTGCTACTGAGTAATGACAGGAGGAGAGTCAGTGGTCACTGTGAAGGACCCAGCTCAACCTTGGTACATTCTCAATAATCTGCTTTGTAAAATTGTTCTAATAAATATTTTTAAGAAATCAAGAGGAGAGGCAAATGGTGGATGACAATAACAACGGTATTTCGCAAAAAAAAAACTAAACAAGGAAGACATAGAGATAAACACACATAAATGGCACGTCACAGCATAATTGGTCCAATTAGTCCAAAGTCCAATCAACTTTATCCGGTCCAAATTGATTATAAAAGTTAATTTTTTCAATTTTTTGAACGTCAGTTATAATTTATTTCCAGTGATGCCAATGTCCAAAACAGTCTGCAGTGCTCTGTTGATTTCAGACCAATATCTTTCAACAATCAAACCATCCCCTAACACAGGGCTATTCAACTTAAGGCCCGGGGGCCAGAAAAGGCCCGCCAAACGATCTGATCCGGCCCGCGTCCCATCTTCCAAAATGTTATTATCATAGATTTTTTTTCTTGTTTTCTGGTTTAATTCCTGTTTTGTACAAGTTTAAACCTGGTTTGATGTTTTTTCTGGTTTAGCCCTTATTGAATTCTGCTTGGGATAGACCTGGTTTGATTCTGGGTTAGTCTTGGTTCCGACCTGGTTTGTGCCTATCTAGCCCAGAGGCCACGGCCCCCCAAGAAATATGCCCCTTAGGAAAATTAAATTGAATAGCCCTGCCCTATACTGGTGGGCCACCTGGCAACCACAGTTTCTCCTACCATTTTTTTAACACTCTATCTTCCTCTAACTTAACTTATAGGTGTACTATCTACTGCATATTGAGCAAAATTGTATCTTGGTGGAAAAGTGAGTAAAACCGTTTTGATAGCTGCACGAAAACCTAACTTTTGCATATGAGCAATGTTGGAGTTTATATCTTTTTAAATGTGCTGAGGGAGATTATCTGACCTGCTGAATCCACAGAACGACTGCCACCACCAAGATAAGAGCGGAAAACTTCTGTGTCTGTCCCGAGCTTTCTGTGGGACACCTCAGGCTTAACACAAGGCTGTACCTGCGGACCAGACCGGATACCTTCAACAGTCTGCGAATATGACAGAGGAAGAAGCGCAGCACTTCATAGACAGATGAGCACGGATTGAAATAACCAACATCAAAAACAGGCCTGTCACTTGAGGCCAACAACATCACATCAGGGGACATGCGTTAGCAGAAAATTCATTTTTATTTTAATCACCATCACTGTTTTAGATCATAAAAAACATTTTAGATATTTTGAGAGAGTTTAAGACACTGATGAGTTTCTTGAATATCTCTATCTGAAAATGGAAGTGCGTCAACCCTGGACCATCTGCCGCCTGTCCATCCGTGGGAGCAGGATCTCTTTTTCATTGCAGTCTTCCCACAGGATTTTTGCAGTTTTTCCTCGCTGAGAAGGAGGGTCTAAGGACAGGGGAAGCTCTGGGTAGTTGCTTAATTCCTGTGAACTTTGGTTAATCTGCTTCTCTATTGTTGACCAACGACCCTTGGGCTCAACCAAAATTAAAGTGAATTTAAATTGAAGTACATGGATGATGGATTAAATATGACAAGGGCAAAACATACTGTTGCCAGTTTTCAAGATAACATATAATATTAAAATCTAAATAATTACTTAATTTGCTAAAAGAAAAGAGGGGAGCCACCAGTGACTATCCCTTACAACTCCTGAAAATTTTAACTCGCTTGATCTGCAAACATCAAGTATGAATGAATGAAACATTTAGGAAACAGCTAACCCCAATATTTATGAAAAAAACCTAAATGTAACAAGGGTAAATTTAAACATGCACATTACAGAGTGCACCTTTAAGTCTTCTTATTTTCTTCATTATATTTGTAGTTTTGGCAGCTTGTTCGTACAAAGACCCTCAAGTTCTATTAAGCCGTCTGTTGTCACAAATAATTTATGTGATGAATATAATATGCATCAGCTCATTAAGGGCTGTTGCAGCCACTTTGTGCTGTTGCTTTGTGCCAAAAGGAGCATGGCGCATAGAGACCAAACAGGCTTATACATATATTCCAGGTATAAATTCCTAAATGCACAGTGGCAGAGTCTTCTCCTGTCACTCTGCTCCAGATCTGTCTGCCTTCATGCACCCTCAGTTGAGCGCCACTAATTGTGTGAGACACGCCATGTTCAATTCTAAACAGTGCAAGAGCTAAAGTTGCTAAACACAAATAAACAACAATATTTTAATGTTTTTCTTTCTGTCATACAAAAAGGTATCCAGACTAAACAAAAATGACAAAAAGGAAGGTATTGTCTTTACTCTCATGGCTTTCCTTAGATAAGAGAATCATTATTTACCCCACAATCTGAAAATGTCAGTGTTTTGAAATTAAACTATTGAAATTCCACATTTACATAATACCTCATTTTACCATTACACAAAACAACTTTGTACAGAAAAGGCCTCGTTCCATCTGCAGGGAACAATGGACTGAATCTGCCAAATTTATGGTGCGTTCACACTTGTCCTGATTTGGTCCTGGACAAGTGTGTCACAATTTTCATGCCCTGCCTTTCAATAATTCTTTCATTCTTTCATTGTCTACATCGTATCTCAGCATGGACCAGCAGCAGCTTGGATGATGAGTTCAGCCAACACGTAAAGTTGTCCTGCAGTATTTTCACTATGAGGAATATCACAAATTGCCTCTACACTGTATGTCCCCAAAACCATTTTTAGACACGATCTCAACTTATTTCTCCAACTTTTTATTGGACAAAATCAATAATAAAAAAGGAAAGATGGTCTATTTATCCTACTGTGTTGACATTTTTAACCCACAGAGCTCCCACAATGTCTTCTCAGTGCAAAATTGTATCAAATATTAAAAGATATCCCAATACACAATGGCACACGATCGACCGATACGCCTCCTATAATTTTTTGCATTTGAATCATTTTGAGGTTATAAAAATGTAAATGCCATATGTATATAAATAATAGACTGTAATAGGAACATAGGGTTGAGTGTCAGTATCTTAGCTTTATTATTTCACTGCATTCATAACATTACAATCACTTACCTTGCAGCTTTCCTTGTCCCAGCGGTGTTTGTATTGCGTGGTCCAGAGTCCGAGGAGCATGACTCAGAATGCAAATGTGATTAATTCCATTGGTTCTCGTCTCTCCAGCTCTGAAACATTGTCCCTGGTGAGCAGTGTAGCGTGAGCAGTTTATACGCAGGCAAAGTAGCAGTATTTGTGCATTCACCATCTGGATCTACTGAATCGGACTCTCAGTGAATCAGACCATGCCCTGCTGTCGTCTCATATCGTAAACCATAAAAAAACATGTCAGAACTCATGTCAAATGTTTTATCTCGCTATAAAGAATTTGTTTCTTGACCAAATCTATCACAAAACGTTGCACCTTTTTGCCCATGTACATTTCAGGTCCGCCCACCACACTTATGCTGAAACCTTTGGAACTTTACAACTTTTTACTCCTCCAAGGATATGTTAATGCTTTGTCTGGAATGTTCCACAGTATAACATTAAACGGATCCATCTTTCATTTATTCAATTACAGTTGTTTTTATTGCAAAAATATATATACACATGATCTGACAAGCAGAATCTGACTTGTACCTTGGCCAGGTGGCAAATCAATATCTCCATGGAGACAAGCAGGTGGCGGACAGCTACCGGAAAAGCTACATAGTCCACCTTTAAAGTGTTGTGTGACACGCCCTGCTGTGTACCCTCAAACCAACTTGTCGCTCAGTTGGCCAATGCATGCATTAGTAAGCAGTGTTTAAATTAGTTGTGTCCATATGTTTGCTCTCTCATTTATATACACACTTTCAGCTTTTTAAATTATTTATATAGATTTTCAGCCCCATATGTTTTGTTTGACATGGTTGAAATGGTAACAACCACAAAAGTGTAACACCATAACCACTACACCACCAGCGAGCACTACATTCTTACAATTTTGACTTTGTAATGGAAAGACATTATATAAAATGATGAGCTTTGTCCTATAACTACAGGATAAACACTGACATTCATATGCGGCATAAATCTGAGCCTCAGTTTGTAGATGGATCTGTTGAGTGCTGTTTTTCAGTGACCTCTAACAGTGAACAAACAATATTAAAGAAACAAAGACCCCATCACAAACCCACGCCAGCCGCCTCCTAATTGTTTATAAGAGCCATGTATCACTGCATCTGGTTTGAGTCAGTGTTGCATAAACACTTCTTCTGAGATTGTTCATGTTTGTAAATGGTTGATTAAATGTTCACAAGAGCAGAATTTTAAATTTCAATTCTCCAAATAACAGAGCGGCTCCTTTTGTTTGTTTTGCACCTTTCATTTGGAACTCGATTCTTAAAACACCAAAGTGAAATGCTGAATTCCTTCACTGTGAAGTGTTTTATTTTTCAGTGAGTGGCATATGCATTGTATGTTTCTAAAGTGTATATTCAACGTGATTAGTGCAAGTAAACCACATAATTTCAACCTATAAATGTGTGTTGCAGGAAAAAAAACACACATTTTAAACGGAAAAATGGTTGTACAAGTCATATTTTATTCCATGTGCTTTACAAGGATATAAATAATGGTCCAAATTACAAAAATCAGTGTGCTGGAAGCCCAAGCCTATGTACATGAGTTGGTCAGCAGTGATGTCAGCAAATCATGTTCACCCAAAATACAATCTCTACAGTCTAACATTAGTATTTTCACATCCTTTATTTTGTACCTTGTTTCCAGTGAACTGCAAATCATGTTTTCTTTACATACACATATGAACAATGAGTTGGCAAAATATCTATGTACATATATAACTGGATAAGATCTCATCCAAATGATACAGTAATACTGTGTTTAAAATAGTAATCTGCTAGTTAAGAGAAGAGCCCCATGAGAAACAATGGAGAATCAACCTGACAAAGTTAGAGCCAACATTCACTCTCTGCATTCAACCAGGAGCATCTCACAGATCTGTTTAAAAGATGGCCACCGATCTCAAGCCCAAAGTTTCTTTTCAGCATGTCATAGAAAAATAATGTAACATTAAGACAACAGTAGACAATAATTGCACAAGAATAATCATAATCATCATCAGTAATATAATACTCTCATATTAAACATTAAAATGTCGGGCAATACCAATAGAATACTTTTTTCGATGCCTGATGCCGCTTTGTCCCCGTTGGCTGTAAACACACTAGGACACAGTTGTTGCATCTCAGCATTTTCTAGCTCTAATCAAGTTACATTGACACTTTTGTGCATATATCTTTAGTATCTTCTGACCATTATGGAAATTAAAAGGCGTTTCTCAGACCACGCCCACGCATGCCCAGTGGTACTTGCAGTGAGCCCATTGTCTGCTACCATCTTCCTCAGAGTTCAAAGGTCAAACCTCAGAGCGCTGTCATACACTTCCGCTGTGTTACATTCAGAGAGGACCGTTGTCCAGACGCTGTCCTGATAGTGTGTGTTACTGTGCATAAAGTCAAACGTTGTAGTCAACCTTAAACACTGTGGAGCTGCCACCATGTTTGTAGTCTTTGAAAGTGACAAAAAGAGTCCATTGGAGTCTTTTGCATTGTGTGTGTGCCCATGTCCGTGTTTACGGCTGGCTACATTCTTTGCATTCCACAGTAATAGACATGAGCATCCGGCATTGCCCTGCAAATGAGATGACATCACTTATCGACAGAGCCCTGACACGACTCTCCACTGGACCCAACATAGGCAACATGCGTCTCACAAGCCACATGCCAAACCTTTCACAAAGCAGAGTGTAAACCCTCCTAAATCAGATCACTGGGGAGCAAAAATGCTGCACACTTTAAAAACCTGTGCTCTGTGAGATAAAATCAGATGAAATAATCAACTGAATCTGTGTTTGAACTATTTTTACACAAAATATCTATCGATTCAAAAAGGTGTTTTTATTCAAAGAATCAAAAACTGAAGATACATTCTGAATGCTTTCTGGATGAAACTGTTTACTGTCTAGTCAACCAGAGTCAAGGTTGAACCATGCTACATCGCCTCTCCCACAACCTGTGCTCCTCTGCGTTAAAAATCTAAAAAAGTCTGAAATGTTTTCAGACAACTCCTCAGTCAGCTCCACTGGGCCCCTAAACACTGTCTAAAGCTTTGGTCCGAGCACAGTTTTAGGCCTGACCCACGCTCAGGACAGTTGGTGAGGAGAGAGAAAAGCGAGGCATGGAGGAATTCAAGCCAAAAAGTTGCATCCAAAAAACGGGGGGGAAAATCAAGCAAAAAAGAGCTGGCAGCAGAACACTCGTCTGATGACCACTGGCTGAGCAGTAAAAACTTTTCTGACCATTTCCTAGAGGTGAGGCACTGCCAGGGTCAGGGTCATGCGCCAGCCTGCAGGCAGGAGAGGGAAGGGCAGCTAAACGAGAGAAAGACGGGAGAGACACAGCGTAGCGCCAAACGTCATCATGCAGTGGACAGACTGGTCTATCGGGCGGGGCCTTTTGTTTTCTAGTTAGGCCGGTGGTGACGCGGCAGGCGTCGCGCAGGCCACACTCCAGGGCGGGCCCCAGTACAGGGCCACCTCTGAAAGGCACACACACACAGGAGTGGACAAGGCGGTCTATGTTAGAAAATAGTGGTCTCGTACTTGGTGTTGACTCCTCTCTTGGCCTCCTGACCCGGCTCCACTATCCACGGCACATTGGCGTGGCCCTTCTGGTCCATGGATGGCTGCTCCATCTGACAAACACATAGTGAGAACAATGAGAACCATAAAAAAAAACCCCACATGGGTAGGAACATTTACATTTAAGAAATACGGAATATATTTCAACCAATACAGTATGAGAGGCAGATGCAACAAATCTGCTTAAAACTTGAGGAGATTTTACTTCTATAATAGAAGCATATGACTTGGAAAGAGGAAACAACACACAGAAGAAGAGCGGATAGCAGAGTGAGGCATGGGCTTTTCCAGAAACATTACATAAATACATGGAACTAAATTATATATCGAGTTCAGTGTATGCACGGCACTGTTTTATGTATGCAGCAAAGGTCTGACATAGATGTTTATTCTACTGTGAAGATACAGTAGGGTGCTTAAAACTAGCCCATCATTTGTTCATGTGAATGACTACAACACTGAGTAATGGTTTATACATTAAATCTCCTCAATGTATTCATTGCATTTAGTCATAATTCAGCTATGGCCCACCTCAGGCACAGCGCTCTTATCTCTTCTTAACACACTGCTAACTGTCACTAATGGTAATAGTATTCCACTTTTTGAGCCGTTTCCTCTCTCATCCAAACTCAACGACCACAGCGAGACCTTTTAATCTTGTGAAGCCTTTATAGGATTAGAATGAACACATTTTTAGTCAGGCGGTATCAGAAGTGGTGATATAAAATGGCAATAAACAGTAACTTTTAAAAACGAGCCAGTCCATAATATAAGCTACGTATATTACAGCAAAGAGATACTTGGTAAGCATGTAATAGGTTTTAAAAGCTTAATAGGATTACAAAAGTCAAGTCTGAAAACAAATTAGCCACACATTTAATGGGCTGAACTTGTGATATTGAATAACATACAAGCATGTTCAGAGTTTTTATTTCTTAGTCATCATTTATTTATACTTTTTCATGAGTACCCTGTTAAAACAAAATATGTATTAAACAAGATTCCCTTGCCTCACTCTCCTGGATCTTTCCATAGACGGCCATGTAAAAGGGGACCAAAAACATCCAGGGCCATAGAGACAAGGCACAGACTACACATACAGTAATAAGAATTAAAACTAGTATCTGTATTATAGTTTAAGAATTGTGTTGATTTATAAGCGTGTAAGACCATACGGTAATATTTTTGTCAATTCAATAACTATTTTCATCCCCAAATTGGTAATTCAAGGGCAAACAGAGCAGTTTCACAATCGCATATGAGCAACATTAGACATCACATTAATACGGACGATGCAGATTACAAATAGAATAGCAAGACGTAAACATTTTTGTTGAAAATTACACAAAAATGTAAGCCAAAAAAATCATGTTCCTTAGTATCAACATCGAGTTTGATATTTTAGTATTGTGACAACACTAACGCCTTCACTTTAGTATTGCAGCCAACAATAAAGTCTAAAGAACAATAAGAAGAAAGTACAATTGTCTGGTTAAGCTTTGCAGTGACGTCTGACCTCGTTTCCACACTGGACGTAGGAGACGGCATACAAAATCTGTTGAACAAAATGGCAGCACTTACAGAAGACTGACTTTCTCGGAAAACACAATATGAAAGTCGAGAGAAAAGAGAAGCGGCGAGAAGGACCTGCGAGTGAGCTTTGTGAGGAAGATGGAGGAGTCGAGGGGGAGGAAGAGGAGGGTGGAGAGGAGGCCGATGAGGGGTGTAAATGTGGCCCAGTGACCAGCGGCTGGAGGGGGGCATGATGACCTACGGGGGCAAAGGTCATACACAGGTCAGAGGTGAGCCTGCAGCCTTGTAGCACCACCACCACAAACAACAACACAGCAACAGCAGTGCACACTGGGGATGCACAATATGTTGAATATTTTACCAACAAAACATACAAACAATGAGTAGGTTTCCAACCTCAACCTCCTCCTTTTGAGCCCTCCAGCTATACACGTAAAACTGAAATGCACTTAAAGTAATGTAAGTAATAAGAGGTTCAAATAAAGAAAGAAATGAAATGTTTGAACATTATAATATGGTATAAATCTGGACTTACTCCTTAGTAAATTCAAACCAATTAAGAATACATTTGGGAAATTACTTTGCATGTTCTAGTCAAGACTAAATCTGAATCAAAATCAAAACCAAAAAGTGCACTATGTAACTTAGCCACTTGCTCGTCTCCATGGAGATGTTAGTGTTTTGCTTGGAATGCTCCACAGTATGGCATTAAACCCGTCTATTGCCATGGAGACAAGTGACAACCAGGTCAGATCTGTAGAGAGGTGACCCCATAAGAATGCATGTTTGTTCAGGTATTTTTTAAAGTAATAGAACACCTGTAATTGAGTAAATACAACTTTTTAAAATATATTTTTTATGTACTTTAATGCAATTTACATTGCATAATGTATACAGTTTACTTAAACTAAAATAATTGCTGTCTATTGCAAAGCCCCAAGTACCACACTTATGCCAAAATTACTGCAAGGACACACCAATCTGCACACGGCAACAACAGTGTAAAAAAAAACAAAAAACGTGGCAACCGCTACAAAGTCATCTCTCTGGCAACTAATGGTGAAAGACACAGCATTTGTTAACAAGAATAGTCCATGTTAGAGACCATTTATAGCGCGACTCCTGCATGGCAACAACACCCCCCACAAGACAAATTGAGCACAGCAGCATCACTCAGCAAAACGAGCTCTACAGGCACCGACCGCCTCCAATTGGACTTTAATGTTTCAAAATGCACAAGATTAGGGAGATGAGAAATGATCCAGGGCATATCAAACCAGAGGATGTGTAAATCAATGTTTAATAATAAGCTCCATCACTACAGAACAACAAGATACGGTTGCTACTTACTTGTAAGCAGGCTATTTTCACAGCACGGCATTCACACAAGATTAGTGATGTGTTTATTCATTTGTTAATGTTACTCAGATTACGGTACAGCTCAATATAGTTATTTGAGCTGCCCTAACCATAAAGTACAGTGATCGTTTTAAAAAAAGGCAATGAACTAATAACGGATGTGTCGTGTACAAGATAATAACCATTGGATTTCAGCGTCTAGTTTAAATGTAAAAGGTCCATAGATCCACAAACCCTGTTAATATTCACTGAAAATAATACTTTGTTTAATGAGTGAAATTTTTGTCAGTTTTTTTCACATAGTCCTGCACCGATGGAGTGATATAGGTCTGCACATAATTTTGTCCTTGCTTCAGTACGATGCTTGACATTTTCATTCAAAGGGGAATATTATGTATAATTACCTTAAATGCTTTTTTTTTTATGAGCTTTTAACCATGTCACAACCACACTGTCTCAACATTATCTTACTCAAAGTTGTATTTTGATTGATTCTTGCATATTTGAATAATCTTGTAATGTCCTACATTTGACGCTTGAATGTTCAGAAAATTTCAGTTTGTCACCTACCACCTATCCCGCCCACATCCCTGAACTTTGTTGAGATTACTTAAAAAAATTACAACTCCAAATGATACACGTAGTGTTCGTAATTGTCATGTAATCACTTTTCCAATAGAAAAACTATTCGCTGCTTTGTTACGGTGAAATGTCACTATGAAGAGGCAATTTTGAACAGGAAGCCGCATTTCTATTACTTATCAATATTGCTGGTTCCAATTAACAAATGAAAAATCATGTGTATTCTAGGTTAATACTAAAAGAAGAATGTGTCGCAAAGCTTAATGTTATTTATTTCGCCCGTCAGACTTAAACCTGTGCACAATACAGTAGTTGTAGTTAGTTAGTCCAGTGTATTGGGGTGATGCAGAGGAACAAAGGAAGCACAATGGGGCTTTAATGCTCTGCTGCAAGATGGAGTTTATGGCTGGCAGGTGGCAGGAATATTAAGCAAATCCTGCAGCACTGCACACCACACGCCATTAACCACACAAAGGAAGGAAAAGACAAAGACAATTAATGGTTAATGTAACTGTAGCGGACTCAGCATATTGCGAGCACACGCGTCATCGTCCATCATCTCCACAGGCACAACAACCACACGCAGGAGCCGCACTTGCTTTTGTAGATCTTTCCTTCACTCCTTCCTAAATTTAGGCAGTGACACCATTCCTCAAGAGCGGCCAATTGTCTTCAGTGTATTTGGTGACGGTAGCAGTATGTAATGGGCATAAATCTGGAGCAGAGTACAGTAACAGTACACTGCGGCGTTGTGTTGCTGCCGTGGGGAGCTGCGTTATGGGGACAGCAGCCAGTGTGACTAATTTGAGGTCCGGTCCGGGGTTAATGGGAGGCTGACGGCTTTACACACACGGAGACTGAGTGACAAAAAAGCAATGACGAGAGGCCATACATCTGTACACACACAAGTCCATTATGTTAACGTTGCCACATGTAGTGTATTCAACAGTGCAAAGAGCTGTTTTCATAGTTATTAGCACTACATTCTAACTCCGGGTGCCATTATTGATTATTCTCCAAGTGGATTCCTCTGGTTAATCTTGAGCAACAATTAGATTTTTGAAAAGCCAGAGGTATTGTTTTTGTTTCTTTATGAATTTTAACCGAATTCAGCTAAAAACTACGTTGCCTGAAGTGTTTGTCATCAAAACAAAACAAAAAAAGTGTAATGACATGTATTGTTGACTTAATTATGCTTTTAGTGTATTGGGAATAACACCTATGTTCTCGGCACAATTTGTATTCCTGGTATAATAGTCCAGATGACAGTTCACCTAATCGGTTTTTGATTCTTTGATTCTGCACCAACATCTCAAAAATTTTGTCAAAGACTCTTGATGTGCTGAAATTCTAACCCAGAGTGTATAATATCGCAAGCACTGCTGTATATTATCCAAGAAGACCCACCTCTGTAAACTGAGGCTCTGATGGACTCAAATGTCAATACACTCACTGTACAATCCCTGTGTGTGCAACGTAAGTCCCCCATTTATATTCTTACACAGACAGAGTGACAGCGAGGAGCCCGGCGCACGTCCCCTGAGCCAGATGCAAACAGCCCTCATCAATCAGGCCAGTGTGCGAGCGAGCGGTCGCAGGGGCAGCAGGACTGACGAACATTTAGCACTTCAAATATACACCTGCGCCTCCCCTGCCACATCGCGCCCGCCGGGCCAAAGACACACGCCAACAAAGTGCAAGCTGTCCAGGGAGAGGATGCAGAAGAACAAAGTCAAAAACAGTGTTGTTAATGAGTTGGGAGGAGGCCATAAGCAATGAATTATGGACAGATTTTGGGTTAAGATGAATGTGAGTTTTAATGAGAAGCTGGTAAGGATTGGAACAGGGCTTTAAGGCTTGGGTTTCATTCAGAACGCAAATAACAGCAAAATCCATCCAACTGTTAGAGGAAGGCCAGATAAATTTATCACAGCAAAAGATTTAGTATGTGAGAATCTATTTCGTCTGGCTTAGTGCTTCTCAAATGTTTTTATACCAGTCAATAAAACTTTGACTTTCCAAGAATCGTTTAAGGGCTAAAGCACTATACTATACTAGGACTTAACTAGAACTTACACAGAACTAATGGAGGACTAAATTAGGGCTGCAAGATTCATTGCAATCAAAATCCCAATTTGAATGAACGCTATTAGCAAACTACAAAGGCTGCAATTTTTTAAACACCATCATTTCCTCCACAGACAACAGAATATTCGGAATTAGTCTGCATAAAAAATGCTAACCCTGTAGTTTAGATCTTTACAAACATGTTCTGAAATACATCATTTGTACTATTTCAATCTTTTTGTCAATTCCCTTGGACGCATTTTACGGTGCACTACAGTAAGTAAAAAGTTAAAGTCAGTCAAACCAGTACTGATTTCAAAATTGAGCTACTTTAACACTCAAACTGCAAATGCAGTAACTCTTCATAGATTGAGAAGCACTGGATAAAATCTAAACCGATAAAGGACTAAACTTGAGGGGATTTTATTCACACACTGGGATGCACAGCTTGTTGCTTACAGATTTGCGGATGTTGACTCGTGGTTTGGGGACTGGTTTGCTGGGCTTGCTGTCGAAGCTCTCGGGCAGTGTGGACGATCCGTGGCCCGTCTTCCTGGCCTGAAGAGCCAGCTGGTAGGCCACCTCAAAGGCCTGGCCCAGCGTCAGGATAATTTCATACGCCAGGTTCTAAGGGAAAAGAACGAGTGTGAATTTAAACTACATTCTCACTAGGATTGTACATTACTGAAACAAGACCACGCAACTGTGTTCAATGTGATTTTATTTTTATTGTGACATTGTTGTGTTACGCTGGAATTTGAGTCTCTGAATTTTGAGTCTTTTACAATATGATGACTCGCATTTGAAAAGAATTGTAGGCAATAATAAGAATAAATAATATAATAAATGCTGATACTAATAAGTACACTATTTCACTTTTTTTGCTTCGCTCTATAGATATGTTATTGCTTTGCCTGGAATGTTCCACAATATGTCATTAAACGTATCTATATGATATGTCAAATCTGTCGAGAGACGACCATGTAATAAATACAAGAGATGGTAGAAAAGGTTTCAAAAGTATTCACTATTTTAGAAATCAAGACTAGACCTGCCCTTACATGCCTTCATGAGCCAAACTGTAAGAGGGAAACTGTCAGACTTGTTTAGGGCAAGTTTCAGTTATAACTCATCCTTTCAAGCAGGACATATGAGAGCTCAGGAGAGAATAACATTCCCCTCAGATTGAAAATGACGTCATGATTTTTAAAGCCGTGTCCAGACGACTGCCTATGGAACCTTTTCTACCATGGACTGCGCTTGGACGAATGAAGGATTACATCGACTTAAACACAAGAGGAACATTCCGGGCCACGCCATAACATCTCCCGGAGGTGGCGGACCCTACTGGCAGAAAAAGTTACGCAGTGTGCCTTTAAACATTTGCAGAATAAAGTGAAACCTTTACGTATAAAGATACTGACCACATCAAAAGCAGTGAAGACATGGCAGTAGTGGTGGCTGGACTTGAGGTCTTTGGTGATGTAGGCAAATGTGGACAAATCATCTGGATCCTGAGCAGCACACGAGATGTTACGGATTTCGTGCTCTGCAATGATGTTCTGGGGAAGACAGAACATGAAGATCAGGGGAAAGAAAAGATAATTAGAAATATGAATGAAGATGAAGAGATGAAAAGAAATCTATTCCAGGGAAAAACAAATAATTAGTTTCATTATTCATCTCATTTCACACACATCAAACCATAATCACTTTTGCAATATTGGTCGGAGAGCTTATCAGAGTCAAGGAGTTAGAATTTGTCCTCAAGGCACTTTGTATTGCATTAATTGAAGTTCAGAATTTTAAAACAAAATTAAATGCGCTCAGGGACAACAAACATTTGAGAAAATGCTTTGAGAATACAAGTCACAACCTTAAAATTTGTATAAAGCAGCGATGGTAAAATGTGTTGCTTTATGGAGAAAACTTGCATATTCACCAGTGTGATTTATTGGACTAAGAATATAATGCACAATATTGATTTTCTTATATCTGCTCATCTTTATTCTAAATGGTTTGTAGTCTTTTACAGTCTATTGATTCTTGCACACTGTATTTAAGAGCCAGGCTGGAGCTGAGGAGACATTAACTCCCTGATGCTGACGAGGTCTGATTCACACAAAGGTCGCTGCGGTTCACGTCCAAAATCATGACCTTTCCCGTTTTATATATGGCAGGCACAGTGGAGGAAATGGGCCGTGAGCCATACCTTATTTGTGGCGTCGATGAACTTCACTCCCTTGTAGGAAACAGAGAGAACGATCGTGGGGACTTTCTTCATCTGTTCCGTCGACTTCTTGGAGTGCATATAAAAAAACGGAAAGATAAGGGACAGGGACGGAATTAGTTAAAACAATTAAAATGTTTCTTTTCTGCTTTTTCTTTCCCGATTAAAGTATAAATGATCATAAACTAGACTATTTTGGACTGCTCCTGAAAAGGCTTGGAATGGTCTTTACCTTGGCCTGGTATAAGATCACATTTTATATTACGGAGAAAAAACAAAAATAAAAAAGCATCAAGCTTTCCAGAGATGTAATCGAGCTTGAAATGTTAATATTGTGACCATAATATAGTATTATGTAACTAAGATTAAAGTCACAAATGTGTCTAAAGAAACGCCATAGTGAAAAGCGTATGTGCAGTGTCGTGACGCTCGTAACATTAACAGCAACAGTGAGCCTTTCTGGATATATACGAAAAAGTTCAAAGAGAAGGCCAGGGCTCCTGCTGCGGAAAATCATTTCAGAGACGTTGAATTTTTCTGGCTGAACATTCACAGGTCTCTCAATCACTCTAGGCAAAATCAGAAAAGCGTAAAAGAACTAGAGATATAAGTTGCTATAAACTCATTAAGTCCTGATGGATAAGTGCAAGAGGATAGGAAAGGATAGGATATCATTATTTGCATAGGGACAGTTTAAAATGTTACGTTGTAGAAATTTAAAGAGTCATTATATGTACGTTTTTAAAGACGGGTCAAAACATTCTATACTCCATGAAGGTGTTGTTGTTTTGCCAAGAATATTCAACAAAATGGCATAAAACGTTGCAGTCTCAATGGTGACTCGAAGGCGACTCCACCAAACCAAGTATTTTTTGGCAATTCAAATGCCTCAATTTTAATGAATGAAAGAGAAATATGAATGAAAGAAAGATATGAGATATGTGTTACTATACATTACATAAAGATAAAGCAAACAGGTGACAGACCCTCCACCAGAAAAGGTACATAGTGCACCTTTAATGTGTTTTCAGACACTAATCTCTTTCACCTAATGTGCTGACAGCCATGAATTGTTTGAAAAAAGCAAAGAAGTGGCAAAAGTCTATTAAAATGCACTGTTGAAGGGAGATTAGTTGTCGTCACTCAATATCTACATTTACTCCCAGTGCATATGATGTATGTAGTAAATAAACAGTAAATAACTGATGATTCTAACAATTTCCATTTCTCAGTTAATATGAAGTGCAATCATGAGTGTGATTTGCTGTGGCATCAGTGTCACACTGCTAACTGTCAAAACCTGTTAAAATATAATACAAAAGACTATCTTATTTTCACTTTTTCTCTTTTGTGATGTGATTGTAACTAAATTTGTCCTTTTTCACCCCTTGTCAAATGACTTCTTTCCATATGGGTTCGTTTTGAGTGTTCAGTGTTGTGGGCCCCTCTGTGTTGTGCTTCAGAGCTGTCAGAAACGGGTAATGCTGAAAAGCTGACAAAGGCATCGCTGCACATTTGCGGCTTGAGGCTGTGAAGTTGAGATTCTCACTCACACTGCGTATCCATGGAGAGGAAGATAAAAGTATAAAGGTATGGGAGAGGCATCAACACACCCGAAAGTTGATCTGCTGCATGTAATCACAACAGCCGAGCGCTGCAAAGGTTTTCTAAATTATACAGGGTGAGATGACAGATGCCTTGTGAAGTGACAGCATAAACAAAGACAGAAGAAAGGAGGGGAGCTGATAGAACAGGCAGGCTTCGCTGATGAATATTAAAACATACTGCAGCAGCTCAAAAGGAAGACAGAGCGCTACAGTAAAAGATCTGATCTAAAAACACCATGTGAATACAAGCGGATAGACAACACTGCAGAGACAAGAGGAAGACAGGGGGATCTGAGGTGAAGGGTGTGCACTGAGCTGCTCCAACATGTTTAATCATTTCAAATTCTTCAATGACCTCAAAGAGCTGGTTTTACTTTTTTAAGTGTATATCTCTTAAGTATAGCGCAGAACTACTAGATTGTAAGAGATACAGAATCAGAATCACAGTTTGAATAGTTGAACTGCACATATATCAGATATCTACAGACATACTCTAACATACATGTGGTATTAGTATAGTGGTTTATATTGAGCCTAATTTATCATTCAAAGAATACATAAAAATACAACTGCAAACGTGATCCCAATCAGTAAAGTGAGATACTTTTTCCAAAATTGCTCAGCTCAAGTATCAGTTCATGCCAGACCCGTGACCTATAGGCCACCGGCAGCCATCTTGGTTCTGGTCACTAACGTAAACAACAAAGGAAATCTGTATAAACTGCTTAAATATCAGAACAGTCCTAATCTTTACTGTCAGCTGCTCACATTTATTCAAATTACAAAAGAACAGCAATTTTGACTTTGTTGCAGCGAGTTATGCTTTAAATGCTGATCAATCATAATGAATGAACAGATATGTGTCTGAAACTTTCCCTGTGTTTGGTAATAATGCTGCACTAAATATCAAGGTTTTAAGTGATTTTGAGCTTGTAGTGCTTGCATTGATAAACGCCTTTACAAAGTCAGACTCAGAATCAGAAAAAGGTTACTAACAAAATTCACACACTGGGCACTTGCTTTGTGAATTTTTGCAAAAGTCCGTGGAAAGCCGTGGAAAAGCTGTTCGAATCGATATCTGCGCTGACCTGTGAGATGTTAACTAGCAAAAACCGACACCTTTCAGGTTTATGCAAGTATAAAAAGGCAAAGGACAAAGAGTAAACAGTCTGCTTCCCATAGAAACAATATGTCTCTCACCAGCCACTTCTATTCCATTATTGATATGTGGCGTGCATTGGCATAAATCAACAGTGTAATGAAATCAACATACACATCCTGACCTAAAAAAGAATAGGTCCTCTCCTCCTACTGGACAACTGCTGAAGGTGATGATCTTTAAGCTGCAACACGGTATTTAAACCCAACTGATGCAGTGAGTGGCTTCTCATTCCTGAAACAACTATGTGGAAAGACAAATCCCGAGGTCATGGAAAAGATGTCAGTGTGTTTGAGGAGGATCAAATCATTGGCATCAAGCAGAAAAAACATCTAAAGAGAAGCAGAGACTAATCTACTACAGATCTGAACCCCAGTGAAAGTGTTTGGGACGAGCTGGAGAAGGTGCAGCGGTCACTCTCTCACATCATCAATACAAGATCAACTGGAGAAAAAAATGAATGTAAGCCTGGAAGGAAATTCATCTTTTGACATTGCAAAATCTTATTGAAATGATGCCACGCCAAATATGTACCGTAATCCAAGCTAAAGGCGGTGCAATAAAATATAAGCGAGTGTGAGTTTTGTCTTTATGGTCAGGCAGTGTATATTGAATATGCCTTGTCCACTGTCATTTTTCCAAGCATGGACAATTCCCAACAATAGAAAGCCCTGCGACTTCACGGCACTGTATACAATGAATGTATTCTATCATTCAGACTCTGCTGACATAAACACTGTAATGTGTGCGTTAGGTTTACCCTCATCTTGGCGCAGGCATCTTGTGTTGACTCCGTTCCTCTCAGCTCTTTTACCAACATGGATCCCAGGTACTACGAACACATAAGGACACAAACGCTTGTCAAAGAGGTAGAAAGTAACATGCCAAAAAGTGACAAATTCAGACTGTATTAAACAAAATGATGCAAATGTAAGTCAGCACCATTGTTGTAGGAGTGACAACGTTTAATTAGGACAAAATGTTTTCGGCGTCAAAAGAGCATGACGAGACTCCAGTTCAATGTCAAAGTTATTCAGGAGGACACTGAAGACTCTGCGCCGTCTGTCTCTGCCTGACGTAACGCCTCACTTTGTCTAGTCATGAGCAACACTAACTGGCCTCAGACAAATTCAAGTCCATATTATTAAGAATCAAATGACTGGTTAGATTATGACAATTGTTCTTAAGTTACAACAGAATTTTGTTATTGTTCACACCTAACATAATGTGAGTGACAAGGAGTGGGATTCAACACTGCATAATCGCCAAAACAGCAAAGTTGTTATTTTTGCCCATTTATTGTTTCTCTGAACACAGCGTTTGCCAAAGGTAACTTGTTTACCATTCTTAAGACTGGGAATCTAATCAAATGCGAAAGCTAATCAAGGTATTTTAGAAAGCAAAAATGTATCTTCATGCTTATTGTTATTAATTTCAATTGACTACATTAGTACATTGTATAAAGATCTAGCACTGAATCAATATAGTTTCAGACATGTTTGAGGCCTTTAATTTGAACCGAATTATGCTACAAATACATTTAGATTGATGGATCGAATGATTGATTGATTGAGCTATATCTATGCTAAGCTCGAAACACTGGTAAGCATTCAAAGACATAACACAAATGTGGTGGCTAATGTTACTGCCAACATACACCATATCGAGTGCGTCACTGAAATTATTCCCCCATTATTCAGAATTATCCATATTTCAAGCACACAATTGTCCGTTCGCAGTTTATTTATGCATTCCATGTTTACACTTCCACTGTGGCTCATTACGACAAAGTCATTCAAGTATGCCCACAGCAGAGAGTGGCTCAACCATGATTGTGTCCTTGGCGTGCATTAAAAGTGTCTTGGTACGACTTTGTGGTCAAAGATTCATCTAATCACCTTTAGTCACCTTTAATTTAATAAACCAGTCCCTCATTGTGACTTAGTGGGACGTGTTTACATCAGCATTAGCGCACTTAATAGCGGTGACATTATCCACCTCGGTATGCCTCCTGTTGCATTACCAAATCCCTATTCGCTTAAGTGTGTCCCCTAACAAGGCTTTTAGCAGATTAGGGAGCAAATATTTACAGACTGTGTTGTATGACGTCGTAGTAATTCAATAGAATTGCTCAGCTGCTGTGGGACAGTGGTTGCATTTGATTAGTCAGACAAAACAACCTGGGCATGACGAGTAACTTTGCTGCTGCACGGACATTAGTCATGCTCAAACATGGCGAGTTTAGTCCTTGGAGTTTATGAGGGAGGGCATTTTGCCTGCTAAAGTGTCAAATTCACCAAACAATATCTAATCAAGATGCAAGAATTTGACTGCTTTTGCTTTTGAATACCTTTTGCCCTTGCAGATACTGAGTGGGGAGATAGCCAGCTGTAAATGATGTACTAGACGTAGTAATGAAGTTAGGAGGTCTACCGGGTCATGTGGGAAATGGATTTGTAATAACCCGAGATAATATTTTGGAGTTCAGCCTGTAAAAGTGCATAATGAAGTTAAAAACCCATCTAAGATCTTGGTGAAATGTAATGGAAATTGGAACAGTATTGCTTTCTCTGTGCTTTTTGGTTTATTAAATCTCACTTCCTCTGATGACACGAGCAAGGAAAGACACTCTTTCTGCTGCATTTGTCGTTTTTTCACTTCTCATAATGTTCACACTGGCACGCTTGCCCTCTACGCCGTTTTAAGATTGCAAAATGCAAAAACATGGATTCTTACCTCTCATCTTTAACATTTACGGAATATGTCAATATGCAAGTATTTTTGGAGATTAATGTTTCACCAGCACCCATAATCACATTTAATGACTGCCATGTCTGTCAGTCTGATCCAGTGGTCATTTAAACATCTGGGAATACTCACAGCAGATTATTGCTCAGCCACACATGCTTCATACTTACATAGGCTTCATAGTCACAGGACTGGAAGATGAGTTTTTCTGGGTGATGTTGCCAGTACTGCACCGGAGTGGACGAAGTGGCCTCATTGGGGGGACGCAATGTGATTGGCTCGCACCATTCCCCGGCCTGCAGTGACAAGCAATGACATATTAGTGCACAAAGTACATCGCGCAAGATGACAAGATGGAACATGGCAATGATCGCACAGAGATTTGAAGACATGGTTTATTGGCAAGGAAAAGTTACATCAGCTTTTCAGATGGATAAAATATTTTGTATAAAGTGAGAGATGATAAAGTCATTACTTATTGAGTGGTTAAGCCAGTGAGCATTTAAATCAAAAAATAAAAAATCTGCAGGTTTTGAATATTTGAGGATCACAATTAAGTGAATAGTATGCCTCTTCATTCTTTCGTAAATGGAACCAGATGACATTTTATATGGGAGAGGTTTGCTTGCACGCTGAGCCAAAGCCTGTGTATGTGTCTCATCTTTGCCAGAAAAACAGCATGGGGCCTAGAGATGAGATCTTAAATGCAAACATGGATAAACAGCTTAGCCAAAAGCCTTTAGAAAGATGGACGTGGAGTAAATCTTTGCTGAATTCGACCAGCTTATAGTATTATTAGTCCATCTCTTCCCACAACCTCTAACCTCTGGGAGCTCTCTGGAAATGTTTCAGAGCCACACTTTTAATGCACTGGATCGTTGTTTTTTAAACTTTAGTACAAATAACACTGGCGACGCTTTACTGTGGCAATTAAAGGTGCATTATGTAACTTTAGGGTGAAGAGTCAGCCAACTTCCTTGTGTCCACGGAGAGGTTATTGCTTTGGATGTTCCACAGTATGTCATTTAACTCCGCTCGCAGTACAAATGTTTGTTTATCCTGATATTCTTCAGCAATAAACACACGTGTAATTGAATTATGGAGACATATAAGATTAATACTATATTGTGGAACATTCCAGGTGAAGAAATAACATCACCATGGTGGCAGACTCTCAGAAAAGTTACATAGAGCACCTTTACATTAAGGTGTTTAAGGCTCCAGGTTAAGGTCCGATTTATGTCAAAGCACTTTCATGTTTTTTCTCAATCTTTTACATGGTTTTAGCCCCGTCTATTCTTGGTATTCATGGGTTTCAGGCATAAGAGTTCCTTCCTAATTTGATGGATTTGGCATGGCAACAGTCCTCCGTCGTCATAGCAATAACGCAATTCGAATCAAAATATGATATCTTTTGAATAGGGGAAAGGTCCACCCAAAATCCTTCAAAATCAGGAATGGATCATTTGCCTTTAAACCTATGAATATTCTGTTTGATGATTTAAACATGACTTATTCTTGATTGAAATGGAATCAATGATGATAAATAGAAATCTTTCTCAAGTAATCTGTTTGAGAACCACCAAACTCAAAGAGAAACTCGCTTGCCGTTTGTTGTTTTCTGGTTATCCCTGAGATGAAACCCATTTAAACACAAAATAGATTCCCACTGAACCGTCGGGAGCTCATCACAAAACAGGTGCAGAGAGGGAGTAGTTCTGCAAGCGAGAATAAGCATTTCTTTAATTGTTGCCCCAATCTGCCGGTGCTGAGTCATACGCACCATGTTATTGTGAGAGAAAGAGAGGGGTACCACTATGATCGTTGCACTCTGGAGATGCAGAGGATAAGTGGGTGTTTGCCAGGGCTGATAATACATCTCTGATTTACAGCGAGACACAAAAAGACCCTCATCATAAGGAATCACAACACAGCTGGTGCCTGCGAGTGTGCATGTGCCAAAGTCTGAGGAAGTGAGAGTTATTCTGGCAGCTCTGATTGGAAGTCACAGATCTAATTGTGTGCTGGAAACAGGGCTAAAATTGGCCATATCAATAAGGAGCTTAGCCAGAACTATACGAGTTGTTGAGCAAACATTTTTTGCAACTATGGGTGGGGACAATTTAGAGGCTTTCAGCTTTTGTGTACTGAAGAAACTAGGCATGTGTTTGCCAATATAAGAACTGAAAAGGAATGGATGTTTTTGTTTGTGAAAAATTATGCAAAACCAAAGATGGCCTCTGAGTGTTGCGGTCTCCATTTGTCTATTTATAATGGTTAAAAATGAGAGTGATAAAACACTTATTGGACTATTTCACTTCACTCACTATTAAAACAAGTTGTTGTTCTAATCATGACTTTCTCTGAGAAACTTGGACACAAACTTGTATAACCCCCCCCAAAAGTTTATAGTTTCATTGCGTGTTTTTTCTATATTAATTTTGTGGTTGTGCACTGAGACCATTCATAACACCAGCCCAGGCTTCATTCATCCTCGGCTCCCCTCTTCCTCACCATGCTGACTTGTGCCATCTGCCGCTCCAGCTTGGATCGCGGCACGTCCTCGAAGTAGTTGTCATTGCTGCGCTGCCGGCGCCGAGCATCCGCCTGCATGATGAGGTGCTGCACGTCAAGAGATCCGCCCGGGACCCCTGCTGTGTACGCTGCCTGTCCCACCGACGGGCTGAGCTGGGGGGGAGTGTGGTTCCCTCCGGGCTCCTGCCAGACGGGACAGGGGGAACAAGGAGTTTAGAGTGCGAGAGGACGTTCACTCATCATATCATAATGTGCGTTGTCACTGCTGCGTAAGTGGGGCATTTGCAATGAACTGAACTGTTACATTTTGTATCTGAGCAAGTGCAACCACATATGTCAAACTGCTTTTTTAAGTCTTGTTAAAAAAATCCGCAACCAAAATGATGTGGCTTTCATTAAGCAGACCTGACTATGATTGGTGGTATATGATTATAAAAGCATAAGCTTGGGGCATAAGCCACGGTATTTATCACTAGTTCAAACTTTTTTAATCAATACAAAACACGTTACCAAACCAGGGCTAAAACAAGGCAAAGTGGGGACTAAATAAAAAACACAAATTCCTCAAATCAGGGCATTTTAAAATAAAAACACTGTACCAGCAGATGTCGTGCAGAGAATGTGTGAACTAGCCCTACCCAGTAACCACAAAGATAGGAATGTTAAGAATAGTTGTAATGTTTTCAAGCCAACCCCTGTTTGGTAATTGTTAGTCACGATGAGAACCTCTCTGTGTTCATACAAACAGTGTAAAGCTGATCTGTATGTCAATTTTCCTTTTCCTTTAGGTATTTTAAATCCCACCAACGGCTAGTAAAGGACTGGAGGACAGCACAGAAGCACTCATCATGGCTGCACAGGAACAGGCCCTGAGCACCAGAGCAATAGAGGCCCAGATCTACCACACCAGACAAGACCCAAGGTGTAGGTTGTGCAAAGGGGCCCCTGAGACAATCCAGCACATGGAGGGTGAAGGGGACAGTGGCGCTCATCGTCATTGGAGCACTCGTGGTAGTGACCCCCAAACTACAGCAGATTCCAGGAAATCATCAGACATCTAGTCCAGAAAAGTGCGGTGCTAGGACCAGCAAAGATACTGCGCAGAACCCTCAAGCTCCCTGGCCTCTGGTAGAGGACCCGAGTCTCCGCCCACGGAGCTGAGAAAGGACTCTTATTTTACATTGAATTAACTGATTTTAATAGATATAAACAGGATTGTAAGTGACTATCACCATTAGCAAAACCTTCGCTAATCTTGATTCTCTGAAGGCTTTTAATTGATCATTGTGGAAAAGGAAATCATATTGGAAAAACATACTCTTTGCAATTAGTATTCAGGACCAATTTGCAAGGTGTGAAGTATCTCATCTGTGGTGAACCTCCAGTCTTAGGTAATTAGTTACCTCGGAAACGAGCACAGCCACATTGGATGCGTCCGAGTCTACCGCTCTACCATGCTGACTCATCATTTCTGATTATTCAAATGAATACACAGGTTGAGTGCTTACCCTTAGGGAGATGGCCCTTGGAGGTTTTTGTGGAGTGTCGTCGTGTAATCGGTCTCCCAACGAGGCCAGAATACGTTTTCTATGTCCAATCAGACTGATCTTTAATACCTGCAAACACAAAATATTAACAGTTTAAAAAAAATTATAACAACATGCATGGAAATGTTAATTTATTGCATTATTCTAAAACTGTTTTCATAAAGAGCTTGAGTTGAAAGTCTGCCTGGGCTAAAATGGCACAAATGTAACAACATTCAGTTGTAGTAATCTGGACACTGTTTTTTTTTGCATTGTTGCGATTAAAGGAATAATGCAGACAACTTCACACAAAAAAATATTGGCTCAATGCCCAAGACTAAGCACTAATGAGAGCATAATGATATAAAATGCCCCGCAGCAGATGAATACATCATGTCATTATTTCCCTTACATAACAGCTCTATTATGGACACGCTTCGTTTGAATCAAATCAGATGAGAATGCAACCATCCTATGTGTCCAATACAATACATGAATCCACAAAACATAAAATCCAACAGGAAAATTGGATTAATTACAGTACCTATTCAATAATATTACAATGTATAGCCGTGGGCAGTGACTTCAATCTTAGAACCATCTAAAAGAAATGAGATAGAGAGACTTTCGGTACATGACCATCTTGTCAAATGTGTACATACATCTGGTACGTCTGGTAACAAGCACCCATGTACAAATGAAATGACAGATTTATAATATAACATTAAATTTGGCTCAGCTCATGAGATCGGAACAAAGGTTGCAATAACTGTAATAAAGTACCACATTACAAAAAACCTACATACTGTATGTTAGCAATGTATACACAAGAGTATTACGTAAAAGAATAATATAGAATTAAATGAATGTCTTTTATGTCAACACCATTTAAAGCATAGTTATGAAAATACAAATTATATCTCACTGAAGTTGGATCCGTCGTATTGATAAAACATTTGACAGCTACGGCTTCAATAGCATTTTTGTCACTAACGACCATAAAATGTAAATGTGACATGGGATTGTAGACACATTGTAATAGTCTACTGATTTCCCCCGAGCGCTCACTTTGCAGGCGTGAGCACAGTTAGCTCCAAACACATCTCCACTTGGACTGGCATGAAAGCACTCATTCTTTCTGTGTGCGGTCACCAGGCGTTCACAGACTGTGCCAGTGACAGGATTTTCTAAGGAGCAGAAACATGGCAGCGATTTGGACTGTTTGTATCTTCTACTGGCCATTTGTGAGAATACATCTGCAGCTCTGTAGCTCTGAGGTGGTTTTACAGCCCATGTTTGCTAAAGACATGGGCTCGGTGATATGACGGAACAAATGTATCAGGGTTTTTTTTCTTCCTTCATATTGAGTGATAACAACTTTATAAATCAATTTAATTTAGTCTTATTGTAAACAAAGTGGCTTTCAGTAATAATTTCCTTAACCTAAACAAGTCTAACAATAAATAATTGCCAAAATAAAGCAAAAAAAAGTCAAATGTCTTCCTGTAAAGTCTGAACTCTGCTCCAAACCACCTTTAGTGACAGAGGATTAGCTGATTTAAAAAAACATAAGCATATCATTGGACACTAGAAATGACTGAATTTCCATGGAGATCAAAACTCGATCAATTGCGTAGGCCTAGCTGCAGGTATTTGCGGCAAGGGATTTAAGAACGTAGTGTGTTTGTGAGCGTGTCTTCAGGGTAAAAGGTGGTGTAATTTGCTTTCAGTGTGTGCAGCTTGCCGTGAATGTAATGATTCCCCAAACAACAGTCCTGTCTGGAGTCAGCACAATTCTTATGGCACAGAGACACACGGTTCATTATTGTACTCATCAATGGCTGCCCCACATTCAATACAGAAACATAAGACGTTTGTTAATCACCATTACTGTGGATATGCATATGAGGACATCTGTAAACAGGTCACTCTGTTTATTCATGGGTTTCAGGTTCCTGTTATAGGTGACATTTATCTATTTCAATGACACAAAAGGCCTTCTAGTCAGCCGTTTTGTTTAGAGACGACTTCATCAAAAGTCCAAAGTTGCTAAGGGCTGGGAAGATCAAGAGTTCACAATCACAAATAACCATCCATTCTCTTCATGTTATTCCAGAAAGTGCAGAGCATCATGTTGTTTGGAGCTTATGGGTCAATTACAGATCTTATTTGGGTGGCACATTGAGCAATGATTAAGAAGATCAATAAAGATATTCATTTAAAAATTCTAAATTGCAGCTTGATCATTGCCAAGTGTTTCAAAATACGGTATGTGGTCACAGAAGCCAGTGTTATTTATTATTATGAGTAACCGCATGTACACACAGAAGATGGTAACTGCACCCTTTAGGATATGACAAAGCATTTAATCCATACAGTATTGCATAACAGCGTTTTACTTCATACCTATAGCCAGCGGAAACAACATTGCCTAACTCTTAGCTCTTTAATGATTCAAGACTGATCAGATGTTTTCTGCTTGAGCTGTTCAAAATGACCTAGATGATGACTTTTGCAGTAAAAGTGTTGAAATATTTAGTCGGCGTGAGTCTCTTGGGAGGCGCGAGTGCGTTGCCCCACAGTGGATGCAGAGTGTATCCACCTGAGTAAGAGGTCATTGTATAATGTGTGTTTGTGTGCAACACTTTACCTTATGCAACTGTGACTACTTTAAGTACAGTACGGCCCTAACCTCAGATTCAGGTTCAACAGTCGCCATGGTAACGCAGCAGTCACCCACACACTCCTCTCCAAAAACAGGGCCGTGGACACTCACACACAATATTAGTTCAAACAGATGTTACAGAGCTGGAGGAGGATTAGTACTGAATGGACAAAGAATACATGTAACTATTATTATTACATGGTATCTTCAGTGCAGCGTGTCATGTATGCCTGTAGTACAAATATTAGCATAAAAATGTGTAGCATGTTTGACAAATCACTGTCCCGTCGCCTAGATATGATCCTGCCTTCACATTAGCTTCACTTGTAGTTAAATCAATACGCCAAGCTGCGATGATGTAACCTCACCTCCACATCACAGTTACGTGCAGTAAACAAACTGTCCAACTACATTATTCAGACAATCTAAAGCAATAATTAAAAGCATTTATTCTTTTATATCTTTATTTGATTGGGACAGACCAAAGAAAAGGAAATTCCCTGGGACATCTAGCAATCAGTTGCATGTTAGACAATGACAAACAGTAAGGCAAGTACAAAGCATTCAAACATACAAGACATGAATGCAAATAAATGTATATAATTCATTAAGAAGTCAAAGTATTCAATGTATCTAAAACGTATACAGGCTTGAAATATACTATAAAGGTTTGTTATCCAAGTTTGTCTTTCTGGTAGTTTATCAATAAATCAAATTCTTCAGTATTCTTTGGAGATGTACCTGCTCAAACTAAGAAAAAAGAAAAACAATCTTTTACAACCCATGTTAGACTGTGACGACATGTAATAGAATTTAAAATGCCTTCCTTTCCCTGCTCCACCTTGTAATGTGGCGCCAAAGGGGTTGCAAACTGTCTGGTCTTTATTTAATTACACTATTGGTTATTTGGGGCCAGTTTTTGTTTTGCTTTTTGTGTCTGGTACGTGTGTGAATGTGTGGCCCAAGCGATCAATGCTATAACACTGTTAACAGACCTGTTAGCCCAAACGGAGGAGCCTGATTCATGGATTAGCTGCCACAAAGGAGGCAACTTTAAATGTCCTCGAGAATTTACACGGCAGCAATATGCAATCTTTGTTGACTGACTTAAACTTACGTATACTTGTTTCTATTTAGACTTGTATTAGAGCCTATCTGCAGAATGAAGTGCAGGCATTTCAGTTTGTGCACCAAATATTTAAATGAGGGTGATAAGAGTGGCATTTCCCATTGAGGCCATAGCAGAAAAGGTCTATTTTGTGTTGGAGAGTGAAGGTGAGGTGAAGCAGGTCAGATCACTGGGGCAGAAAGCTACAGAGTAAATCAACAGTCCCAGTACTGTCTGTGCTCAAGCTAGCACACACTTTTAATGATGTACAAAAGAAAGGACTGAGAAAATCTTTTATCCATCTGTCCACAACAGTTAAACTCCTCTCTTATCGCCAGGCCATTTGTTTTGACTTATTCCCTCTTTTCATTTAATTTGAGTGCCGATCCCAGAGATTTCAACTTGGCAGCACCGTCTCATCTTTTCTAAATCAGTCTCTTTTGAAACACATAAATTCAAATATGAAATGACAAGAATATCCACTCTAAAGAGGTATATACTGGTGTATTCAATCTTTTGTCCTGGTTTACGACAAGATTTACCAATTACTCACGATTACCGAGATCGTAACCAAACAACAGGGAAATCTTTTTTTCTTTTTCTTTTTCTTTTTCATTATCACACAGGGGTGTCTAAATTATTTTCACTGAGGGCCACATTTTGAAACCTATACAAAGTGGAGGGCTATAGACGACCTGACAATGAGGTGAATCGATCAAAATTTCGCACTTTATATAATTTTGATGAGCCTCTAATTAGGCTTGGAACATACATTTTAGGTCTGTATAACCTAATTTTTTTGTTATTAAGGTTATGATGTCAGAATGTTTCTAAAATTGTGACCATTATTTTTATTTAGTATTTATGAATATATTGTGACCTGAGTAATAATGATTATTCATTCATTTAATAATCGTAACATCCCTAGTTGGGACATTAAGTCGTCTTGGTTTAGACGTTTGTCATGTACATGGCTACTTAAAAAGCCATGACATTTCTGAAGTGGCACTTGGAATAAAAAATGTGCAACCTCTGAAGTCAATTTTTCTTTTATGATAATGCAGCTGAAATAAATATACAACATACCATAGTTTTCATCCACTATAGACAATCATTTTGGGTTTATCCATGGTGGTTTATCCACGCCCTTCATTATTTGTTGGATTTAATACCCATGTGCATCTACCCCAGGCATGTGCCAATACGACCAATCCCCTGCTCCCCGACGGCGCTGACCTCTGCTACCTCGGGCCAGACATTTTCTCCTCATAGGTCAATATTAGTAGGACATCACTCACCAGTCACCACCTCTCTCTGCACTTCCACAGATCAAAGCTCCACTGGGATAGGGTTACTTAAATGGAATAAGTTCAGAATACATTATGGGCTTGATTGATTATGACATTGATCCGCAAATAGTCAACATCTTTCCACAATAACAATGTTTGCAATGGTTTAAAATAGGTCGAAATACAAGTTTGAAAGCGCAGACAAAATTGCGTAATTACTTACACAGGTAATCGATTTTGTCTTTCCATTTTAATATCTAATCTCCTGCAGCATCTTCCACTCGCCATGCTCTCTTCATCCTTTATTAAACTCCTGTGTATCATTTAGCACTTGAGCTTTTTCAGCCAGAATAATTACTATTGATTAACTTGGCCTCTCAATAAATCACACATTTGCTTAAGCACACACTCAGGCTTAGCGTCTACAGACGATGGGCTCATAAGATTTGGACTCCTCTATTGTCTACTCTGTACAGGGAAAAAGGGCACATTTACGACGTAAAAATATTGCTAAATGTACAGTGCATTGCTATTGTGTTATGCCTCAATCAGGCATTTGCACAGAGAACTTTGTCTTGGAGTTAAACAAGGTTGTAAATGTCAGTTTGTTGTGCCGCTCTAATCCGGACACAGGATGCTCAGATCTGGAGGAACTAGAGTAAACCAGAGACCATAGGTTACCTAGCAACCAGTCAGGAGAGAAAAGTCGCAGTGAATTGTGGTGTAATAATTTATGTGAAAAAAGACCAATGGAAAAGCCAAATTTGAGGGCTGTGAAATGACTCTTCCAATCAGAGATGAGCGTTAATATGCCCGCCCACATGAAGACAGCTACATCTCCATTAATAGAAGGAGAAGTGTAAGTATGACTGGAAACACTAGAGGGAACGGAGGGGGTAGGGGGATATAAAAACTCAGACACGGGGGAAAAGATGGTCTTACCAGGGTAACACAAGAGGAAAACTCTCACGTACAAAAGCGCTCATGAACTGAATCCAAATAAGATCGTGGAGGAAAGGAGTCAGTGGTGGCTTATTTTTATAGGACTACGGCATAAGATCAACACATTTTATCAAGCGTTTGCAACATAAAGCTTTGTAACATAAAGCAAAATGTTGATCAATAATATATCAGCTGGAATATAATTGTATTTATTCTTACGTTGCAGGTTTATTGAATGTGGTTTTATTTGATGTAGAAATAACATATTTAGGTTTTGATACAACACAATATTCACTCCAACAGATGAGCCTCTGCTGCAACTGATTTTTTATAGCATGTAAAAATATTTGTTGAAAGTTTGACATCACCCTGAACCGACTAAAATTCATAATGGGCATAAAGTGAAAATAGAAGAACATGTATGATGAGCTAAGACATGACAAACAACAAAGACTAAAATGCCTTGATAACATAGTACCAGAGAAAGAGGAGTTAATGATAATCATTTAAGGTACACCAAGGCCTACACACAACAGCTGTTTGGTTGCAGTGAGTGAAATTTTACACACATTAACATCATGGAAACAGCGCTGCTAATATAACTAACTAATGGCAGTACAGTTGTTACAGTAAAGAGTTTTATGTGTTTATCAATGTACGACTCTGATATCATTATTTTGGATCAGTAATCTTTAAAGCAGCAGACAAACAAACCGGCAGAAGAAAACATCTAAACTAAGCCGTCACAACAGTCGTACAAAATTAGCGGTTTATTAAAAGCAGCCAACGTGAGGTCACAGCTTGGCCGCTATAGATAGAGTCAAAGCCTGTCCTTCATAATTTAAGGTTGATCTACATACAGGTTTTACAATAACATTTTATACAGGCAGTGGAAAGTGCCAAATTAATGGACTGTTGTTAAAGATTGTGTCTCTAAATCTCAGCACCTAATACACCCATACAGATCGTGTGTCATGTTGATCACCAACAAAAATAATGTATAATTTGATCTGAATCGCCCAATGTCCATATGAAAAGTAGGGGGTGGTTTCATGGGATGGATCTACAGTCAAGTAACAACAAAAAACTCAATTGCCTTTCAGTCTGTTGTCTACGCACAGTTGTAAAGCAAAAAAGATAACTGCATCCCGTGTCCTATACTTAGATCCAAAACCACCCACAATGTTTTCGCTCTGCACTTCCTTGTATAACAGCTGATTATGAAGTCGCACTCAGATTTACATTGTATAGCCAATACACCTTCACCAATCAGCAAAAACTCACCTTCATATATTCTTCCAGCTTGTCCCAGATTTCCCTCTACTCTTTAGTGTACAAGTAAGTTGTCGCAAATAAGGAAAGGACACAAATTAGGGCATCAGTTGGCTTTGCGCATGTTAGCTTATTAAATGTTTTCATGCTTTCCTTTTGCTTATCCCAAACTAGATCAACAGACAAGACCTGGCGTGTATACTTTTTGAGCAGGAACTTGTGCAGTTTGGATTTCATACCTTTGACGAACTTGCCAACAATGTGCACATTCCTCAAAACGCAAAAATAAGCATAGGGTGCACGAGGAGGTACGTTAGTAGATTCTTTAGCTGGTCCCCATGAATACAAATAAAGTCAAGCAGCACACAGAGAAAATACTGCTGTAACTGGTATCAATGGGTTGATACAAACATATTCATACACAATTATTAATATATAACAGATTAAAAAAAACTAACAAGGTCAACGATTTCAAATGGTTTTGGTTGTCATACATTTAGAATAATAATATAAGCTCAGTTATCCTGTTGATAATGTTGTACTACACATATGCAATCTAAATACTAACAACCACATATGCAGTCTAAATACTAACAACCGCTCTCTTGCTTCTTAATTACGGTGTATCTCTGTAGAATGCTTACCTGAGTCCACTTTGGTTGAGATTTGAAAGATTGTTTTCTGTAGCTTGTGGCTCTACTCTTGGACGGAGCCTATAACTGATGAGTTTTACCCGTCTTTAGCAGCCTCCAAAGCGCTCCGTGCTTCATTCCTCGCCTCCTCAAAACCAGCTTTGTCTCCGTTCCTCTCGCACTCTGCAGGTTTCCAGCGCTCTCCAACTCCTCCTCTTTCCCTCTACTACAGCTTGCGGCAGCCAGACTACATCTCCTACATGTCTCTGCCTGAGCTCTCCCTCTCTCTCCTCTCTCTAAGCGTACACACACTTGTCCACCCCTCCCTCTCGCTGCTCCGCCCCCTCCCAATCGAGCCGTCACTATGGAGACACCGGGCCGTACCGCGACAAGCAGGAGGAGACTCACGTGCATGGAGCAGTGCAATGCAGGGGTTAAAGGAACTCTATGAAGGACAAAGAATATGAGTATCTTTATGATTAGGATACAAATAGCTAAAGTGGCAAAATTTCAGAGACCATTAGAATTGAATCGCTATAGGTAAAATTCCAACATGAGGAACGATAGATGGATACCTGTGGAATGTACTTTCGGCTGCAGTTAAACAAAAGCAATAATGAGATGGCACAGAGGGGTGGAGCTATTGGTCATCGGGCATTTATAAAATGGAAAAACTCACTTTTGCAGTGAATTTGAAAATGGACATATTTGCCAGACACTCGGATAACTGGGACAAATGGAGATATATCCCAGACTGACTTTATACAGACTACACTTTTTGTCTGTCTCTTCCCTCCTTGTGTCTTGTTATGTTAGTTTCTATTTTGTTTTTTTGTTTTGTACTACTGCAAATGAACTGAACAAGTCCTACAATCTAGGAAATATCTACTTATATACAGAAATATAAGTAAATTAAAATATTTGTGCAATTGTAAATAATCTAAGTTACCTATAAATTTGTCTTTTTGTTTCCCACATACTTCATTACAAAAAGGTGAGCCTGAAGTGGAAGTAAGAGGGCCAAATAAACCAACATTTACAGGAAAGAACTCCGGAGAGGTACACTGATGTCCTGAGGCAAATCCACCCACTTCTACATTAACACCAGACAACACTCACCACTGTTTTTTCCATAGAAATTATGTGATTTCACTGTAAACACTGTGGTTTCTGGGATTCATCTCCACTATTGAATTTTGGACATACCCATAACCCATGCTGCACTTGGAGCAAAGATCAAGACAGATTTGTGTGTATGACATTTAATTGTAAGAATGCCACTAATCCAGCAAAACCAGGACTAATTAAACCTGTATTTTTAATGCTAAAATACGCTGAGGGGTTAAATCAGCACAACAAACAAAGAACTAAACCAGATTATACATCAGATCTTAAAGGTTCACTATGGAAATTCTCTGGTGGAGGGTCTGTTACATGCTTGTCTCATGGAGATGCAATTGCTTTGCCTGAAATGTTCCTGAGTATGGTTTTAAGCTTATCTATTTTGTATTTATTCATTTACAGGCATTTCTATTGCCAAAAAAATACTTGGTAAGGTGGAGTCACCCAGATGTATGCTATTTTTTGAAACATTCCAGGCAAAACCGTGACATCTCTATGCGCAACAGAAGGTGTCACACCAAACTCACACCAAAAAAGGTGGTGCCCCAACCTTGTCGGGACAGAAGAACCACCAACGGTACCTGTACTACAGTTTGAGAACCACTGGTATAGGATACACTCCTGCAACAAAGACACAAGCCATCTGGTGCCGGCTGAGACTGAGACCAATCTGTCCATTTGGAGCCATGACAGAGGAGGTGACAAGCATAGGAACATGGCACACATAAAAAGCCCTTGGATCTGTGTCAGCAAATGTAATTCAGCCTTCAAAAGCACATAAAACACAACCTAATTCATTTATACAAAGTGCACATATCTGGTCTCTATGGTAACTAGTAGCTGTCATGGCAACCGAGTACAAGACAATCATCAGGACCAGTCTCGATTTACTTCTTTCACTGATCATCTTGTCACACACAAACCACTTTGTTAGATTCTCATTGTGAAATTTCGTTAAGACTCATTTTGAAATAAAGATGTGGCAAGAAAAGCCGGACAAGTTTGGCCATGTATTGTACCTAAAATACCAAGAAGCCCAGAGGCAGGCCTTCACATGAGCAAGTGAGGACGCACACACCCTCACTACTGCAGGAGAGAGTGTGTAGATATGAAACATTCTGTTACAACATATTCTATGCATGTTTCTAAAGTTTTGTATGTAATTTTAGGTTGTTTTCTTGTGTCGTTTTATATGTTTTCCAAGGACTCGAGCCAAAGACAGTAGGAAAAAGCTACATTGCAACTATATAGAAATGTTGATGAGCTGTAAAAGAAATCAAGCAAAGCAATTTTCAAGAATTAATAGTTTTTGTTTTGATTAGTTCAGACCTATTCTATTAGGCTGTTTTGTCAACTCTGATCATACTTCTTATACTTTTCATTTTCAATTAAGTAGTAATAATAAAACATGCAAAAAATGTAACATCAAATATGGCCCTGTCACGTCAAAACCTTTTGAATCACAACATATAGCTACAGAAAAATATTGCGATAAACGATAAAATTGAGGATTGAAGATTAAGATTAAGATTGAGACAACTCTTTGCTACTGTCACAATGACTCTAAAGCAGGACAGTCCCAGAGTAAACCCTTTTCTCAGAATTAACCAATAATTAGCCATAAAAGTTAGGTATTCATTCCTCTACAGCAAAAATTGTAGTGCATTACACAAAAAAATAGCAAAAGTCTCTCCACAATTGCACAGAAAATGTACACAAGATAAATATTTAGCACAAAAATATATTGTTTCAGGTATGATCTATTGAATAAGTTGATATAGTATTATTGTGAAAGGCCTAATGAAATAAAGGATGTGAAAAAGGTATGTTGGGCTAAAAGGCAGGTCACAGACCACTCAATAACAGGTCACTGTGAAAACCCCCACCCAGTCCCCCCTTTTTCACAAACAGTCATTTAAAGCCGCTATCCCTGGTGATATCAGGGTTCACTCATGTAGAAAACATTACTGAAATCACTCCTGAAGGACCACAGACTATCTGCTCTCCACCAGCACCGAAGAGCATTTCCAAAACCAAATCCATTTCTAATTGCCTCGCACCAGCTCTCTGAGGACGCACTTGAAATGAGAACAATTTGTAGCCTTGACGCAGTACGCAGAAGACAATCAAACAAACAAACAGAGGGACAACAGTGCCATCTTGTGGTGATAAATAAGCAATGACCGTGGTGATAAATAAGCAATGACCGCATTTAACACCGCAGAGAAAGTAATACATAGTCAGCAGAGGGAGACAGAAACATTAGTGAATAACAGACTGGGGGTTTTGAAATCGTGTCTCATATCTTACATAATTAGTATTATATATATGTGTGTGTGTGTGTGTTATGTGTGTTGGTGTGTGTATGTGTGTATGTGTTGTGTATTGTATGTGTGTGTGTTGTATGTGTGTGTGTATGTATGTATGTATGTATGTATGTATGTATGTATGTGTGTATGTATGATTATGTGTAGTATGTATGTGTGTATGTATGTGTGTATGTGTGTTTATGTATGTGTGTATGTTATGTATGTATGTATGTATGTGTGTATGTATGTGTGTATGTGTGTATGTGTGTGTGTATGTATGTATGTATGTATGTATGTTGTATGGTGTGTATGTATGTATGATTTGTGTGTATGGATGTATGTATGTATATGTATATGTATTATGTATGTTATGTATGTATATGTATATGTGTTGTGTTTCCTGTGTGTGTGTTGTGTATATATATATATATATATATATATATATATATATACTAAAACTAGATACTCTTTGAACAAGTAATCAATATAATATCTGATAATAGTTGTGATCAAGATCATAACTATTATCAGACAACATGGTAACATGTAAGAAATTACCATTATTTTGTGTTTGAAAAATACATAATTTTGTTCTTGTTTTTGGCCCGTAGGCTTTATTAGACAGGAAAGACAGCGTGAAATGGGGGATGACAGAAACATGCAGTACATTGTCGGAGTCGGGATTCAAACTCACAACATTACGGCCGGCTGCACTTGGAGCGTGGACGTGTCCTGCCGCCTTAAAAGTACATTCTATAGTCTAACATAGAATTGAATTTTAGTATTGTAGCTATTGTATTTATGTTTAAAGTCAATATTCAACAGTATGGTAATACGACTAAAAGCTTTTATTCTTTACATTAGAAATAATTAATAAGACCATCACCAGAAACTGAAGGCTAATTAGCTAGACCCATTGAGTTTGCAGCTTAATAGTAACAATTTTATGGAGAATTGGAATAAATATGTGATGCTTAACTTCTGAATAATGTATTTTCAATTATTTTTCATGGTATAAAAACAGCATGTACGTTTTGTGAAACTGCTCTGTTTTGTTAGATAACATTTATTTAACTGTCTAGAATAAGGGGAAAAAGAGAAAGCATGACCAAAGCTACAGAGTGTGTGAATGCCCTTTGTGACCTATGATGCAGGTCACAAAGCAAAGAGCAGTCCTCCAGCGTTCAGTGCACCACATATTAACTGTTTCAACCTTGCACTGTGAAAGAAAGCATTCATAAACAGAACTGGTGATTTATACAAAACATTTGATATGTGTTGAATATGCCAGATCGATAACAAAAATAACAACCACGATTACTAGGGTCATAATTGATTATTGGATTAAAAGTGTTTTCATTTATTTGTGAATTTTGGGTTTCATGTTTTAAAATCCCTGTAGATTAGACCAAAGTTTGAAGGGCAAATTGAGCCCTTATAATAATTTTTATATAATTTATATAATTTTGTAATTAATTGGCGCATAACTGTAATGATTATTAAGAATTGATTAATCACAGCCCAAGGGTTGAATACATAACAGTGAATCCATGCTATGGATAAAATTAAATGTCAGGTCTACTTTGTCTTTATTAAGTCGTTCCACTTACAGCCTGTGTTCCATCTCACAGGTACACTGACCTCTGACACTCAGGCGACGCCGGAGGAGCTGCAGAGCACTTATTATGGGCTAGCCCAGCCATAAGAACTACTGCGGCTAAAAGGTTGTGGCTTCAAATCAGTTTTAGCAATAAAATTTAAGTACTATAACATCTGTTTGTATTTTACATGTGCCTCATGTGTCGATATTTAAATCAGCATAACATTTTGTCACTTGAGTTGTGTATTGGATCGTTCATTCACAATTCCACAAAGCCTATTTATGTTTTCAGGCAATATTTTCATTGCCTGGATGTATCACATTTTGGCATGGTTTACCCGAGAACATTCAAGGTTCTTACGACACTTTCTAACACGGAGATAAATCATTTCTGTAGAAACATAGAGTTGCACAGCATAAATATGAGGTAAGCATGAATGAGAGGTATGCAAGTGGATGTCCTAAAACAAAAAGGCCAAATTAAAGACCTGTACACCTCTATACTACAGCACATGTATGCTTAACACATTCACACGTTGGCTGCCTCACATATGCGTTTACACAGCCTCACACACAGACAGAGCGCAGTGTGTGGGCGGTATCCCCAGTGCCGTCAAACATCTTGCATCCCACATGCTTATATAACTCCCTCTCCACCTCCTCTAGCCGATCACTCATCTCTTTATCCTCCACTGGGAAGGAAACATCAATTTTCCCCATCTCCATTCCATTCAAAATGCTCAGCAATCAGGGGTGATTTGGTTCCACTCGGGATATCAAAGGAGCACATAGTTTTGATGAAATACAACGGCGGCGATACCCTCTCCTAAGTCAAGATGTTAGAGGGTGTGATGCAATCTGCACCACTTGTAGCAAATGTCTAATCCAGCTTTAAATATTATTGGTGAAAAGTAAATTGTATTGAAAAAGGAGTTTATGGCGAACAAGTGCATAAACTAGAAAGGTCATATATATATACTGTACACACGTATAATTTATTTGACAAGCCTGAGCTATTATAATAATTATTACTACCAAATAAATGCAAAGTTTCCCATTCTAATCTGACATTTGGCATCAACCACAAAATCACTCGAAGGATCTGTCCCAGTTCGCCTTTATCCGAGGCATTGGCTTGTTATTTGAGGAGATGAGATACAGTAACTTAATTAATTTAGATTTCAAAGCACTGCAGGTGCATCTATTCTGCACAGTAATGAGCGTACAAACCCCAACTGCAACAAGTGCCCAACAATAAACAATATACCGTAATGTACATGTTTTTGCTTATAGAAATACCTGGTTTTACCTGATATATTTCGACCCAAAAGCTTTCAAAAGAACAGCATTTTTACACAATTGTATTTTGTATTTTAAGATTAAAGCTTGGGGTTTTCAAGTCTCAAGAGCCACTTATTGAACAGACGAAATGTGTTCACTCTTCTGTGAAGGTGAAACAGGACAAAGACTTAAAAAAACCAGAAAATAAAATACAAAGGGTAGATGTGGTCTGTCACTGAAGCTGTCAGATAATGCATCCCATAAGCCATTCTGCGATTTATCTTAAACAGAGTGTTTTTGACGCCCTTCACACACATTTTTGATCATTTATGAAAATGTAATTGAATGTCATTGCCATAAATGTAAAGTACCGTGAATGAAGAAGGATGTTACTTTGTTAAAGTGCATGTATCACCTTTAACCTATTGATACAAGTTATTGATCTGGTTCCTGGAAACAATAAAGACCTATGACAGAGAGATCTATATTGTCGATTTGGAAACAATGATGTATGGTTAATGTTATCTTCTAAAAACAGATTTTGTGGATCAAAAACAACAAAAATGTCAAGACTTACATTGATAAGCTCTATCTCCCAGATCTTCTTGACCAGCTCCATGGAGGTGTAGCCATTCACAAGGAAAGACTTAGTGTAGTCCCCAAGCTCCAGAGACTCCAGCCACTCTGCCACTGAGGTGGGGTTGTTCCCATCGTAACCAACAGGCCTCACCTACAGAAAACACACACAGGAACACTGCACATTAGGGTCATTTCTTTTTTCCTACTACATTTCCATTGAGACTGTCTACAGGTAAAATACAGGAACTATTTTTGTAATACAGTACATCTTTTTTTATTGAGGAACCAACACAAACTCAAGAGCAACATTTCTTTAGCCAAAAATGTGTTTAATTTATTATTAGATCATTCAAAACCTGGCTGTAATAATAACCAATTAATTATAGTGGGGAGATTAATTGTATTCAATTTTTGTATGGAAAAAGGTTTAAAAAGGAGTACAATGGATCACTCCTGGACAAATGAGGGATTACACCAACTTGTATTAGTATTGATTAATAAAGTTGCTTGTTTTCTTCCATACAGTTGATTTTTATTTCTAAAATACATTGTGACTGTTCTGGAGACATGCGAAATGAAAATAGTGAGTATATTGTTAAATAAAACTGTAATAAGTCTGAATTAAAAATGTTGTTGTACTGACCCTGGGTAGCAGACGTATGGCCTGGAGAAGTCGTTGTCTGTGGGCAGAATTAAGGATCCCAATCTCCAGCAGGTCCTGGTCCTCCACCACATTACTTCCCTGAAAGTAACAAATATGGCATAAGCATCTCTTCAACAAAGCAATTACAGTGGTTATCCTCACAAAGTCCTTTAGGCTGTACTTTTCATCACACGTTTACAGAACAAATACCTCTACATCCATAAAATGCAATACAATAAAAGGTACTCTATCTAACTTTTCTGGAGAAGTGTCCCCCACCAGCATGTCTCCTTGGAAATGTTATAGCAATAAGATCTCCATGGAGACAAGCATGTGGCAAACCCTCCACCACAAAGGTCAGTGCACCTTTAAGTGAAAATAAAAATGACAATCAATAACTGAAATTGAAGGTAAAGGGATTTCTCTCTCATGATTTGTTTTTGCAATGCTGATTGTAGGATATGCTCTACTGCACATATTAAAACATCCTAGTGTGTACAAAATAAACAAAAACAACCCATCCTGAAATCTTCCACTAAAAAAAACCCCAGCTCAACTGCTGCTATACAATGAATGCGACAAAGAAGTTTCCATTGTCAGCTCTCAGCCCATTCACAAAACACAAACACACAGCAGGTCTGCATAAGGCACACTTTCCCCTTTAATGAATCCCGTGGCAGCCATTGGAGACCTATCAGTCAGCCCCATGCAGAGAGGCAGACAGAGCAGGCTTCATACTCGCACATAATTAAGGGAGCTGAGGTGGAGGTGTGTAGTGCATTCACAGAGCTGCTGCACAGGCAAAAGTGTCACTGTTACAGACAGTCAGGGGGAGTAATTGCTGAAATTGTCATAGATAAATATACGAAGTAGAGAGGGCAAGTGGATGCTGTCCGAGCAACATCAACACAACTGTCACACATGATTGAAAGGTGACATATACTGGGCAGAGCGAACATGAAGGAGTGAGATACAATATTTGAGAGTTCTTCCTCAGTCCATACACTGAGCGTTCAGATAACAGCCATGAAAACATCATGACATTTTAACTCAATAAATGAAATGGACATCTACCAATTCCACACAGATATAGAATAGAAGGTGCACACTTAAGTATCTTATAGGGAAGGTACAAGATCTCGTGCCACAATATCTTGCGATATAAAATTGCCACAAATATTGTGCACACAGAGAATGATCACATTTGGCTTGGACAAAAAAAGGGTTAATTCTGTTGAGCTAATACTCTTGAAAAAACGTAGCATTTGTCATTGTAGCACTGCTACAATAAAATAAAATCCCAAACTGAGAACAGAACTGCGCAATTTACTTCACATCCCATCGATAGCTTCTCTTACAATGTTTACAATACAATAACTCATATTTAGTACTGAGCACAAATAAAGACATTTTAACAAATGCAGTGTCAATTTTTAGGTGAGGATCCGCCACCTGCGTGTTGCCATGGAGATGTTCTTGCTTTTCCTGGACTGCTTCATGGAAACAAGCAGGTGACCCCACCAGGCCAAGTTACAGGTCAGATCTGTGGAGACGAGAGCCTGCACATCTGTTCATAGGAAGAACGCATCTTTTTCAAGGTTTTTTTTGAGCAATAAAAACACCCATAACAAAAAATAAATGCTGGATAGATGTGTTTAATGCTCTACTGTGGAACACTCCAAGTAACACTTTTAGACAAGCATGTTGGACACTCCACCAGAAAAGTTGCACAGAGGACCTTTAGCATGATGTTCATGGTGTTTTGGTTTGGTTGGTGTTTGGAAGGGCCTCTGGCATAAAACATACAGTCTGCAAAGTCATTTACCAAGCATTACTGAATAAATTAATATTGTTATTCTGAATCACATGTACAACGAATAATTTCAACCCTAAAGCTCAAACACTAATAATGTCTTTATCAGCCATATACATAGCTAAACAGACGAGGCTAGATTAAAGCGGGTATCAATTAATGAATGGGTATGTAGTGGCTTGTTCATTCCATTAGCTTAGGCAGATTTAGCTGACTTCTGTTTCAGCCGGTGTGAGAGAGCAGTTCATAGATCAGCTCCCAGTCTGTTTGACACGGCTCTGAGAGGAGACTGGGCTGGGAGTTACTGCAACTTCGCCACACAGTAATGAGACGAGAAGTCAGACAGAGAGAGACGGGGCATTCAAAGGCATAACTTATTGTTCCCTGTTGGAGCTAGAGACAGATTTCCTTAATGTTCGATTCATCTCTCCAAAGCTCTAAGTCCCAGTTTCCTAAAACAGAAACCAAGTACTTAACAGATGCCCTTTTGTAGAAGATAAGTGTGTGACCAGTGTACACAAAGCCCATTTTGCGCTTTTGAACAACAACCATATTATTTTACAGTTGTACAAAACCACAAAAGTAACCCAGCAAAGAAGGTTAGTCCAGCATTGGAGAATCAAAATGTTGTCAACAATGAGGTGCAAGTTCAACACAACTCTCTTTCTGTCTCCGCCGATAAAGCCTGAATTCGCCACAGCTGCAGAGCATTCATCCACTCTGTCGCATCTCGCACATGAGTGAGAAACCATCCTTAATCTTGTCATTTCCACAATCAGCACCGTACACTGCTGTATCATGTGCCATATTTCACAGTCAGTTCATGTTTAACCACAGTCAGAGGACTATGCAAGGTGAACAGGCCACGCAGCAGACTGAAAGGAGACTGACTTGAGAGCCAATTAGAGCTAAGGTGTACAACATATATCAGTGATGCAAAGCCGCTGGAAAATAAGGATGTCTTCGCTCAAACCTCATTAAAATGATTTTTCGAGTAGGTGGTAAAATGTGATACGTTTAAATAAGGGGCCAAATTATACCCTCAGCAGCTACTGTAAATATATACAATGAAGATTACCACTTTTCTGTGTATAATCCTCCACAACAAGCTTCAACACAACAAGACACTTTAAGAGTCTATAAGCGCAGAAGGCTCTCTAGACAATGACAAGTTAATGAAACATTTGTCAATATTATACTTCAACTGCCAAGACACCGTCCGTTATGCATGACGGCAATGTTAGCAGTCACAAGTATTATCAAATGTTTTGTGTAATTATTCTCATGCACTAATAGGTGGTAATGTTGCATCTAATCTCTTGATGTTAAACAGAGCATGAAAAATGCTATTTTATACAGTCTTTTAAGTAAATTTCCATGTGTTTGATTGGATTGGTTTGTATGCATCAAAATGTCATAGCAAACATACTGAAGTACTGTTCAGAAACACGCAATTTAATTAGCTTCACTTACACTGAAGACATAAAAAAGCCTTTCTCAAATTCAATTTTGTCTGTGCTTTCTTTCCCACATGTACAATGCACTTATACTCAATGTACTATTTTCAATGTGCTTCACATGAATATGGTTTCTATGACGACTGAGGCACCCTATTTCAGTTCTCCATCAGTCCAGAAACACTTGACCTCAATTAATTACACGCCCACTCTGACGACCCTATTAGTGGGGAGTGTGAACTGTAAGTGCAGATTGGACCAAGGTAAGAATCAAATGCAGTCTAACTACATGATCTCATCTGGCCAATCTGGGGGAACCCTAACTTTGAAATGGACCTTTATTATTATTTTTTGTAGCCTCAGGGGCTTTCGAACTAAATTACATATTACAACATGTGCTGATCTGAGTGGGGTTGGAACTTTGGAGTTGGTGGAGGAGCCCTTCGAGCCACTGTATTATTTTTGCAGGAAACAAAATCTGTATTTCCTTTTCTACAGCAGCTGACATAAGGAAGAGACGATCTGTACTAGTGACTGTCAGTGATAATAGAGTATTACTCAATCTGTGGTGTTGATTCCTGAACACATTTGAAAAACTGTGAGGACAAATATCTTTTCTTGGCTTCCAAGATTAGAATATATTAACCGGTTACATAAAGTAATTGAAACCCAAGGAGGAAAAGTGGAGAAGGTAAAGTTCTTGGACAAAAGGCACATTAAAATCACCATGATTGGATTTGAGATGAGAGTTGAAGTGCAAGTCTCTCGCGAGCCCTGACAAAAGATGTTAGCATTGACAGGTTTTGATGCTAAGGAACAGTTCACCTTTTCCTCCAGATAATTAATTTTACATGTTTATGGTCCCCTAAGCAAATTAGTTTCATTGCATTTTGCATATTTTTTAAATTTTTATTTCTTATTACCAACACACTATTTAATTTTATCTGCAGTAGGACAATTTTGTACCTATCCTGGGTTGACATGGCATTTGTTTAACAGCCACTAAGAAACTGCACAATCTTTAGAGGTGCAGAACATTCTTATCATAGATCTCAATTCAACTTCTCTGTTGTGCATTATAGACTTATTTTATAGTTGAGGAAGAAGTCATTATTCTGTTAGTCTGCTCATTGTTTTCCCAATAGAAAATTATTGATTTCAGCCCTTGACAAAGGCTGTGAAGAAGTAAAACAAAAGACTGAAGATTCAGCAAGAAATGTCATTTTTACGGTAGCAGCAGTAGACGTAAGGGCGCCCCCTACGCTTCATAGACAAACCAGTTTGAGTGACGCGTTTCACAGGGAAATGCGGTGTGAACAACATCTGAACACACTGACCACGTGTCGAGGGCACACACACGAGCCAGACTCAGAAGCTGTGATTTCTACTGGTTGCTACGGTAACCAGTAAAATCATGGTCGGACTGGATTTCGAACTGCACTTGCAAACATATATAATGGCATATGAACCACCTACATACATGCCTGTGTCGTCTTATGGCAAGACTGTATCTTCAAGCTCCCATTAGATAATTAGCTAGCTGTCAGGGAAAAATTATCCAAATACCCTTGTTTGTACTGATAAATTATATTTGACTGATTACTTAAAAAACAGAGCTTTGAAAATCTATAAAAAGTCACCCAACCCGCATCTTATTGCATCTACAGCAGTTCACCCAGCAAGATTCTCTCTCTCTCTTTAACGCACCTCCTCCCACATCAAAGTCTTTTAAATGTGTAAATCTCCAATGGGTTTCTCTTGTTACGTCACACAAAACCTGGAATGAAACCATGGATTCGCCTGCTTCCCGATACAGAGGCTACAGGTGGTTGCCATGCATTAATTGAAGGCATAAGCACTAATAGATATATTGAAGCAATAGCTAGAGCATGATTGGTCTAAGAAAACATTTTGACTGCAGTGGTCATGTTCATCTGCAGTGAGATGCTGAATTAGATTTTGCTGAGATGTGGCGTAGGAGGACCTCAATTGGCATCAGTGGGGAGAGGCAGAGATGAAGAGGAGGAAGTTTGATTGGATATTATCATGTTCAAATCACAGCGACAAATTATGATGTGCGAGGGAAAGAAAGAAGGTGTGACGGACAAGCACTTGCTGTGGAAATACTCACCATAAATTGCACATTGTCGAAGCCGTTGGCCAGCAGGTGGTTCTCATATTGGACCAGACCGATGGAGTCGAGCCACTGGCCCACGGACTGAAGCGGGCAGCGGGGACCTATGAGGGGGTGGAGAGGCAAACGCTTCAGTAGGGAGTAACCGTCCACGCGGTAACAGCGGCAGTCCGGCTGAGACAACTGGCACTGCCACATCATGTTGTGGCGGGCAAAGTGGCTGTCGAACGAGCCCGCCATGCTTGCCAGGAGTCTTTGAGCAAGGCAGCAGGAGGGGGGGTTAAGAGGGGAGGGGCTGGGGGGACAGGTGAGGAGAAACACCAGAAAGGAGAGGCTAGGCTAAAAGCATGGTGAAGATGTGAGAATCCAGCATGCGGGAGCTGCAAGGTGCCAGTGTGTAAAAGATCTGGCTCTAAATCCACAGGAGGGCAAACCGGCTTAAGTTGTATCCACACACGCTGTTCTTGTCCTGGGGGTAAAATCCTGCATGCAATGCTCAGAGTTGGAGCGGAGGTATAGATCCACGAGCCGCTGTGTTGTCGGTGTGCAGCAGCTGCTTCCCTTTTCAGCTGTTGCGCTCACTTGGCTTCCTCCTCGAGTGTGTGTGAGACAGAGAGGAGAGAGAGAGAGACACATACATGCGCTGTAGTTTCTCTTTATCAACTACTCCCACTCTCATCTGTATGCTCCTGCAGCCTCTCCTCTCTCTCCCCTGTGCATCCCCTCTCGCTCACCCTCTCCGCGCTCTCTCTCACTTCCCTCTGTCTGCCTCCCGTGCGCGGTGGAGCTTCACCCCGCTCTACATATATCTGGCTTGGTCCACCGATAACAGACATCACAACAGTACCAGATCCTTTGTCTGCAAGCCTCGCTCACTCCCACTTACACACACACACACACACACCATAAGCAGCACACCCACACTCACACACACACACACAAGTCCCTGCAAACGTGTGGGTAAGTCCGAATGTCTTTGGCTAGCTGTCTCACTGTGGTAACCATGGTTAACAGAGGCTTTTGCATTCACCAATGAAACAAGACAGTGAGAGGGATGGAGGCTGGAGGATGGGGATGCAAGTAGTGAGAGAGGAGAGTGAAGGCAGCAAATACAAGGATTAGCAGAGATTCAAGCTGCATATGTCAAACAAAACAAATTATTAACTGAACATTAATACACTGTGAACAGCAAAATATATGTAGCATGGGATTATTTTCATTATTTTACAATTTTGAATACAATAACACAGCAAGAAACTCAAATGGCATTATCATCTCAAGCAGCGATATTCAAAATGTGGTATTGGTCAAACTAGTGGTACAAAAATACAGTATAGACTAGTATTGCATTTTTTTCTTTGCTTCTGATTTGTCCTGGTTTTATTAAATAATTTTGGCTTTAGTCAGATAGATATATTTAGGTATTCTTAAATGTAAAAAGAATTGTGTTACTATTAGGGCTGTAGTCGACTGAAGACATGCTCTCTCAACCTATTAGTTGACGAAAGAGGATGTGGCAAAAGCTATCAAAACTTTGAAGTATCTCCATGTATCTGACCCAAACTGCACTCAAAATACTACAACTTCACAGGAGTTCATGCAAATTAACTATTTAGACAGAAAAGTACTAGTAAACGGTACATTTATGTGTTAGAGATGTATAAATTAGATTAAACTCATGATTCACTCCAACATCTTCAGCTAATTCATTTCATAACTTTTTGCTGTTGTTCCATAAAAATCCTTTTAATCTAAATAAAATAATTCATCAACTATGGGCGAAAAAGACACCAACGATTGATGAATCGACAAAACGATTAATGTGTGAAATGAGGGAGTTCAAAATATGACACTTCCAGGACATACACTTTTGTGACACTTCAACAGAAGCACTGTGAGTACAGTCTCGCCTTTACCTGAAGTGTCTTCTTTAGTATCCAGCCCAGTGCCGATCCCAGCTCCAATAGAGCTCATAATTTTGTCAATCTGAAACAAAGAGCAAAAAAAAATAGAAAGACAGGTGTACACCAAGTGCAAGAAAAAGACACTTCCAGTAATAAGGCGAACCCCTATTTCTGGATTCAAGTGTCACGTAACATGATCATTATGGTGTGCAGAATGTCAGTCATCCCCATGTGAATTGAAAAAGCGTTGAGGAGCAGACAGGGAGAAGAATTCAGAACAATGATTTAAGAAACTGATTTGGACAGAGCTGAAGTGTCCTCATTGTATGTGATGTACAGAGGAGAATCAGCCATCCCTGACCCCAGACCCCTCCATCCTCTGCTGAACCACGAGTCCGAAAAGAGCCTGAGCTCAATGACAGGCCTGAGAATTGCAAACAGGGTATACAAACAAATGGATCATAATGGTGGCCTTTGCTTCAGAGCAGAAGAAATAAAGCTTAACGGTGCTTTTATAGTATGACATATGAATTGGATAAAAACTTGATTCATCCCACCTCTCGTGTATTTGCTTAACTTAACTATAGAAGGAAGATACAAAACAGTGAATAAGGGAACACCCAAGATAATAGTGATATCTCTTTTGTGGTCACTTTTGTGATATTTTAAAACATACTTTTCAGTTGGTGTATTATATTATCATCACACAATAGAATACAGTTAGAAAAACAACTTGAAATGAATTATGTAAATAAAGAAACCAGTCGTATCTGGAAAGAAATTAATTTCCATAATGAAGTAAGACAAGACAAGCGGTGCCTGTCAGAAAATGTACTGATGGGTAAAAATTACTGGAGTGTCATGATGATAAGCAGGAGGCAGTTGTAGTTTTCAATTAAGAATGTTGTACCGTTCACACAAAGCAACATTGTACAACAAGATTGAATTTATTTAAGACCTACACATGGGTAAGTGATAATATTTAACTTTTTATATATTTAAAGATTTTTAGCAGATGACACGTTGAGTAGCCAATAATGAGGAAGACTGGATATTCTCAGAACACTGACTATTGCAAGGCGTCTCTAGTGAATTACTGAGGCTGTAAATAGAGCAAGTTTGTTGTTTTACCACCAAAATAGGCCCATATATCACTCCAAGATCTCCCTGAAGTCATCGTATCTCATCCCCAACTGGTGAACAATTCAACAGAAAAGGTTCACCTTAATTGATGGGAATTATGGGAAACGCTATATGGTAATTTATTACTGTCAGCAAAACATGTACATTATTAGAAAAAATAATGCATGGAAATGAGTAATGTCCTCCAATTCACATTAATGACCCACTTTATAAAATTATGAAAGCCAATTATTCTGAAATGATCAAAAACTTGTACTAGAGTAACTGGGGGGGTTACTGAAGGTACTGAAGGTTACTGAAGAAAATCAATCTGGCACCATCTTGAATTAGAGTGATAAATACATTGCGCCGAAGTATTCTCTAATTAGAAAAAAACAGGATCAATACGCAAATGTTATAATCAGTCTCTAGTGTCTCTATTGCAAAAAGGACTCTAATAATCGAAGATACTGAAATAATCAGTAATTAACCTGTGAACTCAGTCACATTTCACCTTTGACCACCTTTATTGATATTGATTTTTCCCCTCAAGTGATGCTAAATTTCTGATCAAGAAAGGTCTGTGTACCTCTTCCCACTCGGCTGTGAAGGAGGGTGTCCTCTCGAGTCTTCCAACTGGAGTGGTGCAGTCTCCTGGGCTTGGGCCTGGGCTCTCTCCGCCCTGGCCCCGAGTGCCAGACCCCCAACTGTGCTCTTCCTTTACAAGATACAACAATTGTGTTTCAGAAAATACTATCAATTCTAGAGACAAAGTTGGCCAACTTTTAAATGAGCAAATATTTCAGAATTTCTTTCACTGTGATTATTGTGATATTTTTTTCAGCAAACAGATTATGTATCAATCTTATCATTTAATTAACATTCATTAAGGAAATATATTCAAGTGTGTTTCTTGGTGGCCTGTACTGTGTCCTAGATCAGTGGGATATCTAATTGGCTGGTTATCTTATTTCCTGTGTTTGAAGTGCACAAACAAATATGATGCTTCAAAAGTGAAAATGCTCACAGAAAAGTGTCATCTGTATCCAATTTAAGCATTTTATCGTCTATCCTGCTGTCAAAGTGTCAACATTTATATATCCAGGATTGGAGCAGAGTACACGTGACCCCATGTTGCTGGATACTTAATTGTGTATAATGACCCTCTTGGAATCTTTAAAAGTCTTACCTGAATTGGAGACACCGTGACTAGATTGGAGTCAGATTTAGACAGAGATTTGGACAGTTGCAGGTCCAGCACACTACGAGGCATGGACCGCATCCTCCCTAGGGTGCAAGTCCCAGATGAAGCGTCCTTCGCCAGTGTCACGGCCAACTCTCCGTTCTGATTGGACGAATACGAGGGAGGGCGGTCCAGTGTCGCCCACCCCCGAGTTGAGCCTGCTTGCTCACAGTTTTTGGGTCGAGCCTGTTCCTGATTGACCTGCGTGTGGAAGATAGTCCTGTACACCACTTGGGGCTTCTTGGGCTCAGTATCACTTTTTTGTTTTTGTTGGGATAACTGAGTGTCTGTCCTGGAGAAGAGCGGCGTAGGCCCACCTCCAATAACTATGCTAAAGTCTGGCGTCTGAAGGAAGGCGCTCTCGACATCCTGGGAGGCGTACTTGCGAGGTTTGTGGTTGTACAGGTGGTAAGGCGTGTCTGGGGTCTCACAGGCCGGAGATGATCCATGGAGAAGTCCGGCAAACTCCTCCGGGATGTGGCTCTTACGGCGGTCCTCCAGCAGAGTCGAAGGGGGAGGAGGGGGAGCAGGGGGGTCCCGCTGATACGCACCGTCGTCTAGAATAAAAACACGCGAAAATGTATTACCTTCCAACGCATCTTGTTCTATCATATTTAGGCTAATAACAACAAGCTAACCTACTTTCTCAGAACAAGTAAAACCAAATACTGAAAGTGAGAGGTGATGAATTATTTCAGTAATAATCTCGACGACAATTGGCTGTTTTACACACACACACGCGCCTAATATCTTTTTTATGTGAGCAATACACTCAAAATAAACCACAACAATATAAGGTCAGAAAAAACAAACAAAACATCCAAAGCTGTGAATAGCGAGATAAGAACAAGGAACCGCGTCTTGTGCTTTTCTTTAGAATTTCTCTGAGGAGAAAATAAAAGAACTCCTGACTTTAATTTTCTTCCTCTTATCCCCCTCTTTTTTCTCTTGGTTTACCAAAGAGTGCATGCTTTTGTTGGAACTGGGGCATGTATTGCATGCATAAACTCATTGTTCTCCTCCATAGAGTTATTGAGGAAAGCCCACATAGATGTCAGTCAGGTTATATTTGCTCACAAAACACCTCAGGTCAGTCAGACATCTGACATGTTACAATGTGAAAACAAACTATGCTAAAAAATGCATCTATGTTGCTATGCGATCCATGGCATTTCTAAAATAATGATCTTGTGAATACTAAATTCCACTCTCTGAAAGCACAAAGGCCATATTTTGAATTCTTCCCACAAATAGAATCTGATTACATGCATCTTGTTTGAATCCATCCACTCCTGGTTTATTTCCTGTCAGAGTCTAACAAAGTCTACAGCACTATACCAGAATACTTCTAACACAAAACGTTTCTAATGATCTAAACTGACACAGTGATAACCGTTCACCATCCACTGACCCTGTCTCATTGACACAATTCACATCATGTAAATCCAGCGCACCAACAGCATGCACAATCTGCAGTCAGATGGAGGTAAGGCAGCTGTCAAAAAAGACTGTGTGTGATGTCGTTGCTCACAGGCATTAAGTATCGAGCAAACCCACTGGGCGTGGTATGGTATTTATTTATATAGAGACAGTGTACAATAATGTGCAATAAACATTGATTTAAATGAAGGAAGCATCGTACCAGGCAAGAGATGCTAATCTCCACCTGTAGACCCTGGGCAGTTTGATGTAGACTCTCAGACTCTCTATATCAGTCTCAGTCCAGTCATGTAGTGTGAACCTCAGACTCAATAATCACACATATTCAGTCCCCAGCTTTAACTAACAGCTGCCTTACCCCATACAACAGTATTTGATAACTCTGCATGTCTAGACTCTTTTTTATATTGCAGAATGTAATCTGACAGCACAGCATGAAACACAACAGACTGGCATTAGGAAATGGAAATCTTGGCTTATACTCACGAGAATCAAAATGAATATGAGCATGAGAGTAAAAAAAAATGTAGAGGAATATTCTAAGGGTTGTCAAAGGCCACTGTTTAATTCAACACTTCATCATATTTTATTCCTCTTACTTAAAAAGTTAACAGCCTTCAGGTACGAGTTGAGTCATTGTGTTACATGGAAATGTTGGCCTACAAAGGCAGTAAGAGCTTTAGTCATGACTAATCCCCACCCATTAAAGGATGAAATCAAATAAATAGCCCTAAAGCATTGCTTACTTGCTTATTCATTTATTTATGTGTTTATGCTTACCTCAGTATGTGTCAAACAAACTAAATGTAATAATTTTCTCGAATGTACTTGGGACTTGGTGGCGAGGACTCTATGTCACCACAGACAATGTTCTTTCTGTACCCTGAAGACCTCATTGTTCCACAATAGTTTACCAAATTACATGAATTTTAAGTGGCCATGTATCTTCTCAGTACATTTAGTTAGTTAGTTTGTTAGTTACTATTTGCATCCCTCTTTCTATCTCTCTCTCTCTTTATAAAGTGAAGATTGCTGGCAACAGGTGAGCCATTTTTGTTGCCTTGGTAACACAGACCCAGTGCTGGCATCTCATGGAGTTTTAGGAGTGTCTTTGGAGAAAGTGTATGACAGAAGAACATCATGTAAGCCAGTGTGACTCTACATTATGTGAGAATGGAAAATAAGCTAAATCGATTATAAGGAAAACAATGTACTCAAATTACTCAATAAAAAAAGATACCAACATAATTATAACTCGGTCAGAACATCAGCGGGAAATGTTTGGGATATACAGCATATCCACTAATAAACATGTCACCGAAATAATTAGTAATAAATAAATAATTACCTTTATATCCAAATAGAGGTGGAAATATGTTAAACAGCCACTAAAATCTTCATAGTTTGCAATATCTACAACATATCTATACATTATCAATATTCTGCCTCAAGATACATAATCCATTGATTTCCGAAGTCAGATCTTAGAGATGGATCTTACCTGGCTGTGTAATAGGTCGCAGCACAGACTACAAACAACAGCACTCAAATCCTCTTTTTCATATCAACAGGAGCAGCTCCAAGTCTTAATATACAGGGAATTGTCAGATTGTGATTGTGAAACAACAGCATTATCCCATGCAACACACCTCCCTCTTCTTTCAAAACCTGCAGCAGAAAACAAACCGTCAAGTCGAGGCATGCTGCAGCCTGCAACTAGAATCTGAAATGTTGTCTTCATCTCATCACAAGTGTAAGCGTTTGTTTGTGCCTCGGTTTAGACAGTCAACAGTGGCCATTATAACACTTCTTTACTGACTGGACTGACTGCAGAGGTGGTGTTGTGTGTCTCTTGGTAAATTGTTCGAAGAAGAAAAAGCTGTCGAATCCACCTACATCACACTGAGAGAAAGAGGAGGTGGGAGACACATGTGTGCAAATGCAGTGGACTCCATGCACCTAAACAATGCATTTTATTTATAGACAATGCGTTTAGGGCCAATGGGAAGCACGATAGAGAGAGCCCACAGGTCCCAACAGTAGAAGCACAAACCCTGTGACATTTTAGACAACACTGAATATGATTTTTGCTAGTGATAATATATTTCGGGAGTTTATTTTGGAGTGAACCTTGCGTAAGTGAAATTGTCTCAGGACAGACAGCGGAGCAATGGTGTACAGACTGAATTATCTTACCAAACCTAAACATAAGTTAGAATGCATTGAATGTTGTGGACTAGGGCTGTAACGATTTTCGATTATTGTGGGGAAAACATCACAATATAATGATTATTGGCACATATCAAATGTGAAATCCTTTACATTTACAGAACTGTTCCAATAGTATGTGACCAGATTTATGGAATCAAACTTTTTGTGATAAAAAGCTTTATATATTGAATTGAAATTACTAGATGTTGCTTCTAGAATAGTTAGAATAATTAATGTTTCGCTCTAAAATGTACATTGCTTACTGAATAATTAACCTAATAATCTTGACATCCCTATTGTGGACTAGTATTTGTTTATAAAATGCCATTTGTAAGTTATTGTACATTTACACATTTCTTGCCAGTGTTCAAGTGATGATCTACAGTATTTAGCATCAAGGGATTGTGAAATGTAATCCAAACATGCATCTATGAATATTCATCATTCATTTATCTTCCCCATAATCGTGGCGTTTTTCACTAAAAGCTGGTTACAACTTTGGCTATTCATGGGTTTCAGTTTCCTATTCCCTGCAAAACTTTGAGGACTTTTTCCATTTCTAAAGATAACGTTTTTCGTCCTAATTTCTCATCATTCTGAAACCCATGGATACTTCGCCATGCTGAAGAAATACTATTTTGTAACACTAAGATATGCATTTAAATTAACCAAGTGAATAAAACAGAGTGAGTACTCAAAAGTACGTGGTATAGATGGGAAACAATGATAGGACGGAAATCTGACTGGAGTGTAAAATAGAGTTTAAGTAGAAAGGCAAATGACTTCTGGAGAGGCGTACAGCTGCGGCACAGACAGTGAAATGGATCGAGAGGTGACGAATGACAGAGCGCCAGGCTGAAATCGAAGGGGCATAAGGAGTTCATAACAGCAAATGACATCTAGATCGAGACACACAGAGGTGAATGAGCTGGAGGGGGGGCTGGGAAAGAGGCAATGTTTTGAAATGAACGATTTATAAAGGCTTATCTGAGGTTATGGTATTAGCAGGTTGTACTGTCCATTCACAGGACAAAACTCTTTAGCTCTGCAGCAGTGATTTACTCTGGGATTGTGCAATATGAAGTTGCTGTCTTATCCAAAGAGTTTTTTCATCTGATCCATGCATTTCCCCCCCACAATGTGTCAGTAAAATTACCCCAAAAATATTTTACCTTGACCTTTGCGGAGAGACAAAAAATATAAAAAACTTTTACAAGTTTCAGGGAATGTCAGCAATTCTATTTGTTTATTTTTTTGTATTTTTACACTTTATCTTTGGCTTTAATGTTTTGTAACACTCTTGAACCCTGGTGGTTTTATTCTAAGGATTTTTCCCATTGCCATAGTTCTCCACTTTGAGGTTTTAGGCCATCTGTTTGCTCAAAAATGTACTGAGTAAATATTGAGATCTAAATACCCATTATGTTGATGCTAAAATTAATAAAATACACTTTTGAGAGCACAAGATTCAGTGAAGAAAATAACTCAAAAGTTTATTATTGACATACATATAGAAAATGACTAATATATAATTATACGTCTGGCGCGTGAGGAGCACAGGCAGGAATTGAGCAGAGGTGATCCAAGCGTCTGATAAAGCTTGTTCAGCTCTCCTTCTCTCACGGTGCTGTGCTGACTGTTATTAAAAACTACAGAGCAATATCACAGCTGTCAGTCATTCCTGAGATGAAGGACCCGAGCCTTGAGCGCCCAAGAAATTATTATCAGCCTGCATAGAACAGCTCACCTGCAAATGCTAAGATAGTGCAGGCTAATGCAGTCACAGTGTGCAGAGTTAGGATTAATGATGACACAAATAGATTGCCAAATCGGAATCACTGATTAAACTGCAGCTGTGGCCACATAGGAAAAGAATAAAACATTTTACAAATTATTTAATGCTACTGGAGATAAAAGATTTAGGGAGATAGATCCCACTCCTCAAAAGAGTTGGAGAAATTGGGCAGTTACAACAGGCTGTAAGTCACATGTAACACATTTAAGAGCCCTAACTTACGTAAAAGGAAGTCAAAGTTATCAAGAAATTGGGGTTTTTTTGGCAGGTGTGCAGTATATGAAATGGAAAGGGAAAGCGAATGATGTTATAGAGACAAATCAGAGGAGGTTAGAAGGTTCAAGGTCAGAGATGGATTTAGTGAAATAATTCAGAGGTAAGTTGGAGTGAAGGAATGATGCAGATGCCAGGGTAGGGGTGGGCTATATTCATCTTCTACCACTTGTTACCGTTCCCGGCATGGTGGCAGAGTGGTTAGAGCCCTCGCCTCCCAAAAAGGAGAATGCCTTGAAGGTAGAAAAGCGCTATATAAAAATGTGACCATTTCCCATTTAATCATAGGTTCGATTTCCTGGGCAGAACAGCATCACATGATCTCTCTGGGTTCTCCGGATTCCTCCCACCGTGCAAACACATGCATGGGTTAGGTAAACTGGCAACACGAAAAATGCCCCTAGTGAATGATTGTGGGAGTGAATAGTTGTCTGTGTGCCCCTGTGACAATTTGACTCCTGTCCAGGGTGAACCTGCCTAAGGCCCAAGGCTCCAGTAACGGGGTGAGCGATATGCCAAAAAAAAAAACATCGCAATTTCTTAGAGCATAGATCACGATTTCAGTTTTGATTCATAATATTCTTCATAATTTTTGTTTAAATGTTCTTCCGTTCTTTATTCATACAATTCTTTTGGAGGCAGCTAAAGCGGTCTTCTGCTTCTGAGAGTTCACCCTTGACTGTGATTGGTTACCTCATGACACTCATGATACTGTTTGTTGTGGAGAGCCCTTAAGCAAAAAAGTGTTTTTTTCACCTGATATCCACTAGTAAATTTAACCTATAGTGTTAAACAATATCAAATGCAAGAAGGTCATCTCATATCACAGAAGAAGAAGAAGAAGCTCATTTTACAGCCAACACTGAAGGAACAGATTTAGCGTAAATCCAGCCTTAAGGGCCCAGTCTCCGAATGAAGAACTCCCAGCTTCATTCACAATTCCAGACACACGGACAATATTCCCACAGAGGTTTGTCTCTCGCCCAACTCATTTTACAAGGCTCTCAAAGTGTGGAGTGATGCGTCTCTCACCCGCATCGTGTGTGTAGGGAGACAGGGAGGAGGAAGTGTTAAATGTGATGAGGCAGCCGCTCGCTAACAACTCTGTGTGTGTGAACTGTGTAAGAGCTGTGAGCAGTTGTAGCAGTTGATGTTGTATAAAGCAAACAGCCTGTGTGACAGACGCAGCAGCATGTCCATTTGTTGGAGTAATAAAGATTTGTTTGGCAATTTGTTATATATACAGTCTACTTGAATAAGCAAATGTATGCATAAATGTGACCCTTTACAGGTTGAACAAATAATCATATTTGGTCAACCTGTCAATCTTTGATTGCTAAACCAATTACTGTATTTTCCGGACTATAAGTCGCTCCGGAGCACCAGCAATTAGAGAAGAAAAAAACGCACTGGAGTATAAGTCGTATTTTTGGGGGAAATTGATTCGATAAAATCCAAGACAAAGAACAAACATTTCATCTTGAAATGCAATTTAAAATAATAACAGATTAGAGAACAACGTGGTGAATAGGTGTACGCATGCTAACGTAACACCTTCAGCTACATGACGCATAGACAACCAACTGTCGTAAGTGTCTGGTATGTTAACGTGACATATTAACAGTTATTCAGATAACTATAGAATAAAGAACATGCTAAACAAGTTTACCAAAGCATCAGTATTACCCCAAATCAATAAATCCATTGAATTCTTCATCCTGTCACTTCTAAACTCCGCTAACTCCGGAGGTAAACGAAGCGCCGATTCCTCTTCTGCGTGGCTTTCGTCAGACTCGTCTGCACAAGCATAGAGCGCCCTCTTGCGGTTGTCAGTGTGAAAAAAATCAACTTGTGAAAAGTCAATATAATAATGTGTTAATAATATCACATATAAGTCGCTCCGGAGAATAAGTCGCACCTCGAGCAAACTATGAGAAAAGGTACGATTTATAGTCCACAAAATACGGTAACAAATGTTTAAGAAAGTCTAATTGTATAACATATTCAACCTGCATGGCAACAAGAAGAAAACTCATTTATGCAACTGGAGCACTGCTCTGCTGCTTTTTCTGAGAAGAGGAAAATCTTGTGCTGTTCTGTGGGTTATGGATACAACAAAAGAATGTCTGTTAAAACAACGGATGAGACGCTGGCATAAGATTGTATAAGAGTGACTTTTACTGACTGTTCCCAGAGCTGCAGCAGGTGAGAGTCTACAGTAATAAAGGTCATTCAGATTTTTGCAGCTTTATGCTCATTAACTCCAGAGCAATGAGTTATTTGTTTTGAATGTGAAAGTGGGGTGTTTCAAAATGACTCTTCTTTACGAGGACTAATGCATCATATTGGTTTTGCCACATGCAGTCCCCCCCCTCTATTGCCCTGTGTCCATGTTAAGAAATCCATACCTGTGCACAGAGTGTGTTTGTTATGGACGTGTCAAAAGGGGCGCTGCATAATTCATAGAGGACAACCACGTCAGCAGAGAGCAGTGCGGAGGGCACATGGGGAGTAACTTCTACAGCAGTGTCCAACATTATGTAAGACCTTCTTACAGAGCATAAACATCAGGACTGCAATGGATTAGGTTATAAATAGCCGTCTTTTATCCGAGTGCCCACGCAGGTGCCTGACACCAGCAAACATCACTGCAGGTTACAGATTTATGTTGAGTTGGTAAAACTGCTTGGATTTCACCAAAAAGATGCTGAGAAGAAGATGTTGTCAGTGCGCAGGTATATAGAGGGAGGAAATCCCTTTTATGGTCATTCTCTGCTTTTTATATTCATCCTTTAAAATCTAGCTGCTCATTCTCTTAATTTTTTGGGAGTTTAGTTACAAGCATCTACCTCCTCTGCAGTATTATACTGGAGTTCATCACCCACTCTTTCTTCACTGGCATCTTTAGAATTGTATGACTTTTTGGCGCAGTACCAACCATAAAAATAATTGATGCAAAAATGGAAGTCGTTTTTGTGTTCCAGTTGTCAAGTCGAATAAACAATTACAGTTTATTACAGTAGTGCTTAAATCAGAAAGCAAAAAAAAACTATCACTAGTGAAGCTGTTTATTTTTCGCCAAACCCAGGGCGCAGCCATGTTCAATTTTCTAACTCAGGCTTTGTTGACAATTGACAAGTGGGAACTTGGACGATCTGAGCTCTGCGAAACTGGAACGCCCCAAAAGACTGTACACTGCAACTTGTCTTACTGTAAGCAACTTGTTACCATGGAAACCTTACATGTGGCCCTCTGAAGAATAATCTCAGAGAAGTGAAGAGACGTGTCCAGTATATAAATACACAAATACATAAATGAATAAGATGATCACCAATACAGCAAGTGACTAGTTGTAACAGGAAGAGCTTTTGGCTTAAACTTGCCAAATGACCAAAATAGCAGAAGCAACACTAAATAAGAACAAGAGTTGAACAAAAAAGGGAAAAGATGTACTTAATACATTAATGATTCATAAGGATTTATTATTTAAAAAAAGTTTGAAAAGAGAGTCCAACATAAATTTGCACTTGACTGAACTGCGTCTACAAATGTCTGCTTCAAGTCTCATTATAAATATTTGAAATGGAAATAGTCCATCTCACTTACATAAATACGGCTGCCCGACATCAGTTGGAATCAAACGCTGGTTCCTTTCAGTTTTTTTTTACACGAGTGATCTGTGAGCGTGCACCTGCGGACTGATAATGAGTGTTTCCCACAAATCAAAGTCTCTCCCTGCCTTTGAACCACAGCACATCGAGCATTATGTTCTCTACAACCTACTTCCTCTAGTCTAGTGCTAACTCATAAGAGCCAGCGGGACAGAAACTATGCATGATTCATCTCTATTACATACATTGAGCATACTATTAATTAAATTCATTTCAGACAATTCTCGTTGTATTTAAAAACACATCTCAAATAATAAGAAAAGTAGAATCACAAATATCAGTACTTTTAGAAGTGGTTGAAAAAAAGGAAATGGAAATAGTTGTGGCGGTACGGTTCATTTTAGAAGAAATGGTGATTGTCATAGTAAAGTGTGTAACAAATAACAGTAATATTTATGAGTGATTCAAAGAGTAAGCCTAATTTTGGACTGAGAATAAAATAGTTATCACCACAAGTCATCACGTCTCTAAACAGCGCATCTCCATAACAACGAGCATTTCTATGGAAACACCAGAGGTCAGAGAAATGGCTCCGTAAGAGGATTCTGAGGTTTTAAACGTGGTCCATCACATCAAACAATAAATCAAATGCATGTTTTATGTTTTAGCTTGATAATAGGTTTGGTAGGAAGTATACATCTTTTTTCTTTTTTTCATCCAACACATTACACTGATGATTTTATCAAGATCTGAAGCATTTGATGGAAAAGTCTCATGGGACTCATCAGTAAAAAAAACTGATACGTGGATATACCTTAAATAGAAGCTCACACAGATTCAGAAACCAAACAAAATCGTTTTTATTTGGAAAATTAATTCTGTCACAAACTGATGGAAAAAAAAAAGGTAGTTGGCTCTTGAAATTCTAGTATATTTGTTACGCCTCATGTATCACTAGATATTAAATATTTCTCCTGGCCTAGGGCAAACGATTCAAGTTTAATTTCGTTTCGTTTCATTTTCCTTCGAAGAGTACCAGCTTTAGCTACTTTTAATACCTAGAATAAATCGAATAAATGATCTAAAATGATAAATTATTTATACAGCACATCCTGCATACTATGGGTATGTAAGGTGTCATAATGCCAAAGGCAGACATTGAGTTTTTCTTGCAAGATATCAGTGGTCAAAACAAGCCAAGAAGTATGAAATCCCAGCAGAGAGGAAACCAGCACTTGTGTTGTAGCAAAGGAAGGTCAGAGGTCACGATTCAGGGCTCACCATGCTGAATGAAAGCCAGCCTGTGTAACTGTGTCTTACCTGTGAAGTGGCAGTCGTCGTTGGAGCCAGCAGAGTCCTCTTGGTTTGGGCTGAGAGGCGGGCTGGCGGGGGGGCTGGTGCTGAAGCTCGCGTAGCCTAGAGAAGAGCTCACTTCGCTGGGTTCACAGCTGTGGTTGACTGGTCTCTGAACATCCAGGGAGGAGGACAGAGACGTGCGCTGTTTTGGCTACAAAAAGAAAACAATTTGTTTTTTTCAGTTTAATGTGAAAAGAAAACAATCTGTTGTGGTGGTTTGCAATGAGAGCAAATTTCATCTTGTTCAGGGCGATCCAATAACCTAAAGGTCAAAGGTTTTTGATCCTAATGCTTGCTTAAGGCCGTCTCATGAACATTTTGATCAACTTGTAATAGTAATAATAATTTATTTTCTATATTTAAACCCCTTAAGCTTAGGGGCCGATGTTTCCTAAAACGCCTGAAAAAATGAGCCCCATTTAAAACTGAAGCTGTTCCTGAACCCTTTGGAGAACAAACAATTGGCTGGAGCCTTTTGAAGCTGAGACTCGGATGTCTGTTTTACTCTAATCATAAAGTAGAAACAAGGTCTGCACACATGAATACAGATTTTAAATTCCGCCTAGATTTTCTTTGTTAAATATATGAATGAGTACAGCTGTTTTCGGGAGGTAGGGTCTGATTGACACTAGATTTAGCCCTTGAGCAAGTCTCTTTTAAAAGCTGAAGGCAAATTCACAAAAAATTAGTTTTAGGGACTTGTAATAAAGCAAAAATGTCCAAGCGGAATCCATATAATAGTCCCATTAATTTTTCATTTTATTTTTGGGTATTTGTAATTTGTGGGTTTGGAGTACAAACTGACCCTGATTCATCCCAGAATGATTGATTTGACTGGAAATAAGTGGGTTACAGTTTTATATTTATGTACAGTATATAAAGCAGCTTAAGAGTTCCCTTTTATAAAGATGTGGACAAAATGGAATAAATAAAGAAAAAGTTCAACTTAACTTTTATTTATCCAAGTAGGGCGATTGTGAACTCATTCTTTATTTACAGCGACGAGAGGCAGCAGCACATATGTTCTCAAGATGGGCTTGTGCCAATTTATACCGGACCTGAGTGCTCTGTGGGATGCTACGGCCCGGAGGGCGCGAGAACGGAGCACACACTGATCAGCTCAGTCTGAGCGTATTGTGCGGATCTCGTGTTGGGCTCAGGGGTCAGTCTGTGCCAGTTTTACACAGACTGAGACAAGGATTTGGGGTGAATGTGATGTGACAGTGGTGATTCATTAGAAATTTTCCAAATAGACGTGCATCTCTAAGCTGAGCACTTGAGTCTGCAGGTCCTGTCTGACCCAGACAGTAAAAGCGCCGCAGCTAGACTCCGCCCCCCGTGATCCCCAACAACTGTTTCCACGCCATTACAATGGACATTATTATCACAGACGGCTCAGTCACATATTCACAGAGAAACGAGCCAAAAGAGGAAGTTAATTAAGACGCAGCAAAATACAATGATATGGGCGGAGTTCGGACGTACGAGACGCGGTCAGCATTTTATAACCCGTCCAAACCTGCCCCGCAACGAAATGAGAATTTCTTGTCCCGGCCCAACCTGACCTGTGAGTCAAAACACAACCGCGCATCACTAGTGTCCGCAGCGCTGCACCATGTGTCAGGCGAGACAGAGGTGGGTTTCCCCTCATCTGCAAAGCTCTCTCCTCGAATATAAACACGGTTTAATATTGTCATTTGGATCATGAGGAAAATATCTAAAACATAAACATCCCAAGTTATTACTAAAGCTATTTTTGGAAGTTTATTAGTTACGATTCTGGCCATTCACAGACTGCGGCAGACCACGCCCTCAAGTTGCTTTAACTCCACCTCATATTTTGGCATAATCGTTTAGAATATGCGAAACAACAAGTTGTTCACATATCTTGACCAATATAGATCATTTACAGTATTTTTTATTTAGGAATATAAAAGTAGATTTAATTTGTATCCCCAGGTTTTAGAATAATGCGAATACACTGCCATAGCGATAAATAATTTAAAACCAAATTTGATATCTTTTCAATGTGAATAAATCCTCAAAATGTTGCACCGGAAGCTGAAAACCATGAATAACCCGCACAATCAAATCTGAAAGGACACATCTTTACCCGTCATCGTCACCAGCTTCATCTATTCAATATTAGTAGGAAAACTTTTTCTAATTTTTATTAAAAAACATACCCAAATACTAATAGATCATAGTGTCCAAACGTGATACTCATTTGAGCAGGCATTGATACAATGGAACAATTTTGGACAGAAGTCCAGACTTGTTTCAGAATCATTTTAAAATGGTCTGTTGTATTGTTACTTCAATAGGTGTTTTTAAATCATCATTGTAATTGACTTTTTGTTTGCCATTTTAGTCTCATGACAACACTCATTCTGTTCGAGAGTCAAAGTTATTGACCCAATACATAATATAAAGGAAAACAAATGTATAACTCAAAGGTAAATATAATTATGGTTAAACTAAAGGAAAAGTTTTCCAGTAGACGCCAGGGAAAGGACAAATCACCCTCTTGACAGACATCTGGTAAACAGGCCATGCATAACAACATATTTGCAGCTCTCAACAACCTGCTGTTTCACTTCTCAAACAACACTGTCAAACTCTGCTGCGGCCTCAATGACTGTGAGTACGTGGATCAATCAAGGCTCTAGGCACAGCAGCATTCAGAAATATTAGACAGGACAACCTTCATAAGACCTTCAGAGCTGCTGGAGTAGAAACATTTAGAAAATAAAAGCCTGACAGGACACAGTGCTTCTTACCATACTATCTGCTGCTAGGGTTGGCTTTAAGCAAAACCAAGCAAAAACAAGTAGGATTTTTTTTTTTTTACCAATTAAAGAAATAAGAGAATCTAACATAAGGGACTCTTGGGATCCGTGATGTTTTAGGAGTAATACGTCAAAGAGAAAAGGGAATAACAAAAAAGCAGCACTACCCGGTTTCACAAGCGCTGTCCCTACTGGTGTTACAACAAAAACTGTCTTTTTTTTTAATGTAGAAAATAACCAAAACTTGACTTGAATAGAATAAAAAATAACAACAATTAACTACAAGCAAAACTAGCATCTGTTTTCATACATTTTATCAGCATTTTACTTGGTTCCATGCCATCAATATAAGTAACAATTTAACACAATAAAAATGATCTTTTTTGAGCCCTTAGCAGCTGAATCAAGCTTTTATTATATGGGGTAAATAAAATAAAATAAAATGAGATAGGAGCTGAGACAGCAGCGAACAAGATAACAAAATAAATGTGTTTAATTTTGGTTTGGTTAAATCTTGAGCCCAATAAATACAAATTAACTTTAATCTGTCTTTAGTTCTTCCCTGTGTGTGATCGAGGGACGGAGCCAGCATTGAATCAAAGTGTTAAATGTGTTAATTTAGCCTTAGGCCTGACAACCAGAAAAAAGAAAAGAAAAAGAAAAAACAGTCAAATTAGCCCCAAATGATGGCGCAGAGCAGGGAGGATGAGGCACACTGGTATCAACTAATGTGCCAAACTATATTCAATCACTTTAAATGTACTTTATCCCAATAAATATATTTTCATTGTAGCACTCATCACTATCTGGTTTAATAGTTTGGGGCATCTCTCTCATTATTAAGCGATGCCACACATACATACAAACATACACCCACAGCTCTGAGGCTTAGCATCAAAAATGTAAATGGACAGGAAGCTAATGAACATGTCACGGCCCATTGGAAGGGATTAATGAACGCAGTCGCCTTGATGCACATGCAAACATACTCAAGCAGGTCCGCCACGCCTGACTAGACTAAAATCCTGCCCAACTGCCAACTTTAGGGACCACATGGCATTTAATAATTCAATAACGTGTATGGTGACAGCTAATAAATTAAACAGTCGTTAGGCAACCACATGAATCCCCTCAGTTTTACTATTGTAACTATCTGGTCTCAAGTACCTTCCAAGCTTTAACGCACACTACGAGATCCCTTTACTCGAGTACTAGGCTTGTAAATCCGTTTGTTAGAGTAGTACATTGTCAATTATTACCATTATATCTTCTTGTCTAAATTATACTGATGTCCGTAATCCTCCAAACCATTCATAGAAATTTCACCTATAAAAAATCTAAAACCATTCCAAGTACCCCATCGTATATGCTCATGTACCCCGTGATATCGCCTTAATTCTTCCCTTTGTCTCTAATTCTGCTGTTTGATTCTACGCAACTCTGATCATTTGGACACAAACAAGCTTCGATGTCACACTTTACTGTACATCATGGGGACAATAAAACTTAATCAAAATAAATGGGATAATAGACAGTCTGGTCAGCGGTCTCTGTATGTGTTAGTGTTGTAACAATATTTAAATTTCAAACTCGATTTCAATATTAGGAAAAGGCTTGATACTTGATAAACATGTAGTCATGTTTTTACCCAACTTTCTTGTATTGCCATCTAGAATAGACTGTTTCTAACTATTCAGATAAAGTGTGTGTGTGTGTGTGTGTGTGTGTGTGTATGCATATGTGTGTGGGTGTATGTGTATGTGTGTAGGTGTATGTGTATGCGTGTGTGCGTGTGTGTGTGTGTATATATGTTTATCTATGTATGAATGAATATAATTTTTCCCAGTATCACTAGTTAGTACTGGTGTAACAGTACTTTATAAGAGTGACCTGATAGTAGCATTTACTACTATCTGATATAGTAACTACATAGAGGTGTACATAGAGGAACAGCCCAATTATAAATATAGCAGGTCCATTGTTGCGGGCATAAGCTGCATTGTTAGTATTACGTTGAAGAAGAATGGATGTAGAATCTACAGCAAAATGTACAATTCATTTTCAATTTTCTCTTTGCTCTGACGTTATACATATTCATCTGACAGTAAAATCAAAGATGTTTTCAGGACAGCCTCTTTCAAAATAAAAAAGCACGAAATTGTGTTTTGTCATATTTTGTTATTGCCTTATTTATTTTTCCTTTTTGGCCCGTAGATTTTATTAGGACAGATTTAGTGTGGATCTAAATCTGCGGCCGGCTGCACATGGAGCCTGGCATATGTGCTGCCGCCTTAACCGCTCGACCACCGGGCAGCACATTTATTTCACAAGACCATTTTATCTGTCCAAACAATACACACAAGGATTCTATTGCTTTGAGCAGACACATTTGGATCAGTTTCAGATAACAAAACAAATGTTCTTGTCAGATTCAAGTAAATTACAGAAAAACACACCACATGAAACAAAATGAGACTAAGCCCAACCCTAATGCTACAATGGCCTTAACACATGATAATGGAAACATTAGTTGGTTGTAAAATGAAACATTTAAGACCATTTTATATATTTTCCCTTCTTTTTTCCCTTTCTTTTAAAAAAAAATTTTTGGGCCAAATGCTTTATTAGACAGGAAAGGACAGTTTGAAATGGGGGAAAGAGAAGGGAGGACACGCAGTACATTGTCAGAGTCGGGGTTTCGAACTCACGACACTGCGGCCGGCTGCACTGGGTGTGCTGTGCACCCATTTAAAATGTTTCATTCCCACTTGTTGTTATGCTAAAGCCAAAAGCTGACATGCAAATTTGTTTATTGATTGTTGCATGTTTGGTCTTTGGGGCTCTGTAAACAGCTGGCACGTAACAATGACAGGCACAACAGCATTTACAATTTCACACACGTACAACAAGCTCATTTACTCTAGGATAAAAACCAGGCAGATTGTCAAATGTTTGTTGGGCCCAAACTCATTATCATCAGAGTTGCACAGTGATTAGTGCGTGTACATCAAAACAATAGATTCTGACAGTTCAGTGTTTGTAGTGTGACACATGACCATAGCATACACAAACAGACGCTCGTTAACTCATTAACATTCAGTTCTTACCATTTAAAATCAGCATGATATGTATGTCTAGCAACTGATTAGTCTCAATTGGATTTTCAACCATTTGCAAATCACGTTTCAATTTAAGGTTTAATTTGTCATTTTTTAACAGACTTAAAAAAATATTTCATAACAAATTCTAAAGAATGTGAATTTAATACGGCATTCTGCAACTTTAATCTTGTAAAGTGTATTATAAAAGCAGTACTGTATGCTGTCAAACCCAAACTTGGATGAAAGATGGCTGTGCGTTGTTATATGTCACTTTGGGATGAGAGCTGATTGACTTCACTTTCACTTTGCTCTCTGAAAATAATATTTTTTCTGATCACGGTTTGAAAATGAGGTATTTGCTCAAGCTGAAAGAGATCATTTGTTTAGGGCAGACTCCAATTTAAGCCTTTAATATGCATTTAATAATTGAAAAGGTACAAAACAATGCCTAAATTATAACATAAGTCAAAAAAATCAAAACAAATCAGACCAGATAATAAATAAAAACTAAAAACGATGCATATCCATCAGAGACAATATCTATAATTACTTTCATATGCTCTATAATAGTGCGCTATAGAAAATTCACTCTAATGGAATGCAAACCTAAGCCTCATGTTTATTCTTTCTGATCAAGATTTTATTGAATTGTGCAATTTTGGATATTGGCATTGGGCTCATGTTTAACTCCGCTCAGCCTGTGCATGGTAAAAACACTCCAGGCCTCTGTGAAGCAACATACCACAGCACATACCTTATCTGAACAGCACAATGTACGTGTTCAGAAAGCTATCTGCTCCATCAGTCTGCGTGTGTGTGCTTGGATCTGTTCGGACACATGGGTTGACTGCGTTGTGGTGACAAGAAGGAAAGAAAATATGAATAATGCATGGTTGGTGTGTGGCTGGTTTGTGAAACAGACGATTAGCAGAATATGTCATTCATGATATGTAGTCAACTATTTATTTTCCATTTTCGGAGACGAACACAGAGTACATACAGCCAATAACACTATAGAGCTAAATGTTCACACATAACTTATTCGGTTACAGGTCCATGTGTGACTAAATCAAGAGTTTGTGGTTAAAAACAGGAGTTTGAGCTTTGAGTAACAAACTTTAAATATACAATAGTGACTTTTTTGTAGTGAGTTGGGGAAGAACTGACGGCCCCTTGACACAAAGAGCAATGGCTTTTTTGTTCTGACCTTTTCTGTAACTTTGCTTTTCCCATCTGTAGGGGAAGGGAACAAAGCACCATGTTCAGCTGACAGCATGAACAAACTGAAGAATCGAATGTAGAAAAGGAGATATTTACAATCCAGTGCTCATGCTTTATCAACATTTGGCAACTGTAATAGCCGTACTAATGTCTTTTAAAATCCCACTTTAAGAACTAAATTATGCAAAACACTTTATTTGGACCCCCAGGGAGTTCTGGGACAGACTGATGTTTCACAGCACATAAAGCTCAAGTGCTTTGTCACTATAATACATGTTCTCATATCTGCAGGACTTTTCTGTAAGAACTATGAAAAAGTCAATGGGAGTATTCAAATGAAATGTATTCTAGTGAATTGATTGAGTGTTCTAAAAGTGAAGTTGAACTGTGATAACTTGTGGGTCAGACTGGAGTGGCCAGGCACAGCAGGCAGGCGCTGCAGGTGTACAGAAACCTCACACTTCTTTAGTAAAGTTATAACAATTACATAAGCTTGAAAATAAAAAAGTGCATTGACACTAAATAGACAAGGAAGCAATTTATTGACAGTTCACCTTGAAAATAAAAAGGTACACGGCAAACCAATAATGATGTCTCTTTGCCGGTGGGTCCATTCTTTTATGTCAGATACATTTTACATTGCATTCACACTATCTGCACATCCCACAAACAAGTGTCTTTAATTATCTTGGTGTGAAATGTTGTAGAAAAAGATTCAGTTGTCGTCATCTGGACTCTGTTTTAGAAAAACATCCAAGAGTCATTCTCAATCTATGAAACAAGTCTGAGAACTCAAGGTTTCTATCCTACTCTGGAAGGCCCTGCCCACAGACAGGCGGACCCCTGATAATGGCCCATTGAAATTTAACTGAGATGGCCATCTACATCCTATTGTGACCCACTTTGGCTCCCTCCTTCTTGAGTACCTGATTAGCATCAAACAGAGTTCTCAGACTTGTTTCACAGATTGAGAATGCCTCTTGGATGAGAGTCGAAACGTTTTGTTTTTCTAAAACAGAGTCAGATGACAACATGAATCTTTTTCTACAATGGAACACTCCTGGAGGAATGAGGGATTACACCGACTTGGTGTGAAATGTTGCACTGCGCCTGTGTTCCTAATACTATTTCATGTGACAGAAGAAAATACTAAATTAATCTGAAGTTATTAATGAGCCAGTGCTCAATTGGCACTAATTTATTTGTTGCCGGTTTGTTACTCTTAAAGTGAATGTTACTTTTAGTTTGACTTAAACATTTTGAAAGAAACAGCAAGTTCAAACAAATTGAAATGATTCATATAATTTGTTTGTGCATCTCTAAGATTAGGTTGTGTGTCTGGAGTCAGACTGGACTGCTTGTACCTGTGGGCGGATGACTCTCTCAATGTTCTTCAGGGCCGTGTCAGGAGAGGGGGGCGAACAGTCAGGAGTGGGGCCAGTGGAGCAGTTTCCATAGTTACTGCGCCCCTCCTCGCTCACGGTGAGATGGGACAGGTGACCTTGGAAAGAAGACAAAAGTGTGAACGACATGTAATAGATTCATCCATGGTAAAAATTGTTATCTTTGTCAGTATTCAACACATTATTTATTCATGATGATTCCCTTTGGATTGAAACGTCATCAGAATTTCTTTATCAATGCATTTAGGAGTAAGTGTTCTGATTTCTTCTCATTTTGTACGTTCAAGGCACAAATTATCGAATATCTGGCTCTATAAAATGAAATCATATGAATGAAATGTTACAAATCACATAATGGTAACTGACTTGTTGAGCGTCATATCTTTGACAATTATGTTCTATAAAAATAAAGCATTGGAAAGAAAAATAGACCAAAACATACGTTTCTGCTACCAAGTAGTAACCACCAGGCAAATGGAGGGAAAGGGTAACTGGAAACCAAATCACTCTGAGCAGATAAACTGAGTTGGCCCAAGTGAGACAATTCCAAGTCATTATGCTGTACCTGGCTCAACTGTCGCACAAAAGTTTCTGCAGGTCACCTTGGACAGAGGTGGCTCACTAGCTCTATAAGTACAGCAGTGAAACTCTGTGCACACACTGATGCTCACCTCTCCATTAAGATTCTGCACTTACTGTGAAGTGACAGAAGACTGAAACCACAGTCGGTAATTGTGCGAGCTTGATCTGAGTTTCTGTAGACACGCAAACGCTTGAGTGGTGGGCAAATTTCCCAAGTGTAAGATCATTTAACAAAGAAACACAAGAAGAAGCAGAGAAGACAAAGTGGAGGAAGTGCTGAGGTAACCCAAATTAAATTTCTGAGGGAGAACACATCTGTCTTAATCAAGCAGAGCCGAGACAACACCAAGAAACACCTTTCCCAAAATACCCCTCACCAATGATGCTGACACAGACACTAGCCTATATCCGAAACATTGTCCAATTATAATGGTCAAACTGCATTACAAGCAGTATTGCTATTGTATTTGACAATGTAGTTACTATATCTGTACAACATGTTAGGAAATGACATTGTCAAATTTCTGGAAAACAAATTAAGGAAAGATTATTAGCATGGAAAGTTCTATCATGTCTGTAATATGTTGGACAGTGACAGCACTGAAAAACAGTGCAAAAAAATTATATGTCGCGACAAATACAACTATTGAAATTAATATTGAAAATGTATGTGCCGCTACGATGTTTCTACTCATATTTTCTGTAGAAATGTAGCATTCTGCAAAGAAACAACTCAAAAGCTTCCCACCTCCAACAACGTCAAAGCTGTCTATTAAATCTGCATGTCTGCAACACACATACATGCAGCAATAGTAAATAACCCCCGAAAGCTACAACAGTCAGTAAATGTAGTCAGAAAAATGTATACGAGGCAGACAAATACAGTACCATATTCATAGATGTTAGAGGTTTGCACCCAGGGGTGAATAGAACTGTCAACAAAGTGGCTTTCATGATGGATGTGAGACCTGTTTGTGACTTGGCTCCGGTGCTTTCCTCCAGTCTTAATATTACATCTCAGAAAAATATTTTGCCTTCTGCTGTAGGGAACTATTTCTGTGTATAAATAAATGTAAATGGCAAAATATATCCTTGCCATGTATTGCAGCTTAAAGTCCTGTATGACAGTCAGAATATGTTTTTTTTTCCTTCATAAATTGAGTTCTGGGGCTGCATTATTACATAAATATGTGGTATGTAATTACAGCTATACAGTATGTTGAGTACTGAATCCCTTTTGCCTTTTCCAGTGTGACTGCAACAGTTAAGGCATCTGGCAACTCATAATGTGATTCATCCACTGTGGGCACAAATAAAAAGTCTGATTTGCACTGTTGACCCTGTAAAGCAATTTTGTGTTATTGCAGATAGAACTTACAATATAATGGTTCCACACTAAACTGTAGCGCCTGTAAACTGTGTCACCACACTCACAAGACCAGTATAAGTGGATGGAGCATGTATAGAAAAGCGTGACCGAGGTTTGCCTCTGAACACTGAAGGGCAGGACTCCTCGGAGCGGTGCAAGAATAGGACCAGTTTAGAACAGCTGATCTCTCACCCTGCAGGACTAAACCATCAATTTGTGCTGCATGCTTCAGTTCTGCCTTATGGCCACTGATATGACAGGGATGCGCAAAGGCTACCCATCAGTGGTTGTGTGAATATCATTTTCTGTATTTCCCTGTTCTTTTCTTTTAGATGTATGTATGAGTGCCCTCCAGTTATCCAGGCTTGGAATGTGTTGTGATAATTAAATAGGAATGATTAAATACTTGGTTTGAGTGAAGAAATATTTCTATGACTTGGCTGCTTGACTAAATGATCAATACCATAAGAGTGAAAGTGTGTGAGAGCAAAGTGGGTTGGAGCAATGATTTCCACTGACTGTCAAAAGAGAAGACAAGTCAATGGGCCTCGACCCTGTTAATGGCCATGCCCCGCGGTAACTGTTTGCTTTCATTAGCCACTCCGAACTGCAGAGGGAACGCAAGGTCTGTAAAAGTTTTATCTAATGCAAGTAGTTTTCAGACACTACAAATACTCAATTTCAGGCTTGAGATGCGTTGTAGCAAATGTATAGGACAATTCAATCACAGTGTCAAAGCATCACAACAGTGGAACAAGCTGAGGAATCAAACTGTAGTTAAATCCAGTCAGAGAAAAGCGCAGAGTTCTTACTCAACCGCAAATACACAAAGTGCTTCTATGTGCACGTTTTTAAAAACAAAATAGTCAGTGAATCAGCTGAAATAGGCCATAGTCGCCATGTTCGTCTTTTTGACTTCCACCCAAACTACAGTGATTGGTCAGGACCACAGTGGCCGGGCTCAAACCAAAAAGCACCAGCTGGACCAGATGGATTCTTTGAAGTTTGTGAAACAAATATCACTCGAATGAATCTGGCTTAATGCACATGAGGATTTAAGAAATATATTTGGCTCTGATTAAATCTGCTCTACAAATATACTATATAATAATATATATATATATTATGGCTACTAGTTTGACTCACTAGCTAAACTGTAGTGAAATAGTAGGAATGCTTAGGGTTGCACAATTTAGCAAAAAATATTGAATTGCTTTTGTAATTGCAATAAGATTTTCTGTTGAGCTTTTGATTGTAACATTCTGTTTACAGAGTATATTCATTTATTTATAAAACATTTTGGCCCGCAGGCTTGATTACAGGACAGAGGAGAGCAAAAGGGGGATGAGAGCGAAGGGAGGACATGGAGTAAACGTCGGAGTCAGAATTCGAACTTGTGACTATTTTTTAAACATGTCCATGAGCATTAACATTTGGCAAAAGACTGAAATATGAACTATTAACCTATTACAAGCTCTCAATTAACATGGTTAGCAGGTTTTATACATCAGAGGACCAAATCTTTTGCAGAGGAAATTATTGAAATAATTACAATCATTACAATTTGATATTACATCCATTCAAAGTTCAATTTTGATTGAGTTGTTGTTCGTCTTGCAGGACTAGCGAGGCTGCACACATACAAAGTGACCTTGTGGTGTTAAACTTTGGTTTGCGGCGGTACGTTGCAAGCGTCAGCAGTGTTTACTGGCGAAAGAAAGAATGTGCTTATTTGGAAGGAGCTCCCGTTGATAGCAGAAAATAAGTTCTTTTTCTCAAAACAAAACAGAACACATGGTGAGGGCTCTATTGCCAGGTTGAAAATGTAATTTTGTCTGACATTTGCTTGATTTAGTTTTAAAGATAAAATGATAGTTATCTTTATAGCCATATGGCGCAGGAATTATAGACATTTTTGAGTAAGCGTGTGTGTGTTTTGCATTTCAGTTAGGTAAGATTTAATTTATCCATTTCCTGTCATACACTGCACAAAGAAAGGACATGTGGTGCATTATGCATAATATTTAGGAGACATTTAATAAAGGCAGCTTTCTTCTTTCTACAAAAGTGTATTAAATGTGGTTGTATGTGGATAAATAAAGAACAGTTAAAAAGAACAGAAATAGTCATAGTCAGCGATGATTAGATGTTTTGAAATAGCAGCAGCAAAACCACATGAGCTTCACAGGACAGACATATGGCTCTAACAGCAAATACAAGATGACAGTCTGTTAGAAAAAAACTTAAGATAGACAAAGTGATCTAAAAACTGGTAGAATTATTAACTTTTGAAACCATATCCTTCCACGTCAGATATGTTAAAAACACAGTTAATTTTCTCTGTCAGAAGTACTGTCAAAACCTCCCACTGACAAACATTTACCAGGCACAAAAGTGTAATACAGCATGCCCTCCTCTGCTCTTCTCCGAATGCTACGTATGTTCTTTAATGATGTTCCCTCTCTTGGAGGCACTGAGAGTGACTCAGATCCACTCCCAATTAGCTTGGTGTGCGCACAGATTCAAAGCAGGATCACAGCCTCCTGCTGTGTACCACCGGACTAGCTCTCCTTGTAATAGCTTAGCCTAAAACAACCCGCTAACTTAATTTGCTCTGTGCATAATTTGTCCTCTAACCATCTACAACTATTTTTCACCTTTTGGAAACAGATGGAAAAGATAAGCATGGTACTAGGAGGCAAATGGCAGAACAAACACAAATGCACTATGCAAATGCAATTGTACATAACTGTCTAGAATTGAATATTGTATAAAATTAGTGAATGAGTGTTCGTGAGAGGTCTCCATTTGTTAACACTGGATGATAATGGCCCTCACCATAATGTTCAGATGCTTAAAAATAGCTCCTTAACTATGCTTTCCACGTGCGTTATGGTTATAGTAATCCATGTGTTGTGAGGTAAACTGATTTCTAAGTAAACACAACAATAACGGGTTTGATGGTGTACAGGTTACGTTCATGTCACATCACAACCTTCAAGAATCCCTAGAGACTGTTGATTTGTTGACCTGGCCAATGCACATGAAACAAAAACACTGGCAAAATGTTCATCATCTTCTCTGTCGGCAGAAATAAACAAAAGTGAAATATTTCACTTTCACAATAGCTTCACAAAGTGGACGTTATTGTTATCAGTTGAGAGGACTTTTAGCCACGAGATGAATGCGACAGGTTTGTGGAGCCAATCCCAAACAAATAATCATATGGTTCAAGGTTTGTGGATTTGACTTTTGGAGATTTCTTTCAAAAACAGTCAAACTCTGTCTCCCACAGAGGTACACAGGCCCAGCCCACCATCATCAACTGCTAGAACGTGAATGCAACCTATTGATGGAATATAATATATATCCACTCCCTAAAAGTTTGTGTAACATGCTTGGATTGAGCAGTTTTAGATGTTCATATTTTCTCTATCTCTCATCATTTGTCCAGGTAAGAGCACTCTGCTAGCTCAGAACAAACAATACTCCCACACAACTGCGTCAGCGGAGCAATTTTCATCCCGAAGACACTAAATTGCCATTAAAACCTAACCTCTTGATTCCCATATTCAGTGTGTATTTACATCTGAAACCAATCACAGCACAGTGCCGTCTCATTGGCACAAACTATGTCTTAATATTAGCAGGTCTTGTCAAGAGCTTGGGGGTCTAGGGGGTGTCACTACATCTTGGTTCCAGTTCCCATGGTAACATACAGGTGACTCACCAGCTGGGGAGGCAGTTACCGTGACAACCTGCAGCAGTGTGTTGCAGCATCACTATGGGAGCGGAGTGAAACAGTGAGAATCCGATTGTGGGGGCTTGTTCTTGTCGGCGTGGGTGTGTGAGGCCTGAACAAATGGAAGTGAGTGAGGGGTCTAGACCTTAACTACAGCACAGATATGAATACAAACTAAGTCATCTTGAGCTCAACTGCATACATTCATCCTGATAATGGGTCGAGAGGAGCGAGAGGCCCATGTGTTCTGAAGGGCTACACTTCTGTCAGTCTACTACCATTGGCAGCATTGGCAGAGTGTGGACATGAATGAACAATGCAAGAAGTGATAAAGGACTTTGAGTGTCTGCAAAAGCAATAAGATTAATTATTGCATTACTATTCCCAATATAAAGAAATGTAGTTTATGGAATGTTTACAAGGAATTCCACGTTCAGTAAGTAAATTACTTCACCAAAGGAGGTTTGGAAGGGCAAAGGTGTATGTGATGTTCATTTGTATAAATAAATGCCTATGTATCTTCAGATATAGTGTGTAGTTGTGGGCAGTGTCCTACCATTGCGTGGGCAGTTGTTCACTCTGTGATTGATGTCCAGTGAGGAAGGTTTCTGAGTGACAGCTGTCGTCACAGACTCATAAGGATTGTCCTCGTCCTCAGGCAGGAACACATCCAGAGAGGGAGAGGTGGCAAACTCAGCAGAGCGCTGCGAGTCCTGCAAAAAGGAAAGGCACTATATTGTGATAACTTGCCTGTTTGAAACAACCATTCCTTTTTGGATCACCCTTACTTGACATGGACCTCTGCAGACCAGGAAAAAACCACAAAGTCCATTTTGGACATGCTTTGAATCTATACAGTCATCACATTCAATTATAAATCCCTCTCCTTCCCTTTGTTTCAAATGCATCAACTTTGTTGTCATAGTGGCATTGCAGCATCTGTTTTTTGCCACAGCAAAAAGTACCCATGTTAGATTTGTGGAAGGGGTGGGATTTTCTTCCTTGTAGAAAGATAGTGAATCTCACTATCTTTCTGGTTAAATAAAGGTCAAATTAAAAACATATATATTTGTCATTGAACCCAATAATATTGAATATATGGGTCATTCTATGAAACCAATTTAAGTCAAAATCACAAACACTTAAATCATGACTATTGTACTGAAATACTAGAAACAATTGGCAATACATGTACATTATGAGTTCAGTGTTATACAACCTGCAAACGGAATTTCAGGCATGGCAAAATGTGCAATTTTAATGCAAAAACATAGTTTTACTCTTTAAGAATGACATATTCAGAAGTATTTGCCTTTAGCTCCCATCAAAGTCTGAGGACAGAAAATGGCAATGGCGTTTAGTAGACTCACACATTCATTGCATAGGCTCCTGAGTGTAACAAGAAAACAGCTTAATCTTCCATCACAAACTACATCATTGAATCAATAAATAGCCGTTTGCGATGCCTTTGTTTGGCCTAAGGGCATTATTCAAAGCATATTTGTATTGTATTTGTTGAAAAGATATTGTTCTACACAAACTGAAAATACCATTGACAAAATAGTTTATAGTTTTGGTTCAGCTTCCTAACGACTTTGGGGCATTTATTTAATTGTGTTTAGGGCTTGGTCTACTAAAGACATGCTCTGTGCATCGATTAGTCGACTAAAGCGACACAGCTGGCAAAAGCTCTCAAAACGATTAAATATCTCTACGATTCGACCATGTATTTGTATCCAAAGTGCACTTACAAGACCAAGAGATCGACCAAAACAGCATCGACCAATTAATAGACTAAACATGGTCTACAGCTACAGTCTACCTAGTTGTGTTAAACAGAAATAACATACCTGCTATTGAAATCAGAATACTTTGGCAAGAAAAACTAAATATATTTAAAATCCATGACTAAAGATGAACTTCCTCCAAAATGACTTTGGTTGTTTAGACCCAACATCAAAGAGCAAGAGCAGACACGGTTGAAGTCACAGTCAACAGTTGATCCAGTGCTTTGTAGAATCACATTCAGCCTCTCTAACAAATCTACTGAACTGCAGCACCCAAACTCAACTGCACTGTGTCCCCCAGATCTACCTGCATTCACTGGTCTAAATCCGGATTGAAAAGGAGATAACAGACTCAACTTAATAATAACTAGGGATGATCTAGGCAGCTGTAAATTCAGACAAAACCAGAATACCACCAAGTAATATTGTTATGAAAGAAAATCAGAGCTCCAGTACAGGGTGTAATAACAAAAAAAGCACATGAGGATTAAAAGTGTTACTGCTGTTTTAAAACCATGCAGTGGACAAGAGTTTAAGATTCAACAAGAACTTGGCTCCAAGAGGTCTTGTAACAGAAAGTATAAAAATAAAACTGAAAGAAAAGAAACAAGGGAAAGTGTCCAATAGCCACTGGGCAGTGCTACTGAGGCCGAACATTTCTGAACAGTGTTTTAGTCCTGTTGTGCCTGTCATCATAGACATAAAGTATCTGACCTAATGTTGTCTGCACCAGCTCTTGTCATCATTTGCCAATTCCCTTTCATCCTCTTTTTAACCTTTGCACATTTAGCCATTAGTCTTTCTGCCACTGTCTGCCACTATATTACCCAGACTGCACCAGGCCATCAATCACAAACTGAACACACTCAAAATGAATTAATCATGGGGCTGATAGAGCAATCACAGTTGTGAGGATTTCTCTGAGTCAAACCAAGACACATTTCCCAGCGAGTGTTATTAAAAGGCATACAAACTTAAACTCCTTCACTTTCTGGCTCCCTTTTCAATCTCCATCAACACTCAATTAGACCGCCATTACCAGCTAATGTTGCTTCAGTCAGAGTTTTATGCCTTCACTCGGCAGGTGGCCTGGCCTCTGCAGACACTGATTTGATGTGACAGTGCATTTAATAACGGCTTTCACTCACAGCACTCTAAAAACACTCTCTTAAATGTGTATGTTCGGATCATCTTTAGGTTGGATTACAAACAAGAATTACCACATCACACAATGCAACACAAATTTTACCAGAATTTACCAAAGAATGTATGAATAACAAACTGTGAGTTGATTTGTATGTATTGTATTACAGGAATTTGGTTGGTGATACACAATTTAATCTTAGGCTGACTGCGTTTTTAACATGTAATAGCAAGAATAAGATCAGACTCCTGAACTTCTAAATCAATGGCACAAGCTCACCTTAAATAACTTTCAAGATATTCTTTGTGTGCATTCAGGCTGTGAATTAGTTAGTATGTCATATGTTCACTTCTAATCCAGTTACACCGCTTGTGTTTGCTTTGTCAATCTAATCTGCAACTTCATTCACCATCTCTGCCCTGATGGTGTAAGTACTTTAAAGTGAAAGTGCAGAGCCGCAGCTGCCAGGGGTTCCTGTGCAGAAAGGCAGGAGTTAGACTTGAAAAGATAGATGAGAAAGGGGAGATGGCACAGGTGGATCAAAGCAGGAAAGCAGGCTACGATTCGCCTCAACACTTACTTTGGAGTGTGTGTCAGCGCAAGAAAATCCCAGAGAGACAGGCATGAGACAGAGAGACAGAGAGACAGAGAGACAGAGAGACAGAGCAGGAAGGGGGAGACTGGGAAGGGAGGGCGCATAGGAAGCTCAGGAAGTGGGCTAGGAGCAGGGATTTCCTCACATGCATAAACACAGAAGACGCATAGGATAAGTCAATAAAGCTGTACAAGTACATCCAATAAGTGGAGCCATGACAAAATAGCCAACTCCAAACAAGAATTTGTATAGACTGCAAATGAGCAAGATGAGTAAGACATTTCCAAATTTGCAGTAGTGTATCCAGCATTAATGAACAAAACAATGAAAATCAAAGTATCAAAGCAATCTTGGCGTCAAGAGCCAAGACTTCCTGCACCGCTGTGAAGAACGATTGACTCATTCTAAACAGCGCAGCCAGAAAAAGAATATCTCTCTAGTCTCCACGAGCAACAAGTAAATCCAAAAGTTAGCCAACCAGTTTAACTACCTGTTTTTATGCTGTTTTCTCGCCTATTCCCGCTTGGAAAGAGGTCAAACCGAAGTTGGAGAGAAGCGCTTGACAGGACACGATTTTTGAACTGGCAGCCCAACAAACAAACAGTGGGTCTTCATTCATTGCCCCGCTTGTTCCCTCCCTCAGTATCAGCGCAGAGATAGCACACAGAGTCACTTGTGTCTGAGCGGCAACAGGAAGACATCTAACAAACAAGGGCCTCCTCCAGCCGCTAATTAGCAGGTCGTACGCAGCACTGAAGGAGCCAGATTAACATGACTGGGACGTGCGCATGTGACCGAAGGATTTTATCAGGTGCAAGATTGGTGGAGTAATCCAACGCAGAGTTAAAATGTGTCCGGTAAAGAGAGACGGTCACGAGGAATGTGCATGGCTGGGGGGGGAAAGCAATAAACAACAGAGATGGGAGTTCAAACTTAATGAGTAATGAATAAAAAGTGTATTTCAATATTTTTATTCAGAAGTTAAGTAAATGCATGTAGGAGACAATAACCAATAGAGATAGTAAGTGACGTTGATCATTTCAAGTAGCAATGGTCCAAGCAACAGCAGTAAATTGAACGCTATATCAAGTTTATGTTTAAGTAATAATTGAATTGTTCGGGTCCAAAAAGGAGATTTAAAAAATAAAAGTGTATTTAATTAAAAATAGCTGAGAAATGTCACGTCCAAGGAAATTATCTCTCATGACGTGCTCTTCCTCTATCAATTTAACCCACAGTGTACAGTCCCAGGCCCTGAGACAGGGCCGAGGGTCCAGGGGCCATCAGATATGAATAGAAGCTATAATTTGCAGGCATTTCCTCATGGAGTCTATTTGATTAGGTTGGAAAAGGGGGAGCTCTGGGAAGGACAATGGCAGCTCTGATACTGTTGGTCAGTGGGTGAGCGCAGCAGTCACAGGAGGACACTGCCGGGATACAGTGACCAATACAAATGCTCTGAACACAAGGAAGTGACAGCAGAGGCAGTTAGGGAAAGGTCAGTGCGATGTAGAATGCATGTCAGACGAAACATCTGAAGAATTTCATGATGAGGAGTTATAAAAGTGGATTTATGGATTAGTGTAAAAAACCCAAAGCCAATTGATTTTGAATTTTGCACAAAATGGGGAGAGAAGGAATAGACATTCAGCATATAGTCGAAGCCTATAATCAAACTCACAATGCAGCGGTTGTAGCAACCACACAAGTGCAACGCTCTTAACCACTGCACCACCGGTGAGCATAATAGAATGTCATTTTCGAAAACAAAAAACAGTACTTCAATAAATATATATCGTGATCTTTTTATCTCCAAACTAGTATGAGAGGTTCAAATTTCCAGTATCTTCTCAAATCCTGCTGAATATTTGATATAAATTTACTCGAAATCTTGATAGTATGATAAAAACGGCCACAATTATAGCGCACACATAACTTTAAAATGGTGGTAGTGGAGGTGTACAGTCAGTGTGGTGTTCAGGGATTGCCAACCTGAATTGGATTTCCCTCCACGCCTCGCTAATCCGTCAGAAATCACCTCGCTGAACCGCCCCCTGGGACAGTGACGGCACTCTCCAGAAAGTATCAGGGCTAACATTTACCGCAGAGGCTGTGCCTTCTGCTGCTCCTCACATAATCCTATGGACACACGAGGACTGCAGGGAGGAGCCGGGGACGGGAATGTCGACTGGAGTGTAACTAGTAAGTGGCTGCACTGACACGCAACACTGACCACAGCAACTTCATAGGCCGTGTATACGGCATTTACCTCTCAAAAACTACAATATTCTAGTAATGCCTTTTTGGAGAGATTTATTTTTGTTAGTATGTTCTACAGAGTGATGGTTTAGTGGATTTGATTAAGACATGTTGGATTTACATGATATTGTATTAGAACAAATATGCTTGGCCTTTGAAAACAGCATTATACAAACCACACCTGATTTTCTTTAAATGGCACATTTTAATGCATTTTCATACAATGAAAATCATAGCAGAACAACAAGTTACAATTCAAGCCTAATTGTATGTAAAAAAAAATATATATATATGCTTTTTATGCATTAAGGTATTAAGGAATTTATTTAACAGCACATGTCCCCCTTCATAACATTAATATACCCTGTGCTTTTTATAGTACCACTCATTATGATGCTGAGAGTGTCTTCGAGGAGGTTACTAGTCCCACTGGTTTCCCACACACACACACAGGGCCTCAACGCACACCTACCCCAAGTGAGAATTGTGTTCAGCATCAGCACACAGCTAACAAAGGCATTTGTCTTCCCTGGTTACACATTGTCCCCGAAGGATCTCAATAAAAAGGCTCTACAAATTAAATTACTTTAAGGTTGATCTAATTCAGAGATCTAAGGGACAAAATACACACAAAGATCTTCCAGTCCTTTGATGTTGTTAAAAATGTTCAAGGGCCTGAGTGAGTTTTTGAAGTTAACCTGAGCCAGCAAACCACCCGCTGCCCCTTCTCAAATCCTTCAAATCTTTGACTGTGAACATCAGAAAGTTCAGAGCTAGCCATAGCTGAGAGAGTGACAAGAGGTAATCTACATAGAAGTGTCCCCGGTGATGAGCGGAGGAAAATGAGCAGGTCGAAAAAAAAAGAGAGGAAACTGCTGACGTTGGAGAAGAGTGACGCACCTGAGCTAACTATGACTGAGGATCGTCAAACCAAGTCGACCCACGACTAATATCTCATGAATATTTGTGTTGCCAGGCAACTCCACCAGTCTCTGACTTCTTCACATTTCTTCACCATGTTTCCTTTTTATTCTTTAAATTAGATGCCCAATGTTTCTGTAGGTTATTTTAAAGTCAAAGTCACAGAGGAGCCTCCTCAAACCTTGTGACGATATTTGGCACATGGCACAAGGAAAGAAGAAGGCTGTGTTTTTTTACCAAAGGCACTGCATAAAGGCACACATGTTCAACTCAATGCATTAATGTATCTATTATACATATACTTAATTTAGGTTCCCTCCCTGACATGTGCACAGTCTAGACATATTAGGATTAACAGTGAAAAATCCAAAGGCGTTTTGATATACACCTTTCAAAATTTGAACCGTGCAAAACACATTTTCATCCAGAGAATTTTCAGACAAATATATGTTTGTTCACTAAACACCAATTGTGACTGTGTTACAGGTCCTCTTAAGCGGTCATCCCTGACAAAATCATAAACCAGAATCTTTACTTTAAAATCTTAAGCTATAATTATTCTGCAGCACTAGTCTTTAATGGCCTCCACCTCATTAGGAGAGGCAGAAGACATTAACTGTTAACTCAACACTTGGACTGTTACACAAGAAAAAATTCCACCATGCAATAATTACTATTTCTGCTGTTTTTCCTTCCCAGTGTCTTTCGTGTCTTTTCTGTATTCCTCAATAAAGCCACCACACACTAAGCACCCACACAAACTTGTGTGCTCTAACACACACTGAATGTGAATAGGAGGTGCACTCTCTCACTGGTCCAGGTGCAACACTCTCCAGGCACTGTGCCAGTCATTCAGGAAGCCTGCCAGTGCACCAAACAGGGGTCGCTTATGTTGTAAATGTCAGATGTCCTGCTGTGCGAGCCAGCGTGTATTGCACCACTTAACACTCATCTGCACAGGCTTAGCCACACTTAAACCCACAGCGGTCACCGGCACCAGGGGGAAGGTACTGTACCACTGTCTGTTCAGCTCACAGGCCCAGAGCCAAATCATCTTCAATCCTCACACATTATGGAGGAAGTGAGACATGACGCCTGTTAATGCCCACAGTGGGACAGGACATAAGGATTTAGTGCTGTAAAGAAAACGAGTGCAACAATTTTGTTATCACTTTTGCTCTCAAGTATTACCTAAAATCATTGTGTACATTTCCAAGCAACTTTAAATTATATTACATTTTTGCAGATTTTTCTGAATATCAGTCATTGACTTCTATATTACAATAGAACAGTATTTATCTAGTGTTTTGAAGCTAGATTCTCTCAGGTTACAGTGACGTAAATCCTAATCCTCCTCTTTATGTCACCGTTTAAAGGTCATATATTATGCAAAATTGACTTTTCAGAGCTTTTCACCTTCTTACTGTGCTATAGGTAACTTGTATATGTGCTCAAAGTGTTTTTTTCATTGATTCCTGCAGTCTTTAGCAAGAGAATAATCTCTGTCCTTTCCTCGGATGAGCAGATGAACGGAGCCTTTTCACCAGGATGAGTCAGCCTGGTGAGTGCCTTGGCACACTTCCCTGTTTCAGCCCATCCTCCAGGAAGCACTGTTCCTGTAGGTAAGATGTTAAATCCGTTGGTGGCGGAAGTAGATATTCCTTTTTTTTTTAAGACTTTGTGCCCGTAGGCTTCATTGATAGGATAGTGGTGTGAAAAGGGGGATGAGAGAGAAGGGAGGACATGCAGTAAATGTCGGAGTCAGGAATCAAACTCACGTCACTGGCATACGTGTGTTGTGCCATAACCACTCACCACCGGGCAGCATGGAAGTAGATATTTCAAACTGCATCCAAACTCTCACAAATCCAATGTGCACATCACTAGTATCCACATTCATTCATTTTCTGTCCACTAGCACAGCTTTAGATCAACTTTTCAGACCAGTATGGACCACCCTTCTGGACCAGCTCTCATCCCAAAGCATCTTTCTTAGACTTTTATCTAAATCAGGAAAGTCCCACTGAGATTTTTTTCAGGGGAGTCCTGGGCCCAGAGGGGAGGAGCCTTTTTTACATGTTTTAGTGGTAGGGGAACCCGGAGCACCTGGAGGAAATCTACAACAATCCACTAATTAATCACCATTTAACAAAAAAACAAAAAAAATCTAAGTTCCGCTCCACATTACATGCTTTTACTGAGCGTTTGACCTCTTGATTAAAACCCCAAACATATAATTGACAATTAAAAATAACTGAATGTTGATTAAAATGTGATTAATTGCAAAGCCATACTTAAGACCTATTTGAATACTGTCGTGCATCTAAAACATGGCATAATAACAGTACAAGGTCGACTAAGGAATCAACCTTAATATCTCATTTGATTTTGCCAAACTCATTACCACTGATGGGTGCATAGTTTTGGTGACTGGTGAGTTAACTCTTGTATTATCAAGTGTTTTTGTTCATCATTATTGAGCCTAAAGGTATTGGAAACTCACTATCAAGGTAATAAATCAACAAATGGTATTACAAACATCGTTTTAATGTATACAACAGGCAAATTTGTTCACAATATTCACTGTCACAAATTTAAATTCAGAATTAATTATGGATGCAGAGGTTTATGCTTTAGTGTTGTTGAGCTTTAATCTAGTTCTTATTGTAGAAGCAATCAACCAAATTATATGGCAAACTCAGTATTATTAAAACTAGCAATTTAATGTTGATTGCTTTTACTCTCTTTCACGTTTGACCAGCTCTTCTTTCTGTTTGCAGCTTTGACAAGGATTTTCTGTGAGGCAAAAGGTCAACATAAATCAAAATATATTTGTATTTTTTACAAGAGAATTAATTTGCAGCTGGCAAATTCAGCTCATCTTGGGCCACTAATTAACATTGAATTTGCTAAAAACACTTAAAATAATTAAATAATGTTATGGGTTGCAAAATAAATCATAAATAATTTAGAGGACATTTCTACAATAACATGAATAAAACAACATGCTGCATGAGGATCCAGATCTGCCCCCTCCAGTGACAATAGGATGTGTTCCCACGGTAACTAGTAAAAGTAATTTTAAATAGGACTGTGTGCAGCCTGTAATTTTATTGCATTATTCACTGCAACATGCTGATTATCAACTGATACACGTACAACTATACAACAGGTTACAGAGCTATACAACAGGTTACAGAGCTATACAACAGGTTACAGAGCTATACAACAGGTTACAGAGCTATACAACAGGTTTACGTTATAGAACGTGATAATGTCATCACCTCAGATGTGGGAAAGAGACACTTTTCCGATGGCATTGGACTTTGCCATGAAATATCTAAAAAGAAATTTCACAAATGCTGTGATGATTTCTCTTAGTGACTAGACCCAGTCTGGTAATACAAACATTATTGGCTGATTGAATGTTGTGATGTCACGTGAACACAACCTTTTGAAACTATTCAAAGCAGAAGTATGATAACTAGAAACGACAATAGGAGGAAGCCACTTTTTCACACGTCTATATGAAACCACAAAATCAAGTATAAATATGTCTCACAATCAGTGCTCACTGATTTGTAGGCGCAGTCTTCTTTTGCAATTTCTGCACATGTTCTGTACATGATATGATATCACAAAGCCGATGATATCACAAAGCCCTAGTTGCCATGACGGTCTGCGTAATGCATGGCCGTTTTCTGTACAGTTGCTATGACGATGATGTCACAACGCTCCAACATCACCAACATTCCGCCATTCTAAGAGATAGGGAAAATTTGAAGACAAATCCTGAAAAGATGACAAGGCCGAGGTATACCAAAAGCAAGTCCAGGAATCAACATCAACATGGGAATTATCTACAAACTGAACTTTGAATGACGAAAATCGGACAAGGAATGTGACCTGTGAAAGCCAAGAGAGATGGAAATATCCAATGTTCTAGGACAAATCCTGACCAAATGACAAGGCAAAGGATTACCCGAAAGCAAGTCCAGGAATCAGAAGAGAATTATCTACAACCTGAACTTTGAATGACGAAAATCGGACAAGGAATATGACCTGTGCGGCCCGCCGAAAAACAGGGATAAATGTGGAACTAATGTGACCGCATTCTATAGAATGCAGTCACTCAATGAGCAACAGTGAAGTTTTAGAGATCCTAGACTCTTCAAAAGATTGTGTTGTTCTGAATTGTTAATAGCCCAATTTTTCATCACTGTGAACGCTATGGACAGTTACTGTATGTGTAATACCTGTGAGGAAAATCCCAGGTTATGGCAGCCGTTGCAAGGAGTCAGAGCTTCCCAGAATCCTGTTGGTCCACAGATCCTGTCGGCTTCATCCTCCTCCAAAGCTGCAGCAAGAGGTGGGGTCGGCCGCTAACAACATTTAAAAATACAAATTAGATACATTTACTGAAGATTTCCGCTCAACACTAAATACAACAATGTGAAATATCCATTAAAAACTCATCCTGACCAAAGCATTTTTACACCACTAACACCATTTACACCACACACCAACAATAACCACCATTAACATGCCAGATTAATGTGCAATTTGGAAGAAATACTGATCCAGATACACAGGTTGAAACATATTTCGGTTGGTTTCGAAGAGCTAACCTAGAGAGTAGAGACATAATAACTTTAATGAACACAGAGTCCTTTCCCGGGGCAGCGAGGGTCCCAGGGGGCAGGTGTGTGCTGCAGTCCTCAGGCAGCGGAGTCAGAGGGCACCTATGGACCGGCTGATACCTGCACCAATGATTCAGCACAGGACGCAGGCCAGGCGTACAATATATAACGCAAAGACACACACGAGTATAACGGAAGAACAGAACAGAAGGGGATCTGAAGACAAACAATAGTTAAGTGGTAGGCGGAAGGAGGCAAAATCAGAGCGGCTCCATAACTAGGTAAATGATGCTTCCTAGAGGAGGAAGTTAAGTCAAATTAGAGCTGGAATAATAATGTAGCAAAGTGTTTTCCACAAGAGGACAGATGGGGCGAGCAGAAGAGCAGCAGTCACACTGAAGATGGCAGTGACAATAAAAGGTCACCACTGTCCAGATCTATCACACACACACAAGACTAGACAGACACTATGCACCATTTCATTAAAAGTCAGCTATGAGCCCGGGTAAATCATATCTAACAGAAAGGACAGCATCAATTATTTATAACAGGGAAATGCATAACTGATCAATATTGCATTAGTTGTTCATAAGAAACCCTCGAAGGGGTGCATCACTATTTAAAAATGTCTTCTGCAAGAAAGAATTATTCAAGCAGAAACTCTTCAGAAGGAGAATTTTGAATGGAGGAAAATATAACTTAACATAAACAAACACTACTTACAGTTTTAGGGTTTGTGACTTTCTTTCTTTTTTTTTATTCAAACGTCTGCTAGTTAGTGTTAAATATTAGCAAAAGAAAACAGATTTCTGTCAGTTGGACAAACATTTTAATGGTGAAGATGTTTGAACTTTGAAGTTGACAAAATAAAAAAATGTCTTACTATGGAACCTATTTGGACGACTGAGGGTCTACACAGACATCAAGTTAGAGTTATATTTATCCTCTTACATAGTTCAATAACTCGTAAGCCTAATCTCACTGCTGGCATTTGTTGTGATAAAGAGTTTGTGAACAATGAACGCACAACTAATATACCCATCAACCCGGCATCCTGATATAACGTAGTCAATTCATATATTGATGGATTTCAGGCATGTGGCTCTGGCCACAAGTGCAGACAATAACTGAGAGGCACCTAAACACACACTGGAGGTGTGATGGAATATTGGTACTTCAAGTCCAGAAAGTGAGGTACCCAAGATGGACAGAGATCATTATAGGCTAAGTGAGCGGTGGGTTGTATTTTACATCCCTGTGTGTGTCTAATGCAGCCACACATTAGACAAACACAGGCTTTTCATACAGCTAATCCCCTCCATGCATTCTCATTTTAGCTGTGCTGTGCTTGAAAGGATTTCATCTGCTCGCTTCCCTTTTAAAGTTTCTTTTTATAATGAATATTTGTGTTTTTATTGTGATTTGAATGCATCTTTTTTGTTCTGTAAAGCACTGTGAATTACTTTGTGTACAAATTGTGCTCAACAACTAAACTTGCCTTGCCTTGTCCCCCCCAGCTGTGGTCCAAATAAATACTTATAATCTTAATCAAATGATTAGTCGACTAAAAAAAGACACCATGGGTAGATTTGACCAAACAACTAAATGTCTACAGCCCTAGTTTCATATTGGCTTCATAACATATTAAAGGTTAGGAGCAATTGATCAGTGCCACAACAGTCTTTACAATATATTGCCAATATCAGTGTGAATGTGTTTGAGAAGGATCTAGAGGAATGGCAAGAGAAATAAGAAGAGACAGAGCGTAATAAGCCGAGGAGAGCCACAGATGTGGACAATCGCATCTGTAGATGTCGCGCGCGCGTGTGTGTGTGTGTGTGTGTTTGCGTGTGCGTGTGTTACCGCGGGCTCAGGTGGGCCCACTGTGATGGATGCCCTGGTGTCCTGCAACACATTTGACTTTCTTGACAGAGGAATTTGAAAAGCTCACAGCCCTGTGGTGGTCATGCAGTGCTGTGTGGGCTTCGGAAACAAATAGCAGCAGGACAAACAATATTGAGAAAATAATAAGTTTGCTATTTACCAGACAACACTAATAAAGACAAATAAAGACAAATAGAGATAAATCAATTTCCCTCTGTGAGCAACATGAGAAGGCGCTAAACAAGGTTACAAATACATGTGTGTCTTGGATATTTATTGGAGCTGCAGCAACAGAATAATTTCCCTCTGTTTCCGATTATTTTTTTAAATGTCTGAAAACACTGCAGTGAGAGTCAAGTATGAGGTTTGTCTGTACATGGACTCTGTCATACACTGCCCTCTGCTGTTCACTGAGTCAAAACACAAGCTCAAGTTCTGTACACTCAATGCAATCAGAGTGCTTAATGTTGTTACTTAAGGTTGTTACAGCTATACGAGCGAAAAAGTACTCAAGTAAAAGTATCATATATCCCAAATCTACCTAAGTAAAACAATTAAAGTACTTCTTTAAACATATACTTTTAGAATAAAAATGTGTTTAATGTATTTAAATTGCAGTGATCTTGATAAAGAATTTTGCTGTGATTTATGGTCATTGTAAGCAAATAATTTATATATTTTTTGTCTTGTTCTCAATGTATTTATATTTGCTCAAAGCCAGTACTTTACCTCAATACCTTTAGACAAGATCTCTGTGCATTTCAACAGGTCCCAATTTTTTTTTTAAATAATTACTTTTCCTTTCTTTCAAGTCCTTTTTCAAAAGCTTTGTGGGGTAGAATGAACAGATACCTGCTCTCAGATAAAATGAAGAAAAAGTAAAATCAACTGTCAAATGTACTTAACATTTAATTGTGTGACTTTCCACCACTGAATGCAATCAATGACCATATAAAACCAGCAAGGGGATGATGACACATTGGGAATAAATTATATTCTGCTCAATGAACTTCCAGTTAGTATAATAAGACTAAAACAAAATCTGAATAATTGAAATTATAAAGTTATGTGTTTACTAAAGAGTGATACTTTTAACTGTGAGGTAGACACAGAAACCTGAGCTCTCCACAAATCATCATAATATAGAACATAAGCCGTACCTGGCTAACTCGGGTCAGTGTGCCGTTGGGTCGGTCAGGGCGCTCCTCATCTGAAAATCTCCCGCTGCCAAAACTGTCCATGGAGTGGGAGGAGACGGTTTGGCAAAGCTCCTCGAACGAGTAGTCTCTGCACTTTTTAATGTCATGAAGCAGTTTGGAAAGCTCGCTCGTCACCGCATCGTCTGACAAGGATAAGAAGAGTGTAAGAGAATTATAGGATATTCCAAGTTACAAAACTGACTGCTGTAGACGGCGTTTATTCACATTTGTTGGCTAATTATGTGTAAAAATGTAGTTGCGTCCTTATCCGTATAATTTTGTAATGAATGATAAAATATGGCAAAAGAGTGCAACCCAAGAAAATTCATTACTCCTTCATCTCCACAACATTCAGTCACTCGCAGCTACTGTAACAGCGCTAATGAGTCTTTCTCACTTGTCAGCATAAATCTTGCAGGTAATCAGGGTAATTGGGTAATGTGTTGTAATTTAACAACAGTTGATTGGCACAGTGCAAGATGCACTACCGCTTTTGTATGACAGGGGGCCCTACAGCACAAATTATAGGGACAGTAGAAACAAGATAGCGTTTATAATCACACAAGGGCTTCCCTCATGTCCCTGTAGTAATTCTGAATATGAGAAGGCATGCGCTCACTCTTGTGTCTGAGGGAGGGCGAGGCAGAGGGTGACGGGATGGAGTTGCGAGGTGCAGGAATGGGGCACTTGCGAATTGGCTCCTCCAAGATGGTCCGTCTATCCATCTCCTCCATCATGTACTCTGTAAGAGCAGGACATTAGTTTAACAAGCATACAAAAAACAAGGAAAACAAAGAAAAGGGAGCCAGTGCAGGACAAAGAGAGGGGGTGGAAAAAAATTTCAGAGGCATTTATTGGATCGATGTTATAATCACTTATGTTGCATTCAACTAACACATTCCCAAAGCTCATCATTACACTTTGCTCATAAAGCACTTACTAAGGAGTGTGGGCTGTAATGATGGTCAAAGTGCAAAAATGTAGCAAAAAGTACATTTGAGGACAGACGTTTGCATAACAGGATTAAGAACTTGATCTTGTTGCACACAAATGGTACGAAAATCCTATTGGATACTTCATGCACAGGCGTAACAAGGAACTGTTCATATCAAAATATGAACTGAAGCTCTTTATAATCAACAGCACTCTGATATACTATGGATAACATCTGTTAGATTTAAAGAACGTGATATTGGGAGCCCTATAGAATTATACCAGCAGACTTACACAAAAAGTATTATTCTTTGGCCCTAAAATACTCCACAGATTCATAACTAGTTGCTTCTAGGGACGACAGAGAGGACCAGTAATGAATGTGCACAGTGTAAATCCAATGAGAATGAATTCATAATGAGCTGCCAGTGGCACCGCAGACCCTCAGCTGCACCGCTGAGTAAATGACAGGTCTTTTGCTCTTTGTGCCGTGTGTCCTTTCCCACTTCCCCAAACGGAAATGGCACACAGCTGATCTTTTCACCACTCACAGCTGTGCCCTATTCTCTATCTCTCTCATACAGTGTAAATATGCCCTATGCCAGACCAAATCTGTCCAAATTTAATTATGTTATATTATTGATTTTCTGTATAAAATGACTATGCTACTTAAAGATTCATGAACAGATTCAAAAGCATTGACGGTTTAGGATACAAAAACAGGATATTACAGCCAAACTGTCCTTCAATCATGAAATACATTTAATTAAAGGCTTTATGTTCAAAAGACTACAAATGTATGTTGTTAAGTGAGATCATAGACCTCATTCAAGTATAAAACATGTATTTTCTGCTACTAAAAATGCAGAACAAAAAAAAAAAGATTTTGCTACAAAAACATACTTTGTCCAGCCCAAGAAAAATAATGCTATTTTTAACTGTGATCTAACTGTGCTCATAGAGGAAGTGAACAGTGGGAAACTATTTCTATCTCCAATTACTGCATTCCCATTGCTTTTTCTGGGTTTTTAGCTGAGCCTCATACAAGGCTTGCTTTTGTCTGTCACCTGTATTTTAAACCACTGCTAACTATGTGTTTCATAATAGAGACACATCCATTCAGTCAAGATTACGGCATGTGTTCTGCCGCCTTGTAATCACGTGATGACAACTCAGGATCTAAAAAGGGGTAATCTGGATAATCTGCGGGTTTAGGGCAGTGCCACTAACAATCAGTGGTCACACACAAAACACACTGCAGTGAGGGTAAAATAAGGCCATTTAGTAAAAGGAGTCAAGAGATATGTCTTATAAATGGCACACTGGAGGGAAATTTTTGAATCTTTACTAAAAATGATGAAGATGTCTAGAGTGGGTGTGTGTCTTGTCTTATTATTTACTTTCATGAGCCACTTAGAAACTAGCAGACTGGTGGTAGGAAGTTGACTGACATCAAACAAATTGTTCATGGTGTTTACTTTAAAAACTGCTTACAATATATCTAATTACTGAACAGTGTTTTGATAAAGAAGTTGTGTTAATGCAGTTAATATCCAATTGCCAGTAGATTTTAAATATGAATAGTAGCTTCATGGTCTGTAGAGGCTTTAGCAAATAATCCATCTGAAAGGAAGTAGTTCACTCTGTCAATCCCAATTTTAGAAAATGAGTTTATGCCCAAAAAAGACCTGTTACCGTGTATAAGAGCTGTGATCTGTTGGGACTTGGGTGCAGGGTGGTCTCGGAGCAGCTCTAGAGCGGTCCTCCCGTGGCAGTCTCCCAGATGGGTGTCTATCCCTGAAACACAAAAAAAGATATTTCTGATTGCTACGTTTACTGTAAAGGTTGGACATAATTAAATTGGTCTCTTGGGGAGGCCAATGATTCCTCGAGCCAGAAGCAGAATGAAGGTCAGTCTTCTGACGCATATTTAATGATGAGGAATCAGAACACCATGGCCTTACCACTCAAAATGACAAAATATTTAAAAGTCACATGGTAAAATTCCATTTTAATGAACAATCAAAAATAGAAAAAAAGAAGATTAACGTGGGTCTAAACACCTAAACTCTGCCCACAGCTGCAGCTCAAACCAGCTGCTGAACTGGGCAGTGCCTAGGGACAAGAGTGACTCTTTTCTCTTAAATCACTTATTTAATTTGACTATTGGTTGTGTATGAAAGTGTCCTTTTTGCAGTTAAACACATGCAAATACAAGTGTCAACGGGACAACAAAACCTGCATTAGATGAGTCACCTGCAGAACTTCTTCTCATTGAGCTATCTGACCAATGGTCACTTTAAACTGTGCCCTCCAGGCAGATGTCTCTAATGGTCTCTGGACTCTCTAATCAGGGCAGACTACAAAAACATCTTAAAATGTAGTGTTTTATACAGTTTTAGAACACAAAACTGCAAATTACCCTAGTTTACAAAACAAAATGTATTTAGTCCCATTTTAATTACATTAAAATAATTTGAAAAGAGATTTCCCCTGATCCAATTTTTTTTATCAAATTTCAATACATTCATCCGTTTTCCTGGACAGGACTTCAATGTTAGTGACAAGACTGTTTCCATTCTGCACCCAAAACTGCCAATAACACTACCACTTTCATGTAGTGCAGCAGTTTTGCACAGTGCAATGTCAAAGGTCAGCGCTGAGGCCAGGGACGCCCTGGGTTTGTCCAGGATGTGGCCAAAGACAAAGATGTCACTCATGGGAAGGTTGTCAGGAAACAGGAAATGCTAAAAGGAAGAGGTGGCAGCTGCATCAAGGATACAGTATCACAGTTTACACTTCTTTTTTTTATCACAACAGCCTACTAACAGTACATGGTTTTACATAATGATTAGGTGCGATACTTTGTCTTGAGTCCCATTACATCATTAGGTGGCAGTAAGTAGGTGTACACATAAATTAGAAAAAAACATGACCACAATGACAGTATTTTTTTAATGTCACAAATTAGAGGTGGTTGAAACATGTGATGGGAAGTGTGCTACTGCCCTGCTTTAGTAGAGGCCAGACTTGTGTTAAAGTGGGAAAACAGATAAACACAAACATGCTTCATCACTGTTTTGGCTATAGACTAAGTCATTTATATACTCACCTGAGTCAAGCAGAAGCCGAACTACATCCATCTTCCCGAAGAGAGCTGCCTCGTGGAGGGCACTGCCATTCTCTGTCTGAAACACACAAACAAGGTGCATGTTACAACATCATTAACAAAACAGACAGACATAGCACAGAAAAGGAAAAAGACTATTGAATAAAATCTGGAAAATGGTTTAATCAAATTTTGAAAACGCTCCAATAAAATGAGGCCCAACCTATTTCACATCATTACACCACTGGTCACTAGGTGGACACATCTTTGTACGTTTCTTCTGCTGGCTGCACTGTACCAGCTATCGGTGCTTCTAATGGGGAAATGATGCAATACACGGAAACTTCACTTCTGATAAGGGAGTTGATAATAGGGGTGCCACAATCAGTCTTTTTCAGTTCCAATACCTATATCAAAACTTTGGCTGTAAATATGTGCTATTGGTATAAACCAATACCAGTGGTTTATCACAGTTAACTTATTACAAAGTGGATCCAATTGTGTTATGTAACCGTTATTAAATCTGCAAGTAACGTCTGAACCGCTTTGTAAGAATGAAACTCTATTCTATTCTATTATTTCCAATTAAAGGCCCAACCTGGACATCGGCTGAACCAGCATCATGGAACCAATACCCAAGCCACTAAATTGTAGTTTGTGTTACTGTCATACCTAAATTTAAAACTCGATATTGATACTAAGGAAAAGAGTTGATACACGATACCACAATTATTTTTTAAATATTAAATGATAGATTATTTAATAATACCATATGTTCTTATACTAGTTGTGATATAGATCAAGATAATTCAAAACATATTCAGTAAAGGTTAAATTGTGTTCTATTTATATACTTTTTCAGTATTAAGCATTTATTTTTGATTCTAGATTTGGTATCGATTAGTATCTGGGTATTTATTTTCGACAACACTAGGGCAAACCAGTCAGTATTGATATGGAACAGAAGTGTATTGGTGCAAAATTGAATGTCATGAGAGACTTAACAGTCATAACTCGACACATAATAACAAACAAGAGTCATTTGACATTTATCAGGACAGAACAGCAAGTCATTTTTGTCAAGCCACAGAGTTCAGGATTTCAGCATAGTTGTCATTGCAATTAACAATTCCAAACAAAATAACACATCTTTTGACTGAAAAGTGCTGAGCACTACAGAAACAGCTGAAACATACAGAAACGTTGACACTAAAGACATTTGAGTGTCCTTTATGCTGTGTTGAGCTCGCAGAAGCTCTAAGCTCACAGAATACATCACCCTGAACATGTCTGCTGGTAATAGCAAGGACAGTGGCACATGTTGCAACCTTCAAAACTGGCTTCCGGACAGAACGGATAAAACTGGACTGAACCAAAAGGATTGAACCATTTGTTTTGTTGGTTCTTCTATATCAGACAATAGGCAAGAAATTATGTAATTACATGATTTACTAAAGAAGAGCACAAGATGAATATTCTTAAATCTATTGGATGGAAACATATTTTACAATAAACCGGCAATAAAAGATGACACAAAAGCAGCAATGTCTAAGAACATGCTTGCTCCAAGTAGAAAAATATCAAACTTACTATATGGCAACAATACAGGGCAGGTATTGCTGAATAGACAGCATAGGATGAAAATAGTCAATAGAGGGTTTTAGCCGGGGTAAATTCAAATTGTAAATATTTGATGGCTGTCCATAGAAGTAAAGCACAAACAGTTTGCGAATGTGCAACTGACGCAATCCCAGCCCACTTTCTCATACCACACTTGCTCTCCTGACCTCCGTATTCCCCTTCCCGTCTCGTTTCCCGTGGCGCTTATACAGTGATGTCATGAGGAAATGAGGAAGTTGATCATCATTACAAGTGTCTCCAGGAATTGAATGGATGCTGACTTTCTGTTTTGACATAGAACACACGGCAAATACATCAGTCCTTTTCATGTTGACAATAAACTTGGCTTCTTGACGCTGTCCTTTCTCCTCATCATTACAGAGGCAGTCATAGGAGTAAACAAGGTGACTGACGTGGATAAATTATTCATTCACATTACGACGGAGCATTACGGCTTGACTCCAATTACTGACCTGCTCCCTCACTCTTCCTCACACGCTCGCCACTCGTGAATGTTTGCCACTCTGCCATCCGTCAGCCAGTGGACCTCTACGCTGTTCACTTCTCATACTGAAGGCACGGACAGTGGAGCATGCATGCCGTGAACACACTGCATTGCTGACCACAATTTCCAGTACTAGCCGCAAGTCCAGGAGCTTTGAGTGGTCAACCAGTTTCTGCTTGAGGGTCTAGGGCAGGAGAACATTTCAGCTCCAGAGCGAGGGACTGTTATAAGATGAATGGATGCTGTGGTTCTCTCGTTTTCTTTTGTTCACGTTGTCTTCTCCAGAGATCATTTTTGTAATTTGTCCTATTGTTCTTTCAATATGGGGAGAAAATTAAAGACCTTATGGTCAATGGTAATCAGCGGAGACAGAGGAAGGAGATGTGCTGCAGCCAGAGTAGAGGAGAAAACATCTTCATGAGACACATGCAGCCTGAGGCGAGATCCCAGCGATACAGGCCTCTACAACACACACACACACTGTCTCACACGCACACACATACAGAGCTCACAGAAGAGGGCGGTGCCAGAGCTAAAGCTGCTGAGTCATGAATCTCATCTCAGTGAGAGCCTTGTAGTGGTGGATGTGTCCAACAGGTCAAGTTTATTTACACACTCTCGTATATGAAGCTACATGTTTACAACAAATGTAAGAACATTTGCCAAAAGCAAGCTGCACTTACTCATAACACATGTATTTGTTACTTTTTACGATACATCAGTTCCCTAGCTACTGAGGTTCTAAATGCAATGATAGTTCCACATTTTCTTTACTGCACATCATGTTGGTTACAGGCCTGTAAATCTGCCCTGAGGCCACTTGAATCATTATATAAAAGTTCTTTCAGGATCCATGTAAAGAAAAGTTCTTTCTTACATCACTGTCATATTCTTGTAAAACATAAGTTTGAAAGTCCTGAAAACCTGATAATGCTCAAATATTTGTCAGCAGTATAACATCATGATACCGCTCCTTCACTAAAAATTTGCATTTCTCTGAACTCCGAAACAGCATCTCGAGCCATCTCGAATGTGTGCAGTGAGTGCAGGATCCCTAAACACAGGACAACATTTGGAAACTAAGCTTTTTCTTGGCCGTCCATCAGTGGAATATGGTACCAACAGAGCTGAAGTACAAACTAGCACACATTTTTATACCTGGAAATGAAATGGCTCTTTTCAAAGCAAACTTGCTCCCATGATGTGGACCGATGTGTGTGAAAGCTCTGGAGAGGGTCAGAATGATCTGGAGAAGAGTGAATGACAGGCTGGATGGATGTGAACAATGGTTTTATTCTGCGGAGAGGACTGGATGTGAATGATGTCACAGAACGTTTACAATGGGCTGGTCATTGTAGTACCATTTCCTGGAATCCTTCATCAGTCTGTTCAGGGACAACAGGTGTAAATTAGCACTTGTGCTACAACCAGGAACAATGCATCTCTCCAGATAAGGTTTATCCATATATTGTACACTGTCCCTGTCTCATTAAATAAATAAACTAAATAGGCTGACTAAACTTAAATGGGTGAATTCATGGAGTAAGTGCAGGGATGACCTTTTTATTATGTATTTTAATGTGTGTCCTGTTTTTAATCCAATCCAATTTCTAGTCTGAAGAGTGAAGCTTTTGAAGATGACTTTTCTTCATGACTGCACCAACATGAGGGAGCTGAAACCTCACCATGCACAAGAGACAAGAGGCCTGTGGGAATAGCACTCATGGGTGTCAAGCCTTATTTTATTTACATGAAGTTCAAAACAGAGATAGTAACTAGCAGGCCTTTACGACTCCGAGGCTACGGTCCATCCGGACCAGAACCTCCCGCCACAAGAATAGTTTCTTTCCCTCTGCCGTTGGACTCATGAACACTTCTTAAACACCTGTCACTTTAACTGCAAATATTCAATCACTCACTGCACTGTCACTTTCTGCACTACAACTGTAAATTTAACTGTAACTCTTGTGTACATAGTAATGCCTATTTTTATTTCTATTTTTATTTTATACTATAGTAATTTTAAATTGTTTCTTAATGCATGCCCTTTGGATTGACTATATGTTGTTTTATTATTGATCAGTGTTTTATGTTGCAAATTAATGCCGAGACAAGTTCCTATGTTTGTGAATTTTGTTCATTGACAATGGCATTAAACCCTTTCTGATTCTGATTTCTGATTCAAATTATGACTTAATTATTAAAACCACCAGCACTTTTGTATTCATATAGAGAAAATAGTTTTCATCAAGAATCCACTAAAACTGATAATTGTTTTTTTTAACAAATAAATTAAAGCTTCCCCTGACAGAGCAATATAATAGTTTAGTTTTAAGTCATGCAGCCAAATACAGTCAGGGTTATTTCGGCGTAAAGTCTGTAATGTTTGTATAATGTCCAGCTTGGTGCACACTGGAGGAGAAAAACAAAAGCAGCAGACCATACCAGCTTCTAACAAGGCTTTACAAGAATAAACCGCCGAGAAATACCCCAGACTCTGGTATTTTTCTCTGTCCAGACAAAAACAAATACACACACAAAGAGATCAGCGGCTCTAAACACAACTTGAGAGCAGTTATAGTAAGTAATTGATCAATCTTCAGCAATACTGGACTTTTTAGGATAGGAACACATCAGTCATTCTCATATTCAACTTCCTACTCACAATAATCAAAACAAACTTCTAAATTCCCTTTTATAGAAGCGAAGACAGGCGTTTAAAATAGTCACAATGCGAAAGATAAAAGGGAACAAGACAGATGCATAAGAAGTGTATCTCAAGGTCTTCTTACTCAAAGAGATCAGATAACAACAAAGACGTTCTAATACATACAGCAGTTTGTGCTCTCTAAAAGTATAAATGTCTCTAAAACAACAATAACAATATTATTCTATTGTCTGAACTATACTTCAGCCTGCTCAAGACTACTAAATTGAATATCTTGCTAAAGTGCCATGGAAACAGGGTGGTTCTTGTCAGAGCACATTATGAAGCCTGACCAGCCTAGACCACACGCTTTGACAATATTTTACAATGATGTTTTGATCTGGAATCATATCCTGTCTCCCCAATAGCCAATACCCAGTGATTGACAGGCAAATTAGCCAATCAGAGACCCAATTCCAGACCGTTCTGCATTTGACCAGAATGTTAAAGGGACTGGCTGGTCAGGCAAAACATTATGATTATAACTACACTATAAATTAACAGGTCATTTTTTTAATAGATAGGCTTGTCAATTTTAACTGAGTAACTGACCACGGTATGGTATTAAACATCCATTTCTATGTAGACAGCACCAGGCCAAGTTACAGATCAGAGCTGTGGAGAGGCGATCCAGCTGATAGAAAGAATCCAATCCAAGGAATAAAAATGTATAAATGCAACTGCATAAATATATACCCAAACGTACTTTGGAAGATTTTCTGCAACATAATAATATCTCCTTGGAGCCAAGCAAATGGCAAACATCCACCAGAAATAGGAATGCACCAGTATCAACGCTGATACTGGAAGTGTTATGGATTGGGTATCGGCTCTGGATCTCCTGAAACTGATCCAATCCTCAATCAACCATGTAGTGACCACACAATTTTATTTTAACAAGTTCAATTTCACAATCCATGCATTTATAATAGATTGCCATGCATAAATCGACAGGTAATGCAAGCCAAAAGCAGGAAGCGTACACATTTTCCCTCAGCTTTATGTTAGGTTCAGCCCCGTTTTTCACATTTACAACATATGTATTTAACATAATCCCGCCCTCATCCTGGCACTAACCTTTACCACGATCTCTAAATCCATACAATTCGTTTTCATCATCATAAGCAACGGATAATGGAGGCAGCCAGGGTAAAACTTCAAAGTTTAACTCTTAGTTATATACAGCACTAAAATTATGATTTTTTTTTTTTTTTCAAACTTCATTTCTCTCATTTAGATTACTGTAACCATGCAACTAAAACTGTAGCCTAATGCCATTGATATAATTGATATACCCCTAGAGCTTCAAAGAGTTAAACGTCTCAGCACTTTACACATTATTATGATTATGATATTATTATTTTTGCAGAGAGACTGTATTGGGCCTATAAATATTAATATTAACCCATTATAATGGTTTCAACAATCGTTCGCATTTTAGGAGCATTTCTACTCACATGTTCCACTACTTTTTAAGAGCTTTGTTGTAAATGAGAATGGGTTCTCAATCGACCTACCTGGATAAATAAAGGTTAAAAAAGAAAGAAAAAAGAAAAAGAAAGTCACAGGTATAAGTTGATGTGGCATTGGCAGATAATCAAAACACAAGTATTTGTATCAGTATCGGAACTGAAAAAGTTGGATCGGTGCATAACCAGAAAAGTTACATAGTTCACCTTTAACTTTGTTTCTTTCTGGCAAATCCCAGCTTCTATCTACTTCTTGGACATTTTTCAAAACGTAATTCTATTCTCCACATATTATTTTGATGTGAGGGGACAGAAAACACAATGCCTGGGGCTGCACACTCATAAATCTTCCTTTAGTCCCCAATAGAGGGCAATCAAAGTCGAGTTTCCTCTCACCACGCAGTTGACATCCATGCCAGCGTCGAGCAGCGTCTGCACGGTGCTGTGGTGTCCGTTACGAGCTGCCAAGTGCAACGGCGTGTGACGGCGCGTGTGGCTGGTCATCAGGTTGGGATGGGCATTCACCAGCATGCGCACAACCTGCCAATCAACACGACAAGACAGACATTAGGGACGCAAAGATCAACTTTAGGAAAACTGTCACTGCGACTACTGCTGATATGTTTAGTTTGTGTGTTTGAGGTTTAATATGTTAAAGTTTTATAATGGGCCAGTTATTATGGTATTATGGTCGGTCTAATCTGAGCATGACAGAATCCAATCAAAAATAGATAAATAGATAAGAGACACAGATGATTCTAAAACTAATATTGAAACTGGACAATACTTTTAAAAAGCATGGATACAGGGAAAAATTACATGAATAGGACATAATTGGACCTTTCTGTAATAGTTTTAGAATGGTCTTGATCCATATCAGAGCCACGTGATAATATCAAAGAAACTCTTATTTTGTTTTGAAAAAGACATTCTACTGTTGTGTAATGAAATTCTAAATAGAGTATCGAGCCGTTACCTTTAGCATCAAACTTGAGTTGAAATGCTGAACAACTTGACATGTTGAACAATTAATTACATCTAATTTAAGTTTAAACAAGTATACATCTTGAAGATTAGGCTAAATAAAACAGAAGAAAATATTATGCAGTATATCAATAAATACATTTTACATTTTAAACCTGGTTCGATAGGAAGATAACTGTCTAAAAAGGTAGGTAAATAAACATAAATGGATTTTATTATGGTTTTAGATTATCCTTTACCCTAAGGACGGGATGTAAAGACATTAGATAGAGCATTTACCCCTGAACTAGATTGGCCCTTTTTGCAATAGCTCAAATAAAATGACGAATTACTTTACAGGCAGTGGGACATGCTATTTTTATTCTTGCTACACCAGTTGGTTTCCTCTGTGAGCTGTTGAGTTGAAAATACTGCCAATCAGCCTCAAAGTGGGAGGTCCAATCACGACCGTCAGTGTAGGTAGATCAACTTCCACGGTTTATGAGGTCTTTAATAAGTCGTCTCAGCGGTACATTCCCTTTTATCCACACGTCTTTGTGCGAGTGTGCGGTGATTGTGCTAAACATTTGCCCTGTTGGTTGCATCTCCGCACAGCTGCATCTCTCGCTATAGGGATTTCCCTTCATTTATATGCAGTGCAAGTGAGGGCGAAGTACCACGCTGCTGCCATTATAAATTATTCATTCACTTTCAGACAAACCTGTAGAGCTTGAATGCAATTACTCACTGCCTACGTACGTGTGGAGATCTGTGAAAAATATTACGCTTTTATATTTCTCTTCAGATAGCAACCTTTTGAATGGGACACGTTGTTACGAAGCACGTTTGTGTATTTGCAGCATTTCCATGACATATTCAAATTAGCCACTCCTCCTTGGACAGTCATGTTCCTGCTCTGCGGTCGTGTCTTAGCTAACTCTCACTGTTGTCCCGGTGCACTGCAGATGGAGACACCAGATGGTTCCTTAACCTGCCAACCACTCTCTGTTTAATCTGACATTTAACATGCACAAGTCCACAAGTGCCCCTGCGATTTGGACATCAGAAGCAACAGATAGAAATGCTGCATTGCTGGTTATGATTCAGATTATTTTGTACCGCAGTGCATTTTTTTTCGTCACTTTTGTTATCTTACTATGGGCTCATTCTCTGCCTGCGAGACACCAATTTGAGCTGTTCTCTCGAGACACATTTGAGTAAAAGCCAAATCCTAAGGGCTATTTTTAACTGTGTTTCTAAATGGGTGGGCCTGGACACAAACTGAAAGTAGGTCCAAACAAACTCTTCTTGTGCATTGTGGATTGCAAAATATTTTAACAACCTTCGTTAAGTAGTGAATATAATTATGAGCATGGTATGGACAGCGGAAGTGACAATAGATGTGGGCTAATTGTATGAATGAAGTCAGTGTAAACTCTCATAGACCGCAGTTTTGTTCATGTCATGTCACTCTCTGAGAGATGCTGAAGGAACTCATATTTAATCTAGAATATAGGCCATGATTAATCGTGACCACTATAAAAAATAATCATAGGCATATTTTGACCATTGTAATCATTATCTGGAGAATGCAAACTCTAAAAAACATACGAAAAGACCTTTTTATAACAAAGACAGTGGCGTTATTGTGTCAAATGTAAATGTTTCCTGCTGAGTTGACAACTAAAATAATGGTTAGAATAGTAATAGTATTTTTATAAAAATGCAAACAATTGTTGATCCTGTACAATTATAGTAGTACAAATGCTAGTAACCCTAGGATAAACTAAAACAACAGTTATTTTATTTGCCCAAGTATTCGAGAGAATGTTCTGTTGTCTTAAACCCAGCGATAGGGATCCATCAGAATCATGAAGAAATGCCATATTTTATAGGCGTGGTATTTGTACATTGTAATACAATGTGCTGTGCAATGACACTGTGAACAAGAGGAGCGTCTTGTCATAAAACTCTTGTGCAGTACCTGCAGTCGTCCATAGAGCGCGGCCAGGTCCAATGGAGTTTCCTGTCGGCTGTTCCTCATGGTTGGGTCAGTGAGCTCCTGTAGCAGCACCAACACCACGTCCGAGTGACCGTACTGGGCCGCACAGTGGAGCGCAGTCTCCCTCTCATGGTTCTGTCAATACACAAACAAAACAATCAATACAAAGAAGAAAATAATGAAAGGTTGAAGCTAGATATAGTTTTGTTTGGAGCACCGAAATTGTTGAGATTTGAGAAGAAGTTTGTCTTTGCTGCAGAAGCCATATAAAATGTGTGTTATGGTCAGCAATTCATTGTACATGGACAAATACAAAAGCATGACAGAGTAAGAGAAATGTCAGGGGAATCCCAATGCTTCCTGGCAGTATAACCTCTATTGTCAAAGCTCCTTTTTCTTTCAAAACCATGTGTTACTCAAATTGTGTTAGTGTTGAATTGGGATTTCAACTATGTCTGCAAGGTTTAGTCCCAGTTCAGAGTCGGACCTGATTCTTTCAGCATTAGTCGAGGCCTGGTTTTGAAAAAAGAACATCTCAGAAAGTAGCCAAACACAGTCATGTGAATAGTAAATACTCATGTGTCTATTTATGCATACGTGTTACAATGAATAACTGACCATCATCCAACCCTGTTTTAAATTTGTCAAAAGCAACATGTGTAACATTAAAATATCTCTTAAATGTCTGATTGTCACCAACTAGACAATATTATAATGAAAGACCCATTGTAAGACACTTTACAAAGACTGAGAAATAGACTTGTTCCAATTAAATTTTTGTCAAATTAAAGTAACAGCAACAACCTAATAAATCACTGTGTCACAGAATTTTGACAATGACACAGATGATTTGAAAACTAAAATGAAGAAAAATATTATGTTCATGGAAACTTTGTGCTTTTTGGAGGACTTGTGTCAAGAGTATGAAGATTGCATGTGATCTCCAGGGTCTGCAAACCATGCGTGGAAAGAGACTGGTGGTGGTGGTTGTCAGTGGCGGCTATTGGTGGTTGTTGTTGACTGTTGGTTGTTGACTGTTGGTGGTTGGTGGTTGGTGGTTGTTAGTGGTGGCTGTTGGTAGTGGTTGTTGGTGGTGGTCGACAGACATGCTTGATCGATCGATTAATGGACTAAATGGGGGGCTGGGCTCAAAACTATGAAGCATCTCCATATATCTAATGTATTTATTATTGTGTATTTATAGGCTAGAGATATACTGTACATTAGTTAGATTAAACGCATAATTCACTCCATTCGCTGTTGTTCCAATCTTAACAAAATAATTAATCAACAACAAAAAAATTGGGTCAACTAAGACACCATTGATCAATGAATCGACAAAATGACTAAAGGGCTGCAGCACTAATGGTTGGTGGTTATTGGTTATGTTGTTTTTGCTGCTGTTGTGAAATATTTTTTTCACTCCTCACTTGAGTATTAACATTAAAATCAAAGTCTTTTAACCTCATCTTTCCATTACTTTCTTCCATGCCAATTCCCCACACATTCTCACACTGCATTTCCTGCCTTGAAAACCCATCTCACACTTGCATAACATTTCTAAACACCGTGACCTCACTATGCTGCTCATATCTCATCTATCGTGTTTTTTTACTCACTTTCCCCCCAGAGTTGAGCCTCCCGAGCCCCTGCCTCCTCCCCCTGCCTCCTCCCCCTGCCTCATCCCCCTGCCTCCTTCATCGCCCCATACTCCTTCCTCTGTCCTCTTCCTGCTCCTTCCTCTCCTCTTCCTGCTCTGCCCCTGCCACGCTCCCCTTTGCCACCTCCCCCTGCCCACTTCCCTGCCTCCTCCCCTGCCCTCCGCTCTTGCCTCCTCCCTGCATATCCTCCCTGCCTCCTTCCTGCCTCCTTCCTTGGCCTCTCCTCCCCTGCCTCCTGCCCCTGCTCCTCTTGCCTGCACTGCCCTCCTCGTCCCCTGCCTCCTTCCCTGCCTCCTCCCTGCCTCCCTTGCCTGCCTTCCCCTCCCTTTCTGCCTGCTTCCTTCCTTGCTTCCTTCCCTTGCCTCCTTCCCTTCCTCCTTCCCTTGCCTCCTTCCCTTGCCTCCTTCCCCCTCAGTGCAGCTCGAGATGGAGAGACACTGTATGTGCCACACGTGATGCTGCAGCAAGGCGCACCACAGCGAGGGTGAGAGCCTGGTCCTCACAGCCAATCAGCAGCAAGGGTTCCACACACCCCTTCATTCAAGTTAAAGTGGACGCTTCCGGAGCAGAGCTGATAGTACTGACACTATAAATATGCACAATCATTGCACACTTGTGAACATGCGATGCATGTCTATCTTACTTATGCACTGTAACCAACAGCATTATGAGTAATAAAATATAGGTAATATAGATTACTGTGTTACTGACAAGACCAGCTGCCACTACAGATCTTTAAGGGAGGAACAGTGACAATTACAAATTATTATTTTTTTTTTATCATGAGTTGTCCATTTTAATACTATATTAAAATTGTGAAACACTGTAACATGAAATTAGTGTTTTATTATTAATATAAATCTATGAAATTGATGAAAGTATCTTTATTCCTCTAAAGAATTAATTGTTGACACCTATTTTAATTAACCACCTTTCCATTACATTTATTTATGTTGATCCAAAGCAAATAATTTTTGATTATTAATGTGAAATAGTTTAAGGGTAAAAAGGTGACATAATAAATAGGGCATTTAATTTCCATTTGTGTTTTTCCCATCAAAAAGTAAAGAAATACAGAAATTTTTTTTTTTTTTTTTTTTTTTTTTTAAAGGTCTATTTAATATTTAAAAAATAAAGTACAGTTCTGTGTGTCGTTTTCTTGAAACACAAAATTGTTAAGCTTTAATTGGTTTGACATAGGTAATACATTTACCGTTAGTGGTTACTGACATATAAAACAATTCAATAAAAAGGGTAAATTTGATTTAATTTAACCACTGAATAATTGAACCATACTGAAAATGATAAATTATGATAAATTATCATTTGAATGACATCGACAGGGCCCACTTTAAACCTTTAATGGCGCTTTAGCCAAGAGACAATGAATGAATCAGTCTGCTGTTTTCACTGACAGCTTAAGATGGGAATAATCTCGTCCTTGTCTGAGGGGACGAGACTGTGAGATGCCTGACAGAAGCTTAAAGCAAGAGGAAAGTCCTGCCTCAATCTTATAAGAGAGCCCTATACCATTCCATAACGGGCCTGACAGCTTTTTCGATTTCACGGCGCCTGACAGCTTTTCGATTTCATCTTAGCATGAGGTGTATCGTTGCTGATTGGAGTTGGAGCAAAAGCCATGCCATGACACACAGCAGAGCATCTTATTATTGATACGTCTATAAAAATGAACATCAGGTGTAGAGGGAACAATCACAGAAGACATAATAAAAAGCATATGTGTATCGTTTATGTTTAAATCTATAATGTGTATGTGTGCGATTAGAGGATACACCGAGCTCGTCCGATCAGCAAATGAACAATGAAATAAACACCCCAGTCTTATCACACAGACAGAGGTTGCAGTGAGACCGGAGCAGGCCAGACGCGGGAAGCTGTTTGTTCGAGCATACAGCGTGTTAATGTCCATAGTGTGATATGAAGGGATGAGCCTGGATACACAACAGCAGCTCATGAGCTCATGATCCCACACGCTTCAGCTCTCGTAAGGGGAGGGAGCAAGGATGAGGCAAAGAAAGACTGGCGCAAGGAAAGAAAGCTGTTTTTACAAAGGAAGTAATTTTCAAAACACTTTTATGTGCAGAAGGTGAAAAGCAAGTGTGGTCTGCCATAGTTGACATAATAAGAAGTATTAGAGGCAAGCAGTTTGTGTACATTAAACTAAAATTGCGAATCGACTACTGAATAAGGATGTAAAGATTATTCGTTAATTGGTCATTGTAAAACTAAATGGGGGGGGGGGGGGGGAAATGAACAATGTGTTATTTTTATTTGTTAATACACTAGAAGTCTTCAGTCACCTTTGTCCGGTTAAAAATGTGTTTAAAAAATCTCACTGTAATAAAGAAATCATCGTCTGACAAGTCAAAGTTCAACAATGAATTGCCTACAAGTCAACTACACAAATAATTGCTAGTTGCAACTCTAATATTCTAGAATAGATGAGTCAAAGATCAGCAGGAAATATTCATCCATTTGGTCCTGAATGGCTGAATAAGTGATTACTGGTTTTATAGAAAATATTAGGGGAAAATATTAGGCAAAAATAAAATTCTTTGATGAGCTTTTAACCTCATTATTACGTTGTTTCTCAATCATCAGATTACTCAAAGTTGTATTTTGATAGATTCCTGCATGTGTGAGCAATCCTGTATTGTCCTGTAACTGAAGCCTGAGTTCTCAGAAAATTCCTGCTTTTACCAACCCCCTATCCCCCTATGAAAAATTAAGACTCTTCATGATGAACCAAATGTAAATGAAGATCTACTTATGATTTCGACACTACATATATGAAAAAAGCATAATAAGTTCATAAATATTGCTCTGAATGTTTTTGTATGTATTTGGAGCTGCTCGTTACACAGGCGATAATGTAATGCATGATCATTCACACTTTCTTGTCCCGACACATTTTGCTCATACCAAAACCATCCAAGCAGTTTAAATATACCACTTGGGAAATAGGAAGACCTATTTATTTGACAAAAGTGTACCATGGGAGATATTAACACAAGCTGCTTTTGACCTGCTCACTACATCAGCCAGAAAACATTTACTGCACGCTGCACCTCCAGAAATGGTTCTATTTGGCACATTGTTGAGCTATGATTGTTATTATGCAACAAAATAACAAATACTGCTTTATCCAACACTTCAGACACACACGTTTTGCACAGTTTACTCTCCGCTACTATCAACACTGGAGTTTGTTTTGGTTCAAGATTAGATGACTCACTTAAAGTTTAATTAGTAAGCTGGCTGCTGAACAAGAAACTGCACGTGATTACTCATAAGAAAACATCTAATGGCTCATTAAGTGTTGACAGCATGAATTATTTGAGTCTGACCATAGACTGTTGGGTCATGTTAAGGGTGACCATCAGGAAACATGTGGTTCTCAGTTTGAACCAACACCATGCATTGTAATATGACTTCAGAGCAGGAGCGTGACCCACTGAACTAAGTTCACACAGCCTGAAGATATTATCCTTTTCCACCTGCAGGAAGTCGTTGTAAGTGTAAACTTGTAAGTGCTCACATACCAAGTGCCAAGAAATACTACTCACCCAATAACTGTTAACATTTCCGTCTAAATCAAAACATTATGTAATTGTGATGGGCGGAACCACATGCTCTCATTAGGAGGATGTGAAGTGCAATGTCAAAGTTGGAAAAGCAGAGGAAAGACCAACAGAGTCTTGAAGCTGCTGCAGGAGAAAACACATTCTGTGTTCAGTATCAGCAGGACAGTAGTATATATTTGATATATTTGCTTTTCAGTCACTCTCAAATAGATCCAACATGAGTTTGTTATATTTAAAATATGAATAGTTTAATGGAAATAAATTAGTATTAGTATTAGTATTAAATTCATGTATTACAACTAATTATTTTTAGCATTCAGCCCCCTCAATTTATCTGAGACCAATTTAAATAAGACTATTGACATGTGGCCCTTGAAATCCAATCAATTTTATTTATACACATACATACATATATATATATATATATATATATATATACATACATACATACATACATACATACATACATACATACATACATACATACATACATACATACATACATACATATACATATATATACATATATATATATATATATATACATATATATATCTATATATATATATATATATACACACACACACACACACACACACACACACACACATATATATATATATATATATACACACATACATATATATATATGTATAACACAAATATTTAAATATATATATATATATACACACACATACATACACATACATACATATATACACATACATACACACATGCATACATACACATACATATATATATCAGGTCTTTAACCTACACTGTGTAGACCCTGCCCATGGGGCGAGACCTCCCTGTGCAGGGCTGACAAAGAGTAGGTTTAAGACCTGAGTTCTCAGACTTGTTTCACAGATTGAGAATGACTCTTGGATGAGAGTCGAAACGTTTCGCTTTTCTAAAACAGAGTCCAGATGACAACAACTGAATCTTTTTCTACTATGGAACACTCCTGGACGAATGAGGGATTACACTGACATTAATAATAAAACCTCATACTCCGAAACAATAGGAGATAAAAACATTAAATAAAATGAAAACCGTTAAAAGATATATAAAAGTAATCAATAAATAAGATTTTTTTTTTTTTTTTTCAAAGGGGATTTGTTCTTAGGGCTGTAGTGGAAATTCTTGACGGAAGACATTCTCTGCTGATCGATTAGTCGACAAAAGGAGACCGTGAATCAGAATAGGTTTATTGCCATTGTCAATGAACAAAATTCACAAACATAGGAATTTGTCTCGGCATTAAGGTGCAACATAAAACACTGAGCAATAATAAAACAACATATATTCAATCCAAAGGGCATGCATTAAGAAACAATTAAAAATTTAAAACTTCTTAGTTTAAGAAGTGTTCATGAGTCCAACGGCAGAGGGAAAGAAACTATTCTTGTGGCGGGAGGTTCTGGTCCGGATGGACCGTAGCCTCCTGCCTGAGGGGAGTGGTTCAAATAGACCATGTCCAGGCTGAGAGGGGTCAGCTGTGATCCGACCTGGAGACGTACAGGAAAGTCACAGCCCCCAGCATGGAAAGCCAAGCTGCCAGCGCAGATGATGGTGCAGTTTTACACGGCCATCATTGAGTCCATCCTCACCTCCTCCATCACCGTGTGGTACGCTGGAGCCACAGCCAGGGACAAACAGAGACTACAGTGCATTGTGCGCTCTGCTCAGAAGGTGATCGGCTGCAGACTTCCATCTCTGCAGGACCTGTAGGTCTCCGGGACTCTGGGACGAGCAGCTCGGATCACAGCTGACCCTTCTCACCCTGGACATGGACTATTTGAACCACTCCCCTCAGACAGGAGGTTCTGGTCCTGCCATAAGAACAGTTTCTTCCCCTCTGCCATTGGACTCATGAACACTTCTTAAACACCTGACACTTTAACTAATTTAACCAATCACTCACAGTCACAGTCACTTACATCTGTAAATTTTACTGTAAAAACTGTGTACAAAGTAAGCCTATTTTTATTTGTATCCTATAGTAGATCTAAATTGTTTATTTAGATTTCATATATGTGGTTTTATCATTGTTCATTGTTTTATGTTGCACTGAATCACCAAAGCAAATTCTGATTCTGATATTAAGCTCACACCAATAGCTAGTTTTGCCATTATAAATCCTTGCAATCCAAATAAAATAATGAATTACAAATACAAATGTTGGTTGACTAAAACACCATCGACCAGTGTTGAAATCAATTTTCAGCCGTAAAGATCCTTAAGATAATTTGGCCTTTTCACTATAATTTACACTGTAGTCGTCTATTCGGTAGTTCCCTAAGATCATTTCATGGTTGAAGTCGTGCCTTGCCAAATCTAGTTCAGCACAGCTTCCAGCAAAATTAGCAAAACTTTACAATCTGCGTGAAATTGCAGTGCCTTGAGTTTGTCCAAAGTTGAAAGCTATCACTGGTGTGGCAAATTGTGTTTTACACCTTCAGGAGACGAGGTTTATGATTCTGCGCCAAGATCCGAGAATAGTTCATTTGGACGCGTTACCTTTTTTATGTAATGCCTAAATGACATTAGACATAAAGTTACTCGCCTCTTGAGACTCGCTGTGTGTGTGTGTGTGTGTGTGTGTGTGTAAGAGAGGGAGTAACGGTCAGGAAAGAGCAGGTGGCAGGTCCTGGTTTAACTGTGGGCCCATTATGAGATGAAACGTCTTGACTCAGCATCATCTTCATCATAAGAAAGCGCTGACACTGATGTCCTGATGCGGTTTATCTCGTTACTCTTTTCATTAACGGCCCTGTCTGCTCCAAGTGTGTTTATAACTCTGGTAGAGAGAGAGAGAGAGAGAGCGAGAGGGATTCATCTTTGAAAACAGCAGCTGTCTGTGTGACATCTGCACAATTAAACCGCTCAATCACTCTCATCATCGCCCTGATCATGTCAAAGCTACTGTAGTTCAATCACGTTTTTGAAGTTAGGGGACGAAAAGGATGTGAATTGTTATTAGTTTTGATCTGCGGTTAGACAGAGCAAGGACACGTTTTCTTCCTCCTTGTGAGCAGCGAGTGGCGCCTTTAAAAACTATAGATTGATGTCTACAGGTGCACAGTGCAGTGAGACCAGCAATATTGTGTAATTAAAAGACAGAGGTAGCAGAGATAAATAAGTAGAAATTAGCCCATCAGGACCTCTGTTTTTCTACAGCTACAAAACAGTAATGAGCGGTTCGTTTAGTTTAGACATGTAAAAAAAAGAAAAAAATCAATACCATGTTCTCAATTTCATTTTGATCACAATTCACATTAATGACTTTGTATTGTCTTACTGTATATTGCCTAATAAAGCCAAGACCGGCTTCTGAGAGCGCACACTTCACTCTGATTGGTTAAAGAAGACTTTATTGCGCTTTTGTCTGCTATATAATTATGATGGACATATTTCGGAGCAATAGCACTGTAAATGAATGTGTAAATGAGAAAACAATTATAACATGGTTGAAAGCTCTGAAAAGAGTCTTCTTCAATGGTGCGTTCCAGTCGTCCTCGGAGGTCAGATTTACCAAGTTTCCTAGTGTGCAAATTCACACTAAAACATTCTCACATCTCGGAATTCCTTGTAAACTCTGGCAATATTTCAGAACCCTGAGTTTATCGAGTAAGACAATTCAACATGGCTGCGCCCTTTGTTTAAGTTTAACATCCGATACTCTGTAGTTACAGTAATTAATGTATTGCTTGCTGTGCTCATGTTGCTAATGTCTACACAGATGTAACAACACTGTCTAGGTTGGACAGGTTTTTTTGGGTGATTTGAGTTGTTACAGTCCATAGCCTGTAAAGTATTTCTCACAGTTTTTTCTCATTTGACACTGGAACACAAAAACTCAGAGAAAACATCTCTCTGAGGTCTGAACTGGAACACAGCTTAAATCCCTCAGGGCATGAAAGAGGCTGACAAAAAGTTGAGGTTGGTGAGAAAAAATGTGTTTAAGCATAAGGCTGCATTTAACATAAAAGCACTAAATCACCATATGACACCAAAATAGCAGATTGTCAACCACTCATTTTTATCTCATAGCCCTAGATGGATGGGGTATATTTGGATAGAAAGACGCCTGGTGGCTCACAAAAAGCCCAAAGAAGAGGATTGCGATTGTAGTGAAAGAGCATGAAGTTAGACGAGAGAAGCTGAGAAAAAGGATGTCAAGGATAGGAAGCAATGGAAGCAAAGCTTTCTTGCTCAGTGGTATAGTGCCCATAGACAAATCAACTTTGAACTATAGTGTCTGAAGTGAGTGAGGGCTTTATAGTTAATCTCGGTGCAATAATCACAACAACATCAACATCCAGCGTGCATGAGGCCTTGTAGCTTTATAGAGCAAGCCCAGAGTGAACGGCAATCTGTCACATTTCATCACCGAGTCCTTGCCTCACACGTAGTTTATGGTCATTCTCTTCTCTCTTAAACACTGCGCTCTGGTAATAAACAAAAACAGCTGTGAATGCACACTGCTGGGGCCAATTAGGCAGCAAACACTGTTCTGTAGTTGGCTAATGGTGTCCACTTACCTCCAGTAATCCTCAATTGAATGCATTTCACAAGTGGCCACAGTCAAGATCCTAATCTCTTTTCATCTCAAACACTGACTTCAGTACAATTTCACACTCTTTTCAATTCCTTAAGATATTAAAGTAGATTAAATGTATCCAAAAGATATATGATGGTTACTCTACCATAGAAAATGAAATACCACAATTTCAGGAAGTTTTGCAGTAATATAGTATCTTACACCAAAGTCAAATAGGAAGGAAGTAAAGGGGATGTGAAATCTTCCTCAAGACATTTCTGCCCATTAACAGAAAGCATTACTTGGCAAAAAGCACAAAGTATTTGCAGCTGCAAGTCCACACAGTTAACCTCTGACACTATGTGGGCAGTGGGAATAGCATGAGCTGTGAGTGGTGGGCCCTTATGTGAGAGCGATAGCAGTATATCAGCTGATGTAATGTATGCAGGTCTCGACTGCAGACAGGGCAGAGAGTGGAAATATATGGTGCCTTGACGTCGTAAACACAACAAACGCTTCATAAAATTTACCAAAAGATTTATACCTACAGCGTAAGACAACAGGACACTGATAGGGACAATGGGGTTTGGAAAATATATAATGAAGTATAAAGGCGCCATGCTGGGTCACAAATCTGTACTGTATTTTATTTTGATTTACTTCGGGTTCAGTTGTTTGCTGTGGGACACATTCATAATGACATACTTATTCCTTTAATTTGTTTATTTTTTAGTTATATAGTTTTGTTTTGTTTGTTTTTGTTTATTAATGTTAACACATACGTCCGAGCACAATCTATTCGTTAAGTATTGTGAGCTGTGTTGTGAAGTGTTTATTTATTTCCACTCAATATTGTCACATTTTAGTATAAGTTGTTGAACACTGTTTGTCTTTTGAAGTGGACTATATTTTTACAACTCTTCATTTTGTCATAAGTCAACCCCACAACATGTTTTACACATTTTTAACAGTGCAAAAATGTTCTTAAGTTTACTAAATCAAATAATTTGATCAGCTTGGACTTCAAGAACAGCACGTTGGTCATTCATTATTATATGGACCTCTATGCAGAATTATAATAATGAACATAATGTAATCCTGTTAATGTACAATCCTGTTCAGAAGACCCCTACATTGACCTTTCTACTAGTCTGCTTACAGTGGCATGTACTACAATTTCTTCTCAATCAGCAGTACATTGTGTGTGCCTATGCTGCCGGTGCAGCCGCCTCAGCTCTAGAATCATTGACAGGGTAAAAGAAAAGAAAAATGGCCGTGTTCTCTTGCTGACAAACCTCTTCGATCCAGGAGAGAGGGACCACCATTTATAACAACAAGCAATTAATGTCTAACAACTCAAGAAAACAGTTTGACCATTATTGAACAAAGAAAGATGCTTATTAGGCATGTTATATGTTCTGATCGCGCTGGTGCCTTCAGGTCTAGATTTGAACACTTATTCAGAAAGCATAATATAAAATAATTATTATGCTGTAAGCACACGGCTCAAAGTTTGAGTGAAGAAAGAGGAAAAGGTCATTTCTTCTGACGAGGAACGACAGCAGAGACATCTTGAATGCTCCTGGAGCTGAGGTTCAACTTTAGTAATGACACAGCCTATGGACCTAAAGACGTGCAGTTTTTCTGTGCAGTTTGTCTTCCAATGTTTGCACAATCTTAGTCAATTTGCCAAATTTAGAAAACAAGTCAAAACAAGACACTTTGAGACCATTTTTTGTTGTTGAGAAATACCCGACAGATCCGAGAAGGTTTGCCTCATTTAATATCTGCAGGAAAATAAAGAAAGTTGCTGATGGCTAGTGTGCTATTTATGGAGTGGTGTATATGTTTGTATTTATTTATAGTACCATCAGATTTAAATTGTCTATTTATATCTGTCCATATGTAGATGCACATATTAGTGTGTCCAAGAACCAAGCAACATGGTTGTTCAGTATAATTGATGGTTAGAGTGTTACCTGTTGGTTGACTCTGCAGTGGGACGGGCCGTGGTGGATAAGGATGCGCACTATGTCCACGTCTCCTCTCCAGGCTGCGAGGTGCAGAGGGAAACAGCCCTTACTGTCAGCCACATTGGTGGAGGCCTCGAACTGCAGCAGCCTCAGCACCACCTCCCTGAGTCACAGAGGAGCAGTGGGATCAATAAATCAGAAGATAAAGCCAAGACAGCATCAGAACTAATGATAAGACTGTGAATCTATATTATGGCATACACTTTCCACTCGAGCGAGAAACAATTTCCTTGTCTCCACCACTGCTTAAAAATGGCTTCATGGAGCAATATATGATCTGACATACACTCCGTTTTCTCTAACTGTGTTTCTGAGTGCTGCTGTGAGAGATCAATAAGGCCAAGCATGGTACACGGAGCAACAGTCTATTGATCAAAAACGAGGGATTCCAAAAGGCTATGAGCAAAACAAGAGGTAACTATGTTCCATATTGAGTTGATTTGTCAAAGACTGATTCCTGAAGTAATTTATCCACTGACTTTGAGTGAGTCTTCATATGAATTATTAAGGTTAAATCTCTAGTACTGTATTTATGGATTTATGAAGCAGTTGCAGAGATGGGAAGTCACCCTTGAGTTGTTTTAGTTTTGAATTGTTAATATGTAATATTCTTAGGTTTCTGTCAGATAAATGGAGGACTAGAAGCTATTCAAAGAATTATAAATTCATTATATGGCACTTGCTAATATTGCATTTAATATTATCAAAGGTCACGTATATTTATAGATACATAGATGTGTTTGTATGTATTCATCAAACTTTTTGAGTGAATATATGAATGTCATGTGTTTTGTATTCCTTGGCTTCCAGGTGAAATCACCTTTCGCTATGGAGGGGAAAGTGGTTAATTTGCATGTCGAATGTCAGGAGGACACATTGAGGGAGAGAAGATCTTGGGAGCAAACCAAAACCTGTGCTGAGGAGCGTAATGACCAGATTTGTTCACTTAAATAATGTAAATGCAGCTCTGTAGGAAAAGCACAGGAGACTATAGGAGGACACGTTTACCTTTTCACACGGCAGTAATATATCTTATTACAAAGCGTGGACGATAATGACAGAAATGAACATATTGCTTTTTCTTATTATAATTTCCCCAAATAGCAATATTCAGACAATGTGGAATGTATTTAAATTAAAAATGGCTGCAAAAGAGGTTAAAGTATTGTGTAAAATATGATTGAATTTACTTTTTTGTTTCTTATTGTAAAGCAACATCTCCAAAACAACAATTGCCATTGAATTTTGTTTTTTAAATATTGCGGCCACTTTTACAGTTACAGTTTTTCAATTGCAGACGTGTTTCATGTCCCACCCAATCACTAAATCACTAATGTATTTTATGGTAGCCCAATTTTCACTCCAGCAGCCTCACTACTTTCTCCCTCCTCCTGTTTCTCAAATGAAGCAGAGGGAGGAAATCCACATAATTGCCCCCAAAACACAGTAGTAATCCTTCAGTTCCGCCAACCCATGTAGCACACGGGCTTTAATCTAATCCACCAGCAAATCTATTTTTCTACAGAGCAGGTGAAGAAGGGGCTTCTAACCAACTTTGGCCATACCAAATAATGATGTGAAACCAGATAGCATTGCAGCTATTGTCTGTTATTGGTGGTTATAAAGTTCTGTTTCACACACTTAAAAGGCTCTATGCAGTCATTGGTCATAATGTTATGAATGACCCGAGTTTCTTACAATATCTCAAAATACCACAATTAATATAAAGTTGGCATTTAGTTTGTAATAATGAGTAACAGTAGGTTTTACGCCCTTACTTGTACATACAATTTTAAAGCTGTTTTTAAAGTTGATTATTTCTATTGTGAATGTTTTTGATGAAATAGCCATTTTGTTCTACTTTGTAAAAATCTCACTCAAACAGGCCTTTTGCAATCTAACCAACTAATCAATTAAGGGAATAGAATGGGAATAATCGCCGGATTAATCAATGGTGGTGGTGTGTGTGTGAGTGACTGGTGGTGGTTCGACGGGCCAATGGTGCCGATTGGAAGCCTCACTTTTGTCAGTCTGCCCCAGGGCAGCTGTGGCTACAGAAGTAGTTTACCAACATCGAGAGTAAATAAATAATGGACTGCAAAGCTTATAATGTATAGGTGCTATAAATACAATCCATTAAAATAATCGTTAGTCGAATCCCTCATTGTTTTATTATTTGCTGACCTGGAGCCATCCCCAAAAGAGCCGAAACCATCCACTCGTGTCGTACCTGTGTCCGTTGAGCGAGGCATGATGCAAGGGAGTGTATCCTGAGCTGTCTGTGCAGTTGACATTCAGGCCCTTCCACATGCTGCAAACAAACAGAGGTACAGAGTAAGAATTTACACTCAATTTTATATTATTGTTAAATTCACTCCTGAAGGTAAATATGTGGGATATGAAAAACATGCAAAGTTATATTAAGGAAAGTATGAAATTAAATTGGAAGAGAGGCACTTGACCTAAAAAAGAGATTGGATTTAATCCTGTGTATTCAAAGGAAACAACAGAAAACTAAAACGTGAGAACTGGACGTTTAGACAGACACACAGTGACAAGGCTCAAGACGCCTGGGGTTTTCTCAACGCAATAATTATGAGACATCCTTCTTGCACATGCAATGCACTGAGCAGCTTACACAAGCACTAATTAGCTGGTTTGGTGTTTTGGGCTGAAATACTAAATGAACTTACTATTCAAATTGACTGAATTGTCTTTTTTTTTTTTTTTTTTAAATCAAACTTGAATAGATGCAGTCGCTGGTGAGACAAATACCTATATTTATTGTGCCACAGACTGCAAAACTACTACTTTTGATGATATGTAAGCCCTTACCTTTCCTTTTCTGAGAAGAGTACTTTTAATTAGAATAAACTCCACAGTGCAGGACATTCAAGGTCAGTTATGGAAAGCCCTGAGAGCACAACTCGAGGATATATTATAGATTCACAATGTAATATGATTATATGAAACTACATATTTTCCATATTTCTATGGTAACATTCAGAAATGGAGCCTACTTCTGAGCAAATGATCTAGCATTTATTGAAGTAATACTTTGGTATTTTGTATTCTTTTTTATGTCCTTTCTTTTCAACCCTCTTTGTTTATCCTGGCTTGGCACGATGAACAGTACACTGGTCATTGGCTGAATACAAAGAAAGTAATATATCAATAAAGCAAAAAGGTGAGACCACAAACTGGGCTAATATTGTTGCCCGTTTCCATTTGTCCAAATGATCAGAGCACAGTGTTTGAGTGTGTATCGATCTCTCTGCTCTCCTGACCCCTTCACGACTGACCTACATACAGCCGCTCTGAGAGATTGCTTGTTAAAAAGAGCAGTCTGACAAATGACAGCAAGCAATAGAAACAAACAAATCCAAAATACAACAGTACTTCAACCTAAATATTAAGCAATATGTATGAGGCCAGTAGCATTTTTGTCCTTACAAACTTTTGTTTTAGCAATTGCCGCAATCGAAGTTTATTTGGGGATTTTTTTTATCTATGATGATATAATTTATCTGATTTGGCTTTAGCTTCATTTTTGTTAAACCATGTCACCAGGTCAAGTTACAGGTTAGATCTGTAGACAGGCGGAGCTGCTCACAGTAAGAATGCAGGTTTTTGTTTTTCAAGGTATTTCCAGGGAATAGAAACACCTGTAATAGAATAAATGCAGCTAGATAAGTTAGGATGTCATTTTATCATTATAACTGCACAGATTTAACCATAGGTGCCCTTCTTGTATCCTTCCGTTTACAGTTCACCACAGCTCCACTTGTAAAGGGCCTTGTTGTTAATGTCCACAAGCTGAAAAACGACTAATGTTGCATGAACAGCCTGTAGCTGTTTTCTATAGCAGGCAGCTGGACAGGAACGACCTTGAGCCCACTGTGCATTGACATTGGTGTTGTTGACTTGCGTGTACAAACTCTCATTAGGACGTATGGTACAAAGAGTTTTTCATTGGACACGCCACATGCAAACAGCTGTTATCGGTGTGTGGCCCTTTAGATCGTTGTTGACAAACTTGTGATCGAGGTGTTGTGTTTTCTTTCTACACTCACGCTGCATGTTGCATGTTACAATTTATACAACTGTTTCATACAAAGTCACCAATGCTGTATACATAATTTGAAATACAGTATATATATTCACAAGGAAGCCAGAAAAGAATATAAATGATCACTTAATAAACATAAAAATGTGTTTAACTTTGCTAACATTACTTTTAGAATCCAGCTTTTTCAGTTCTGATACTGACACTTTGGCAGTATTTTACCGATATCTGATATCAACCCAATACCAGGTGACGTTCTTTAAAACTAGATGAACATATAATCCAAGCTATTCCTAAAATATGAAAGTTTGTTATAAACATAAGAAAGTGAGGCCCGTGGGCAAAACGTGGCCTGCCAGGAGATTTTAAGAACTGTCAATTTTGATTCAAATTTCCAATGAATAGACAGTCTAAATATCAGAACAATAGTTAAAATACAATTTAAATAAAAATGTCTGTAAAAAAAATCATTATGTTTGGCCGTCAGTCCGCTAAAACGTATACATTTTGGCCCGCCAAGGACAAAGTTTGGGCACCCCAGTCAATAGTTGAAATGTTGGCCACAATTTTACTTCAAACTGGGTGAAATCCCTCTGATAATGAGTTTTTCTTATCTTAGCTGTTTGCATTCACATTCCTCCACTCAGTTGCACTTCCATTGTGTATTTGAAACGGGGTTAAGGAGCCAGTGAAATTTCAATAGAATTAGTGGGTAACCTGAGATTAGATAATGGAGAGGAGAAGCTCAGGCAGGAATGCACTGTCTTTGCAGACTAATCCAATGTGCAGACGACATCTCCTCCATTAACCTCTGAATCAGCAGCAAAAAGAACTTAAGCCCCTCTAACATTTTGTCTTCATATCATGCAAAGAAGCCTTATTTCTAGTTTGTCAGCTGGTGGACTATCACCACTCTTCTAATTTTGTGCTGAGGTCCAACACTTCTCAAACAAAGAAGTTGCAGGGGTCAGATCATGAATGGCTTCCAGCAGCAACGTGACACTGCCCTGTGTTTGAACTCTACTTCACTTACAGACAAACCGCTCTGCCTCGCCCTAAATCACTGAAATAACACTGCTCACTGAAGATCCTCGTATAAGGTGTCAAAAACATACCTGACGCATATGCTTTACCAAATATTGCCCTGACTAACTATGAGTTCTCAAATTTACTATTGATATTTCTTAAAATATTGTGCGTTATTTGTATTGTTATTGGACTTTAAACATGCCATTGAGTACCTTTAACTTTGGCATCTCACGTTTTAGAAAAAAAACGTTAAAGTGTCGACAAGAAAGACACATTACTTCATAAGGCGGGTGTTGCTCAGGTCAGGAACTGAGTTAGCGCTCCATCTACTGGCTGCAGAGGGAATTACACAGGTGAGAAACAAGCCTAGCTTGCCTCCGACAGGCTAATGCAGCCAAGCAGTTGTAATGATTGTGATATGAAGCAGAAAAGCTCAGAACGAGTCCGACGATGATTTATCGATCAAAAAACTGCTAAAAAACTCTTGGATTTTGATGCTCTGAGGAGAGGATTTTCGAAATAGGATTTATCAAACTAGCGGTACGTCTTTGATGAGGGGAAAAGCATGGCTAGCATGGTTAAAAGCCAAAGAATGTACATTTTGCATAATATGTGTCATGGCTTTTTATCGTAGAACATGTTTGTAGTCTTATATGCATTTTTATTAGCCTAAATTAATTTTCAAAACGCAATATTGCAAAATGATGTCTAAAAGCACTAAAGGTTTACAGACTAAATCTGTATCATAAGAACAGGGCTTGAACCAGCGATCTTCTACTTCAGGGCTAAATGCTGTGCCCAGTGCCCACTCCTCAAATTGGCAATATATAAAAGACGAAAGAAGGCGACTCTGTCTTAACACTTTACAGAAACACACTTATCACACCAACAATACAAAGGTGTACTTACAGACTGTTTAAAAGCACTGACAACTTTCACTTCAGATTCAAGCAGTCAATTGTGGTTTGAGAAGAGCTAATTTTTTCCATGCAGATATTAAGCAAGTGTCACATTGCAGCAGTTCAGCCACATCAAAGCACAGCACTGCCTTCAAAGGAAAAAGAAACGGTGGGATTTGCAAACCCTTTGTAGACCGGGATTCAATTTAGATGGAAAACGTGTGTAATACATGTGCACCTGAGCACAGTCACGGCTGAATGAAACACGTACACTACAGTATCAAAAGGGACAACCAACAGCAACAAAAAGCTGAGGACAATATCAAAAAGGGACAAAGATAAAGACAGGTACACATAGGAGGTATCTTTGCTTTGCTTTTCTCAGCATCAAGCAGGAGATCTATAGGTAAGAAGAGAAACAGAGTGCATACTATTGATCTTTGACTTTAATAATAATATAATTCTGCGTTTGATGGTTTATATAGTGTTTTAAGACACTCAAAGACACTTTACATGGCATTATTAATTCACTCCACACCTGCTGACAGTAAACTACCTCTGAAGCCACAGCTGCAGGTGTAACAAAACTGCTAACCTGCAATATCGGCCCTTCTGGTCATCACAAATCACTCATGCACAAATCCCATTCACACATGGGAAGGCAGGTGAACTATCTTGCCCAAAGACACGAAAACAGTATGCACTGGTCACAGCTAGAATCGAACGGCCAACCACTGAGCTACTCCCACCCCAATCCCATGATGCTTTGCAATTCAATATGAGAAAATACAATCAGCTACAATCTATTGTCTGCAGAGAATCTTTCAGTTGTTTTTGAAATAAGAGTGTCAAGATTATTTAGTTAATCAATAAATGTGATTGTTCAGGTCAAAATAAGTAAAAACTAAAAAATAATAATCATGACAATTGTAGATGCAAAAATAATCTTATTTATAAAGTAAACCTGAATGTAAAAAGTTTTTATATCTAGCTGTTTATGTTAACTTAGCCAAAATATTATAATACACGTATTATTAACTTTACGTTATCATTCCGAACGTTTGTTTTCATGAAGCTGGTCACGTACTAGAGAAATTGTGATGTAATAGACCATTTGAATTTGAAGTATTTTACTGTTGTTTGCTTTTGGAGTCAATAACGTGAACTATCGTAATGTTCCTTGGTTCTCATAATAATCGTAACACTAAAAGTTGATATTGTGACATCCCTAGATTCAACATTTGAATACTTACATGCAAAGAGAGACATTACCTGGCACATGGTAAACATCTCAGAAGGGTAATATGCACAAAGAAGAGACAAACTCCAGAACTGCAGAACACCCTCTATCCATAATTGAACTTTCTGTCAGTCACAGTGTCAATGCTTATATCATTAGTAAACCATATGGTGCATTTGTTAGTAGTGGTGTTGTACGTGCACACAATACTGATGCAGAGGAAAGCCCAGTGGGAGGTGACGACATCAAAGAACAGCTGAGTTCGTGAGCTCATGTATGACAAACCTGTCACTTCAAAGTATCCCATATCCAGACATGGCTGCAGGCTCAGGCACTCGGCTATAAACACTGCTTCATGGTATGAGTAAGAGCAGGCAGGAATTCAATACAAAGTTTGACCATTTCAAAGCTCCATTCCACAAAATTCTGCAGCAAAAATCTATTTCTCATTAACTATACTTTTAATCAGTTCCTATGTTAATTATAAATAGGATCATCATTATACATATGGATAATGAATAATGACTGCTCAAATGTGTGTGTTGGAAATATAAACATTTGTTAGTGCATAGTGATGAAGTACAATTAATTTAAAGTAGTACTACAGAAGGATTTCAATCAAACACCTACACCTACAAAACAACAGCATTAAATTGGGTTATTCCACTCCAAGGACGTTTCCTGTTTGCCGTGGGCCCTTTGCAGCATCAGAAATGCATCACAATTCAGACTCCCATGACGTACAAAGAAAATCCCATTCACACATGCAGAACTCGTACTATGGGTATTCCCCGCTCTCTGCAGTCTTTTTCACATATCTATTTTTCTTTTTGCTGCTTCTTTTTACACCAACAAAGCACGAGCAAGTTATTCTCCAAAATAGCAAGCATAAACTTTCACCTCTTTGGTTATGAGTGCCACAACCAAACATTGACTAGTTTATTACACTACTATGCAGACCACACTACTTCAGGATCATTTAAGTTCCTATCTTCCTCTCCTAATCATGCTCATGGTAAAATCCCTCATTTGCACACACACTTTCGCATAGTTTGCAAAAAGCGCTTGTCAACAAAACTACTTGTTAGCAATTTAGTGAATTTGAATAAGCTGTAGTTTCCCCAAGCATTGGACTCCATCCAACTTGCAAATTGGGGTGTTTGCTGCCAAAAACCAAAACAGCAGGGATGAATAAGATATTTTGCTTTGCGGTTACTTCTAAGTGGGATTAATTACAAAGCTAAAACACAGATTAAAGTATGTTTCCATGTATAGTGCAGAGCACGGATGTCCAAAATGTGCCCCAGGGGCTATAACGAAAAGATTTTCAAAACAAAAATGCATCATTATGGCTTCCAATACTGCTCAACACTTAAATTAGAAACAATAGGTGCTTCTAATTTCCACTTCTAATTTCTAACACTAGCACCCTTCTGTGCAAAGATTTTTTATTTAATTTTCTATGTAAATTACACACTAAATACCCTGTCAGATCACAAATGTATCACGTATCAAGCAGCTCTATCCTTAAAGTAATTTCCCTTGTGGGCTATATGTCTATGTAAAACTGTGGAAAATGTATCAAAAAGTACCCTTGTTCTCCTCCTTTCTTTCAAATAAAAAGCAAACTATAAAAAAGAAATCAATCGACAACAAATAAACTGAAATTTATTGATCTACATTGGGTTGCTACGCTACTGCATTGCATTTCTATTTAATAATATTGCATTTAACTTAACATTCAACAGTGTGTGCAAATATGATGTCTCTCTTTTTAAAACATCTTCTGAAGAATCAGTGATACTGTAACTAAATGATTAAGTGAACAGAGACTGCTGCAGTGAGCTAGAATGTAGCTAGAGTTCATAAAATATGCAAAATGAATATGAGCACAAATACTAAATAAAAAAGTAATTCTGCTCTAGTGAAAGTACATCAAACAGTAAGTACGGGCAGTTTGAAAAATAACCACCAAATCCCTCAATAGGTCAAAGGTGTGAAGCGCCCATCACAGGAAGCAATTTATCTCTGCGTTACACTGACCCTGTTTGAAGCGGGGCATGTCGGGGGCAGTGGGCCGGCGTACAGTGATGGAGTGAAGGGTTGATCGCACTCTTATTTGTACTCAACAATATTTAAAACAGAGTGCAGCCAATCAATATCCCCATTGTTCCCTACCACAATCCAGGGTGAGTATTGATGAAGTTTCATCATCGATTAGTGGATTTACCCCCGATGGTTTGGCACCGCTGTGTTTGGGGAAACGCAGAAGAAAACTCTCCCACCAAGACACGACAACCCAGTTCTAACAAATCAATACAATATTCTGAATCCATGGTATGTGCATTAGGAGGGGGAAAACATGCACCAAATAAATAAGCAACTGATCGCCTCCTGTCTAGAGGTCGTTAAAGGTGTATTCACTCAATGACACAAATAATATGTTGTTTTGGTCTGCGATGTTAAAAGGGAAAGTGAAGACTTACCACAGAAGCTTTGATGTATTACTTACGCTTGTGAGTAGGGCTGCACAATTTTGTAAAAACATGTATTATGCGATTGCATTTAGATTTACATTGTATGTTTGTCAAAGTGCATATTGTAAACAACTCCAGGAGCATTAATATTTCAGAAAAGACTGAAATTTGAACGGATAAACTATTACAAGAATCCCATCCATTTCAGAACATGTTTGTAGAGGTCTAAACAAAAGGTACAACAAGATTTTCTATAAAAACAGGAGATGTTGTTCCTTGTAGAGGACATGTGTCAAACTCAAGGCCCGCGGGCCAAATGTGGCCCGCCAGACATTTTAATCCAGCCCGCCGAACATACAGACCCGTAAGGGGTTAACCCTTACACTTAGTGCATCCCACCCGTGGGACGTTGGACTTTTTCATTATTCATTCCATTTTGAAAACTCTCAAGCTGCTTGATATGCTGTATATAAAAATAAAGTTTTAACCCTCGTGTGGCCCACAGCTCAAATGAGTTTGACACCCCTGTTGTAGAGGATATTTTACTGTCTAAATAACTGCAGCCTTTGCGATTTATATTGTGCAACGCATTTCGTAACTTGCCTAAATGCTAAATTACTAGATGCCACTGAAAATATTGTATCTTGCAGCTCCTGTGTTCGGCTTTTTGACCTGCGTGTAGACTGGGACAAGAGTGGTTTGGCCAGTTTGACCAAAATCTATATAGCGAATACTATTGGTTATCTATTCATGTAAACGCAGTGAAAAATCTTTCCTCATTTAAAAGGCTCAAAGAATACATGTGCTCCTACATCCTGTACACATACTGTAAGTGAACATATACGCGGGTGCACACAACTATTGTTCTTAAAATCCAGAATATTCGAATGAAACCTCAGACGGTGCCATCCGAATACTTTCCTGCTTATTCATCGTGCTCTTTTCCAATGCTTAAACAATGAGACACTATGCCTGTAGGCCCACCTCCTTAAATAGAGATGGAAACATCACTCCCCTGTCCTTAGCCGACACTGAGCACTGGCATATCTGGAGCAAAGAAAAGTTGAGATGTGGAATATTAGAGTAAATAACTTTTGAGGACATGGTTTCACACACTGTAAATAAAAAATAATAATATTAGTTTCATACAGTACTTTAAGGTAACTCAAAGACGCTTTACATGGTCTAAAAAACAAAAAAACAGACAAAAGCATGGAATAAACGGGAGGTTGTGGGCTTTACGGACATTTTTTGACATGCTCAGTAAATTCCACAGCGTGTATAGCTATTCATCAGTTAAATCTATCTGTGGATGCTGCTGAGTAATGTGAGGACCATCTCCCTTAACCCCATGACAGCAGAGCAGATTCCATAGTGATCCTCAACATAAAAACCATGTAAAATCAGGACAACAATCTTGACAAACAGGTTGTATCTACTTTAAAGACTTAAATGCGTGAATGTACGGGACAAAAGCCAGCTCTCTAGAAGACAGACGATCCAGATTCCTCCTTCCTCTCCCTTTAATCAAATAGAGAAAGGCTGAAGGGAGGAAACCGCTGCTGTGCTGCCGCTATTGATTTCCACTGCAGCTTTCCCAATCAGTCACAATCACAAGAGCTACAACAATCTGCCCGCACTGGTATAGACTGCACATATGGCCCGGGTGTCTTCTCAACCAATTGGCCCTTCACTAAGTGACAGAAAGTCTAAGATCTCCACTTAACCAGCAGCCGACCACAGATTTATAGAGCTGTGCATTGATTCACCACAGATCTGCAGCATTACTGGGTAAAATGTCAACTCCGGATCTAGGGATAATGAATCTACAGGAGAAGTGGCAGGACACGGCCACTGAATTTCCATAAGACATTTAGTGCGGAGACACATGTGCACTGTGTTGAGATGGAAAACTCTGGCACGTGCTGCCCGGTGGCAGAGTTCGAATCCCGACAACGACATTTACTGCATGTCCTTCCTTCTCTCTCACCCCCCATTTCGCACTTTCCTCTGCTGTCTAATAAAGCCTACAGGCCCAAAAAATCTTAAAAACTGTGGCACAGGTGACATATTCACAACTCATTCATTTAGACAAGCAAAATACATGTTTTGATTTGATAATGAAGTTATTGTTTAGCTTGTTAGTGCTTTATACAAGTGTCTTACAAAGTCTTTAACCTGTATGTTATATTAGGTTGTACGGTGTTATTAAACTTCTAGGTAAGGTCTGAAATAACATAGTATGTTTGTTGTCAGTTGCCAATAGCATCTTTCTATGTATATTATTATGTTGCTGTATTTAGCTAACCATTTTGAAGATGTATTGTTGACTGCTCTTATGGTATAGGCTAATGAGTGCAGATATACAGTAGTTTAGACCAGTGGTTCTTAACTGGGACGTAGGGAGATTTAACTTATGCAACAAGACTTAAACAAATTCTACTAACTTGAATGAATCTATAAGGGCTCAAAGTTCCTTTTACAGACATAATTATGTCTATAAAACTTGATGATCATATGGGTAGTCTAATTGGGCAGTATAATTTAGCATTTGGGCGTCACAAGCGCAAACTATTGTTATGAGGGTAACGACAGAAAAAAGTTGAGAACCATTGGTTTAAAAAGTGTCATAATTTGAAAATAAATAATAGGTAAAATAGACCCAAATCCATCCACATAGTGAATAAGACCTGCACCACATTCTTTCACATTACAGGCCATGCACTGCACCGCTAAACACTCAGACCAAAACGCAGCGCTGTAAAGGGCAGCCACTTCTCGCCTTGTTAACTCTCAACTGCGTCTTGGGAGCCACAAATCCTTTTCTTAGTGTTTTATAATGCCAGCCCCTTTTTTAAGTTTTAACCTCAATCACTTCGAACTGTCAGGGGCCTGTAGACAAGGATCTGATGTCTCTGCATGGATTTTTATTATTTGCATTAATGGCTAATATATTCTGTAGTGATCTTGGCCAACATTTTACAACTGCCTTATTTGAACTAAGACACGAAAATAAAAAGGTGGACATTATTTAAGTTCAGGCAAACCGTCAGCGGGAAAGTCATCAGGTGAGTTGCAGACAGCTGCAGGTTTATCTTCATTATCCACAGTGTCACCAAAATAAATGTGCAAGGGAGAACCATAATGAAAGCTCATTTACTAGAAAGTTATTTCAGGCAGTATGCTGTGTTGTAATAATGAAATGTCCTATATCATCATTACAAAAACATCACCAGAATTATTATCTAAAACACAATGGCTGCAGTAATAGTATGTTACATGTGCTGGGTAATTACGTTAGTCAGAGCCACGAATGGCACTGCCTTTTATAGTCTTCAGACTGACAGACAATTTATTATAATATTTTGTTTCATGATATTCAATGAAAACATATTTTTATAATGTGTTTTAAGAACTTTTGCACCCAATCAAAGACCTTGCAGACAACAGTAGTCTTGAGAAGTGAATGTGTGTTAACGGTGTTAGATTAGACATGCCAAAATGGACATTTGTAGTGACCATAGAAACACCAGTACAGTATGAGATGAGCGTTAGACCTCCTGAGTTGTGTTTGTATGAGTGAGTGCAGAGAAGGGCAGCAGCACAGATACATGTCCATATACGGGCTGGACAAAGCAGTGGTTTACTCAGAGACGTTTCTGTGTTTGGGTTTCTCTCTTTCCCCTCTCATAAACAACTGGGAACTACTTGTGGGATACAAAACTTACAACATTAATTCTACAATCATGATTTTAAATACTGGAAAAATTAAGTTTTTGAATCAGTCTGTATTTTCTATGTCAACTATTATGCTCCCCAAGTGTCCGGGGATAATTTATCTCAAAGTGCCACAGTGAGCCAAACATGTTGAATGGACTTAATATTTATTACATGTTGTGGAAGGATGTGGTGAGTCTTTGAGTGGAACAGCTGCATATCCTCATGCCGTTCGCTCTTGTTTTCCCCTCTGATGAAGTAATGCCTGTCAGCAGGACGGGCCCATCCCATTTACACTGTTCAATCACACTTTCACACATCTGCTGCTGCTGGACTCCATTCAGACAGACTGAAGACGGGGCAGGTTTGGCGCGTATGCGCTTCATATTTGACCAATGCAAACGAGTTTACGTGGAAACACAAAAAAGTACTTGTCTAATTACTTAAAACTGCTTTAGACAGCTGCAGTGTCTGGGATATATAGACTCCTTGCGGCTTCTGTCCGCAGACCTGCAGCTCCCCAAGACCTGTGTCCGCAGTGCTCTGAGGTCAGTGCAACAGCATGCATTGCATTGATTTAAAAAATTTTGGTCTCGTATTGCACCTTCCTTGCATTTGGTATAAACCTGGCGCAACTGTGCCCAAGTGGGCCGCCCTACACAAGGGTTCACATGTAGTCAAAGCTTGAAACATAACGTGCATAACTCTCTGTTATACAAGACAGGATTCCCAGTGCACAGTATGTATGTCTTGCTTTTCAACTGTGTAACAAAGTTATTCCTGCTTTTACACAGATTTGTGTAATGTTGTTCATGTTCATTAATCTGTGCGTTCACAAAGGTGTCAAAGGCAATATTTGCAAAGGTCCCAATGTGAAGGAGTCACAGTGTCATCTAACAGTGAATTTAAGGATACGAAGCTATTTAAGACACCAGACTAGAATGAGAAAGTTAAGTAACAGTATTGACATTGCACATTCATGTATTGGGAGTGAATAGCCCATATAAATAGTTGCAATAAATGAATGTGTAGTGAGTGAATGTGGGTAGTGTCTTTTGATAGCCTTATCACTAACATCAGAGACCAGGGTGTAGTTTGTACGGTTACTGCTGTTGTACGCCACCTGTAACACCTCAAATAACGATTGTCAGACTTTTTTGAATAACTTGCATGAAAATAAATGAACATCAAATTTGTGGCTTCAGCACAGTTATCTTTTCATTCATTATGCAGTGATTGGACAGCTAATCACTTAAAACTTATTTCTATGGTAATTCCTTTGTGCCCCGTAGCTCCTGTGTGTAAATTTATTGACTGTCTGTTTTCATCTCTCTCACATTACTCCTCTCTCTATCTGTTGCCCCTTTGCACTAAATTATACATTCTCCTTCACTTTTATTTCCATCCTATTGCCATTCTTCTCCGACTTGCCACTCACACGCGCAGCCATCTAAAAAGACACGCACACAAACCGGGCCTTGCACAGTTGTGTTCACAGGCAGCTGCGAGCAATTACCCTCCACATGAAGTGTACTGAGGACATGAAAGCTCACTGGCCGGCTTTATTTATCTGATCTCTCAAAAAAAGGCGAAAGTCTACAGACGAGCCAAGTGTGTGTGTGTGTGTGTGTGTATAAACCAGCGGGTGGTTCTTGGTATCATATTCAGTTACTTTCCATCCTCTGTCTGTCTTCAATATGTACGAGTCTGCCGTCATTCTCATCCACTGCTCCCCTGAGAAGTCTGGGGGACGCACTTACACATGTGGAGCAGGCAAATAGACACTTAAAGGAAAATCTCAGGATTGGAAGAAGAAATACTTGTAATTGCGATTGTAAAGTAGAGCGACAAGGCTTAATTCCTTGGTCAATTAAATCAGTCAATGTTGTCTTTGTTGAAAAAAGGTTTTATCAATCGAAATATATATAGACAACAGCAGTATGAAAAGGGCATAGAGTCAGTGTTTTTTCTGCCTTTTCACAGCATCTTGTACTTTTCTGGATAAGCATTGTTTTGCCAGTGCCACGCCCCCTTTTAGTCAAGTAATCAAATTCTCAGTGAATGTCTTTAATCAACAAGACTTTTAGTCGACTATTGCCCTATAATCAAGACTAAAAATGATTTGAATGGAGAACCTTTTAGAGAATATTTTCTACTGTCAGTATGTAAATTTATAAAATATAATGTATGTATGTATAGCATTGATAATTCAGTCTGCCTCACTGCAATGCATTGACCTTGCCCTTCCCTGGCCAGCCAAGAATACGCTCTTCTCTAATACTAGACGTGTAAATGCAAGACGCAAGACACGGACAAACATTGCTGCTCATAAGATTTTGAAATATATATTGTGGACTGAAAAACAGCAGATTTCTGCCGAATCATTGAGTGAAGCTCCAACTCTCGTAATCTGAAGTGAGAGAAGTTTGATAATGATAGATAAAGATGACGACGACGACAACAATGACAACGATAATAATGATAACGATGATAATGATGATAACGATGATAACGATGACGGCGATGACGGCGATGACGGCGATGACGGCGATGACGGCGATGACGGCGATGATGGCGATGATGGCGATGATAACGATAACGGTAATAATTCATAGAGCACTTTTTAATGAGCTTGTTCATTTCCCATGTGTCACTGAAATCTTGAATTCCACAGCTCCAATTCAGTTTGGCCTAAGACTATGAGGAGGAGGTGGTGACCAGACTGAGATCTTCTGTGTAGAATATACAGTGAGAACTAGTATGGATCTCAGGCTAACTTTGCCCTGCATAAACTCTATCCAACTTGTCTAATATACATACAGACATTCAAATCCATGTTCTGAAACTTACATTTCTTGGGCCAATTGGTACAAAAGCTTAGTTCTTTCCTTTGTCCTTGAAACACTCATCCTCATCACCCACATAAAGATTCATCCAAGCTTCTGCACCTCGGGCCATTCCCCAGGTAACAGCCAGAGTTATTCACAGACCACACACTCCCTCTAATTATGGACCATGTGAGCAGTTAAAGGGACTATACCTCCCAATGACAGACAAACTACTTCCTTTTCTTCACACAATGCAAGGACCAGAGAGTCAGATAACACAACAATGTAGAGCTAATACCAAATGGTCTTTATTTATCCCTGAGTGGATACATACTGATTTAATGATACTTCACATATGCCTTTGTTCCTAGTGGATTTCTTATTTAAAATTAACTACATGTGAATAAGTAAGTCTCTATGTAAGTAAATATATGACTTGTCCTCGAGTGTAGAGTGAAAATGAATTTCTCCACATGACCTTCCTGACATGACCTATCTAAGCATCTAAGTCTAATACAAATAAAAGAGTCAGGAGCATACTGATGTACTATCCATCGTGCACTTATGGCAGTATAATACAACAATCAGTTTAGGGATGGGACTCAGATCTCATGAGACAAAATAGGGGGGGGGAAGATTCAACTTTGCTGAGTTGTACCAAGTTTTAGTTCCAAAAAGAAGTGCTGCAATGACTGCAAAAAATATTAAATTAAATAAATAAATGTATTTATTTTAAAATGTCAAAATATCGTCTTGTCTTGTTCTCGTGGAGCCAAACTTCTGTCTCATTGTGTGGAAATTCTGTTTCATCCCACCCAATTTATTTACTTATAGATTCCCAATGTCACTGTGGAGGTCAGAAAGCATGCAGTACGCTGGAATAGCAGAAGTATTAGTAATATAGTGACAGTATTATAGTAAGGGGGTGACAGCCTCAGGTGCAGTTCGACTGACACATTTTGTGACTCAGTAACTCCAATTCCCTTTATGTGCAGTACTTTTCTTATGAGGTTATATTCTGTTCGGATCCAGCACATTTGCAAGTGCAAGACTGAGCAGGAGCAAAGGTAACAGATTACTATGATCTTATTCACATGCACAGAGCAACATCAGGAATACTGCATCCTCTCACAGCACAGAGCAGTGTCATTTAGAGTCTATTGGGTAGTTTGAAGTGAAAAATGAGGACACCAGGCAAGTCATAATGATTGTACGCAACCAAACTCCAACACACACTTCAATGTTAATCCAATTCACTCACAAGAGAAATGTCTCTGAAAAGGTGCAAACAAATGAGGGGCAATTACAGAGCAGCATATAACTTTAAGGGTATCCAGAAAGAGGCAGAGGTGGAGACACAGTCATGCACACACTACTGGGTAAGCCTGCTGTGTTATTATGTATGCAAACAGCCCTGCACTTTTACAGTTACTAAAAATACACTCGGGGTGAAACAGCAACAGCCAGGGAAGATGTAAGGAGAAAAGGCTTGGAAAACAAAAACACTGTGAAATTGAATTAGGCAGGACATATTTTGCTTTTTACAAACTTTAAAAAGAAAATAACTTAAACAGAAGGATCTGGGCTCAAATTGTGATTTGGGTCAAAACTGCCCCACTGATCAACTTGAATCACATTGTTCATTCACCTTGAGAGTAGACTGTAGTTATGCAAGGAAGGTAGCAAACAAAGAAAGATGGTATAAAACATTATCGCTCCCTGTGCGTCAGTAAATCGTGGTAAGAGGGGAATTGCATGGGCAATATATCCGAAAATGGATGAAAATCAAGTTATCATGAATGTTGCTTTGAAGATATATGCAAAGTTTTAGCATTGTGCATTCATAGTAAAAAATGCAGCAAAACTTGTTTTTTAAGCTGTAATGTATAAGTTTAAACCTCAACTAATTTTAACATGTTTTAACACATTTCTATTGCATCGACAAGCAAGACTAAACAAGTCTTCACCGAGGACATAAGAAAGACTAAACAGGACAAAGGCAAGGCTAAAACAGGATTAAACCAGTAACAAAACCATGAGTAATATCATAACACATAATATTGTCTGAATATAGTTATTGGGATACTCCAAAAAAGTATTGAGATATTATTTTTTGTTAATATTGCCCACAACTGCAATACCACTCACTTTCACTGTTCACTGTTAACTTAACGCATGTGTACTGGGAAAGGTATCTAGCACTATTTATTTGTTGAGAAGATAGCAAAAACAAGAACTTTTGAGTCATTTCAGTCAGTCCAAACTCCAGACATGTTTGGCTCGTTTGCATCTGTTGCAAACAAATGAAGGGCAGAGCCAGATGAGACCGCAGTGTGGAAAACAGCCATGGGTTTGGGCTGCAAGAGGGTGAGAGAAGGAGACATGCAAGGGAAAGTCCCAGATGATACTGGTACAAGCTCTGTAATGTGTGCTTGTATAGTTGAAAATGTTCTGATACAAACCTGTAGAAAAATCATAGAGACACTCTTCTATTATAAGAACTTTGTGCTGTTGTCTAATCTATCATCAGCGTTATAATATCTTTATGTTGAAATTATAAATCTTACAATCAAATATGACAACAGAAGATGCCACTGACATATCTTGGATGAATTTGCTATTTATTAACCTTTTTGCAAATTAGCTATGATGAAAAAGGGAATGCACTACAATTATGCATCTATTGTAATGTTTTCATAGTTTTATTTCCATAACAATGGTGAAATTTTGCCTGAATGGTATTATTTGTTTACTTGTAATGACAGTTGCAAATCAAAGCTTTAAAAACATGTCTTGATTTTTTTTTTCTTTTTTGGTGTTGGCTTTTATGTGACCAGGTTTTTAGTACTGCATAGATGTGGGCGATAGCACTTGTCGTTTAGGAGCCTGTGATTTGAGATAATTTTATAATCTAGTAAGCATTTACATTACACTGAACATTTTGTCTGTGGATGTTTTAGAGTTTTCAACATCCCAAGGTGAGCTCTCCTTCCCTGGCCTCTCATTTGGCAACAAACCTTCAGCCCACCTTCGACTTCCTCCACTTTCAGCCTTTCTCTGCTTGTTCAGCTCTCTTGACACTTCCACAAGTTTACTGTACCATCCCGCAGGCTCGAGACTGCACTGCTCATTGTCTTTCAGCAGCCGTCAAACACACCACACTGAAGCAGAACCATAGGGATTTCTAGGAAAGACAGTTCGGCTCTGGAGCTATAGCGCACTCTCACGCTGTAAAGCTCATAAAAAATACATGTACACATGGCTACTCCAACTGTACCTTAAGAGGACATACCATGTGACCTACTTCATGTCACACCAGAGACGACAAACAACAGGGATCTGGACTAAGAAGGGACACACAACCTGTTTCATTTCTTTAAGGGTTTAATTAGTTGATTTATAGAACGATTATCGTCAGTTACCAGCTAGTGCATTACATTTCATAAAAACATTCTTTCTTCAGTAATAACCATGAATCATCCTCACAATTAAATAAATACAGTTTGACCCTAGGTCTGTAGGTTTTCAGTTTGTATCTTCTCTACAATATGATCAAAATAACTGATCATATTTTTTCAATCACATAAGCCCATAGTGGCAACTAGGTTGCACAAAACCACAGTGAACTGCATAATCAGACTCCACACAATAAAGACTTTTACCTGGAGTGCCAGCATTCTCGTGCACATGTATTACTTGTTGCCGGGAGCATCACAAACAGAGAAGCACTGACCCAAACATAAAACCAAAAAAATCCAAAAAAATAACTAAGCAGGTGGTTAAAATAAGACACATAAACCTGGATCATAATAGTGGAAGGTGTTGTTGACATTTGAGTGCGGAGGAGGGGGACATTGTATGTTTAATACGTGCTCCATCACAGGATGCTTTATGAGTCACTGCCAACAACAATCAACAATCAACTGTCAACACAGGAAGTAGCAGGTAACACTGCTGAATAAGAATGTGTGGATAGACGGACCATTGCCATTTAAAACATTAAACATAATTTTTGTCACCACATGCATTTTTCACAAGAAGATATGGTTTCTGAATAAACAGGGTGTTTTCTCCTGTGCATGCACACACAAATCTTCAGAACATTAAATAGAGAAATACATGGGCTGAGTTTTTGTTATCTGATTTAGAATAAATGTTTTCTCATTCAAACGTTTAGGCCCTGGTTGGAATGTGAGAGATTGTGAATCAGCACATAATAATCAGATTTTAGAGCGTCTTATATCTCAATTACTATAAAACATATTCAGCCTTAAACATCTCCACCAGAGGAGTTCTGCATCATCCCATTGTGTGATGAAAATGTGCTTTGTCTGGGTTATTGCAGTGCTCAGTCAGACTCCACAGACACTGAGTAAGTAGCACTGACACCCACTACATCATCTATAAATACACTATCAAACTTTAAATGTAAGATTTGAGGTTGTTAAAGGGAAGAGCCTAGAATATCTTAGTTTCATCATCTTGTGACCAGAGGACGGAGCAGAGATCTGCTGTGTCACCGTTTTATCTGGGCAGCATTGTGTAACACAACACCTGGCGCCTGGGAAGTCTTTTCACACTGAATTACCAACATTTGCAGTCACGGTTCTTCGGTAGTTTTATGGTTCTTCTGTACGTTTGCTGATTCCTTTGACGCTTACACTCTCACAATCACTCAGATGTTTGTGATTTAAAAAGCGCCTCCACAATGAACCCAGGATTACGCCTCCTAACCCTTTCACTTCTTGAACTGTCTTCTTTGCTGTGTGAGGTAGGTTACATACACCTATTCAAATACCACTGACCACAGTACAACATTAACGCAACTACAATACACTTTATTATATAGTGTGTTTTCTATCAGTGTGGTATCATCTGCATCAAGCAGTGATACACTATACTTCTTGCAACCTGTTCATGACCTCAGACAAACATGAACGGAATGGAATATACTAAGGACAACCAGCGTTATTCAACTGCAGGCACCAAACCTGAAATGTTAAGGTTGCCTGTTGAATATTTAAAACAGCACTAATCTGGATGGCCACCTAGCTTAGTCGGGTCTGTCGGGCTGCAGTCGAATCCGTTGAATTTATACGTCCATATTACGAGTGGGGAGATTTGATGTTTCTGACACATAATGAGCTTGGACACTTAACTGAACAAGAACAACGCCACCGAGAGCCGGGCTGGCCATGCTTCAGCTAAGCTAACTCGCTCCACTGCGACACCCCCTGCCTCCGTCCGCAGGGGATGCTGTCCCCTATTTAACCTGTAAAACAGGATGTGTGATTGGCAGTATTCTGATAAATCACTTCATGTATGCTGATGACTTGGCCATTCTCTCTCCCAGTAGTGCTGGGTTTCAACAACTGCTGAATGTTTACTCTGAGTATAGACTTAAGTATGACATTTTATATAATGCAAAAAAGAGTGTTGTACTAATAGGTCGGAACAAAGGGGACAAGGATCTCTGCTTCCCAGACTTTTACCTGCCTGGCCAAACATTCTTCTGGAGGAGACCAGAAGTGGGATAGATCCAGTGATCATGGCGGCTCTACGGGAGATAAGTGATAAGATTACAAAAGCAGTAGAAGCGAAGATAGATGCAACCCTGGTGAAAAAGCATGATTTAAAATCCAAGACTACAAGACTAATGAACTGGACAGCCGAGCCACAGCAGCGGAAAATGAAATCTCTGATTTGAAAGACATGGTCTTGTGTGTTGCCGGGTGGTCGAGTGATTATGGCACAGCACACGTATGCCAGTTCGAATCTTGGCTCTGACAATTTACTGCATGCCCTCCCTTCTCTCTCATCCCCAGTTTCACACTTTCCTCTCCTGTATAATAAAGCCTACGGGCCCCCCAAAAAAGAAAAAAGACATGGTCTTACCCTGAAGCCAACATGGCAGACTTGACAAACCAGGTACGTGTCCTAATTGACCAAGTGGACGATCTGGTAAATGGTAATCGGATTGTCGGTCTTCCAGAGGACACCGAACGGAAAGATGTGGTCTTGTTTATGGCGGATTGGAATCCAGAATATATAAAACTTCCAAAAAAGCTTGATCATGCACCACTCCCTGGCTCCCAAGCCGGCCTTGAACCAGCGTCCAAGACTTATTACACTGAAGTTCCATAACGTCATTGATAAACAGCGTGTTATGGCGCCATCTACATGTCTCACTGTTGACAGGCCAGACCAAACGAGCTCCACGTCTTATTCTTCAATGACTACTCTACAAAAGTGATCAAGAAACGTGAAAGTGAAGTCTCACCTGAGACAGAAGAAAGCGTATTGCACTTTCTCCCGCAATGCTGAGGCTCAATGTGGATGGAAAAATTAAACAAAATTTACCACACCAGAGGAGGCATCGGCATTTGCAGACACATGGTCAGATCCCTGAGCAACATTTCAAACTTTTTTTCCTTTGCTTCAATTAAAGGGACCTGTACTGTACAGGAGACATGTGAGTATATTTGCCCAATGTGGGCCAGTGTGTTCCAACCTAAGTTTGTAAATACCCAGGTGAAAAAGTTATATCAATCAAACCGAAGGGCCTTTTTGACCGATGTTTTTAGCATGAGCTCTTTTTAAATTTGCAGATTGGTTGTTCTATTATGGTCTGTTGTAGTGGTTCCTGTGTTTTATGTTGTGTTCAACCAGAGAGTTGTGTAACAAATGCAGATTTAAAAGAAATATTTCAACATGGTTACAACAATGGCATCTGAAAAATTACAAATAGCATCTTTTAATATTAACGGCATATTGAGTCCAAATAAACAGTCAAAGATACTAACAAAGATGAGAAAAGAAAAACATATTATATATCTACAAGAAACCCATTCAAATGACTTAGAACATACAAAATTAACTACATTTGGTTATAAAGCCTCACATTCTGTATTAAAGTTATGACTCGGATTGCAAACCACTCTGAGGGAGCCCTTGTCTGTGGTGGCAACTGGAACTTGCATGTTCAGCTGACATTAGACTCACAAAGAACTAGTAAATCCATAGATAACACATTTTACAAATTAATACATAATATAGGGTTAATTGATATCTGATTAATCCTAATGTCAATGCCAATATGCACATTTTTCCGACTCATATAAGGTCTATACTAGAAATAGGCTACTTTTTTTATTTTCAACAAAGATAGGTCAGACGTAAGTTACAGAGGTACAATAGATCGAATTGATCATGCCAATATTTACTGTAGATTTGGAACAGAAACATAAAAACACACTTTGGAGATTTAATGCTAGTCTACTCAATGACCCTCAATTTATAAAAACAATGTCAAATGACATTGAGACTCATGTAGAGGAAAACAACCACCCATTTTCTGGGATGCAGCTAAGGCAGTTATGAGGGGCAGGGTAAGTGCTGTTGCCTCGGCCAAAAAGAAAGAAAGGCAGAAAACGATTTGCAGAACAAACTAAAGCAGGTGGAAACTAAACATGCCGAAAACAAGGCTCCTCAAATGCTACAGGAAATTAAAAAGACAAGAGGTGAGATTAATGTCCTAGCCTCACAAGAAATTATATATATTTTTTTAAATGCTCTTCACCAAACAAAGATATTATGAAAGTGGTTCAAAATTCTTAAAATTATTATTTTGCAAAAGCAACAAGCAAGAGCGAACAATTTTTAAAATATGAGATGGGCAGAATAATGTAATTTTAACCAAACAAGACCCAATACAATATCTTTTCTGGATACTCTCAATTTACCTACCATGACCGAAGACAATAAATTCCTTTATCCAAGCTCAAATCAGAGCGTGGCTGTACTGGTGTGACCCAGAATACGAAGCTCAATGGAAAAATATTGAGATTAATGTTGTGCCTGAGGTCCCTGTACAGGCCTTGGTGGCAGACAACAAACGGCTGAGTCATCTGGAGGAAGTTAAGAATCCCTGGGTAAAATCTGTGCTAACAACATGGAAGAAGATAATCAAAACATACAAACTAAACATGATTTTAAAATCTTAAACTGGTTGGCTTTTGATTAAAACTTTGTGTCAAACAGCATCGACCTGAGATTTAAGATCTGGACGACAAAATGTATAACCAGATTGTTAAAGAGAATCAAATGAAAACCTTTGACATGTTGAAGGAATCCTTTGGCCAGGAGAAAAGGACTTTTGTAAGTACTTGTACGACACTTACCACTAAAGAATTATCAAGAAATTAACCAAAGCAACAATTATTATAACCCGCTGACTGAAACATTTGTTAAGGCTTATAAATCAGAACTTTCAATTGGAATAAAATCCAAATCATATCAATGCATTGCTAATCTTGACAGCTACTCCACTAAATATAATAAATACAAATGGGAAAGAGAAGGTGACCTATATGTCCTGTTTTTTCATAATGTCAAAGTTCCCATTATTCACAAGGAAACGCGGACTGTGAGAAACTGTGGCAGCCAGAGGCAAACCACTATCACGTGTTTTGGGACTGTACTGTTACTCAAAAATATTGCATTGAAATGAACAAGGCCCTGCATTAACATTGCCATCCCTCTCAATTTTAGAACTATGTACTTGGGCCTCAAAACCCTTGCCAACAGACACCTTTGGAACGTACTTTTGGTGACAAGAAAAGGCCATCATTAAGAAATGGGTGACACAAAACTCACCAACGATCAAGGACTGGACTGACATAGTAACAGACAAATAGAAAAAATGACAGGGGCAAAACTCTGAGTTTGATGTCTCAAGAAATTTCAGGGGCGGTGATTCATTCAATCATTATTAATAGTGGGAAGCCTAGTATTATTATTATCAGTAATAATAATAATAATAATAGTGATAATAATAGTGATAATAATAATAACAATAATAACAATAAAAATGACAATAATAATAAATAATCATAACAAACAATAATAAATAATAGTAAATAGTAAATAATAAATAATAAATAGTAATATTTATTTAATATTTAATAATATGCTATTATAAATAGGCCCTAGTATTATTTTAAACATGATAATATATGTTTAAAATGCAATTTAAACGGTCTTTATGATCATCTATCTATCTCTACCACCTAGGATTAAAATGAGTAACTTTAGTCAAGAGTTATAAATGCTTGGCCACTAATAAGGCTGTTGTAACAGGTCTGTGTGTTTATTATCCCCCGTGATTTACGCCTATGCATTCATAATGCATGTACATAATTGTACATTTTCAAACGATTAAATGGGACTTGTATGTAGGACTTGTTACGCCAAAATTGTATTTATGTTTTGTCATACTGTGCCATTATTATCATTAATTTTTTGGGGTCTTGCTGTCTGGTCATGTTTCTTTTTTTGTGTTTTATATTTCAAAATATGACATAAATAAAGGGGCGATGCTTATGGGCAGCAAAAGCCCTCAAAAAGTATCTCTTTCTCAGTGGGCAATATATCAGAATATTGAAACAAATTTGAAATAAATTTGAATTGAGTATATCATGTATAGTTAATAAAAAAATAAAATTTAAAAAAAGGTGCAAAAAGAGCTGATTTAAAAAAAAAAAAAAAATTAGATGGTCGTTTCTATTGTTCTAAACTTTTGTGATTCATTATGCAGACATTTCATATTTGTCTGATAATCTAACCTCAACTAATAAGTTCAAAGACATGTTTCTGTCGGATCGTCAGTTAACGAGTGACCTGTAAAAAGGCAGACTAAACTCACAGTTCACTCCCAAATATTAAACTAACTCACTACAAGCCTTCATTCTGCTGTTATAAAGGTATAGATCCTTATAATTTCAATTTCAAATAATAACAATAATTAGTCAACTAATAAAAATATTGGTCAACTAAGATATCCTCGACTGATTAATCAACCAAACAATTTCTACAATCTAGATTTGAAAAGATTTTAAACTGCAATTTACTGTATGTGCACCAGAATTATCTTTCTCTTTTCCACTTATTTCCTCATAAACTGTTAATAAAGTGCACGGCACCCTACCTCACTCACTGAGGGGCTTCATGCGCCAACCGAGCAGTCATTAGGCAGGCAAACATTTACTAATCCCACTACGTTTTGTCATCTAATTGAGGTTGTGTCTATTATGATTGTAAATCAGGACGTTTTGAATGGCCTTTGGCGTTTGCTGCCCACCCTGCTTCATGTTGACAGCGGTAGCCATTATCACAAGCAGGCAGATGTGTGAGAGAGTGACAGGCAGCAGAGGAAGAGCCACTGCCAGGATAAAAGTCATGCATTTGAATGGCTTTGGTCTGCACCTGTTAATGGTTTTTAAGAGGCTCAAAGATTAATGATGCTTCTAGTCTGATCTCAATGAATGTAAATGGGAAGAGCATAATTAAGCAGTTTAAAAAGTACACTATGTAACTTTGTGGTAGAGGGTCCGATGCTTGCCTCCAGAACTTAATCCTTTGGCTAGAATGTTCCACAGTATGGCAATAAAGTCCATCTCCATGCAAGCAAATGACACTACCAGGCCAAGTTTACATGTCATATCTGTGGAGAGGAGACCTCCGCGCCTATGAGAATGCATGTTTTTCCTGGTATTTATGAGCAATAAATGAATAAATAAATGCTTGATACATCAGTGCAATGCCATAATGTGGAACATTCCAAGCAAAGCAATAAGATATCTATGGAGACAAGCATGTAGCAGACCCTCCAATAAGTAATTCGGCGCACACATGGTTGTCTCTGTGCTGTTGTGGTGTATTGAAACAGTCAGGCGCCAGTTTTCATTAGGAGACTTCATGCACGCTGACTTCAGGATGACATTTTCTGCTTTGAAGCGTAAAATTGGACTTTGATGAGCATCACCGCAGATGATCTAATGTTGGAATCTTTATTAGCAAACTGCTGTGCACTTATGGTACTGTATGAACTATATTAACCCCTTGTAAGCCAGGTTTAAACAGTTCAGATGTGCTCCTTTCGTTGAGCGACGAAATGTTCAAAACTAAAAAGTGCAGCTCAGAGACACAGATGACTCACAGGCAGAGGAGACGCAGGGAAAGCCTCCTCCAGCTCTGATCAATATGAGGCTGAGCTCCGTTAACTCCCACATGAACAGCCTCAGCATCAGAGCAGGATACCACTGTGGGGGAAGACTCGAGGACTTGCAATACCACTTGAGTCACTTTCAATAAAACATACAAGTCATCATAACACAACTAATTGCTAGAGTGATGAAGTTTCTGTGTTGTATTTGTCTGATGAATGTGAGAAAGGCTGCACTAAATCTATAATTAGAGTTTGACAAAATAAACAAACTCTCGTCGCTGTGGCCTTCCCACATGGCAGGCATATGTACTCTCCACTCAACCACCAGTGGCACAGTGGCACACATCACCGATCTTTCATCTGAATTCTCTGTTTATTTGTCCAAACATCTCAATCTGACCTGAAATTGAATACAATTTAGAGATTTATATTGCTACAAATTTCGCATTTTCATTAGAATCACACATTTTGTATGCAAACATGCATTTTTTCTTTCATAATTCAAATATATTATTCATCTTTGCTTGGCATCCTATACACCTACTGATGAGGACCTAAGGCTGATGTATACTGAGTATTTAATGCTTGGACAAACAGAAAGATTAACAAAGAACCATAACATATCTGAGGAATAGATGACTCTGTAGCTGCACCACTGCTGAACAGTACTTAAAAGTGCTGACAAAAACATCAAACAACAAACAACAACTTATCTGGACATCACAGCAGGCTCACCACCAAAATAAATGCCAACTCAGAGCCAGTGAAAGGAGATCTGAGCCAGACTGCTGTCTGCTGAGGTGACAGTGCAGTCTGAGACACTGCATCAACATTAGGATCTCATTAGACAGGTTGTGACCCCTGAGCTTAGTGGGGGAGACATTCAAGACGACCAAATACCAATTGTACCAAGTGTAGTAAGGAAGACTCTGAGTCAAGCGTGGGAGAGTTTGAGTTGAATCATCTTTAAGTAACAAAATAGAAAATAGATTAAAATGAAAAATAGATCAATAATAAAAACAGAACGTCCTTACAAGGTCATAAAGCAGGCCATTATTGTACACAAACTCTCTAAATTTAAGATCTGGCATCTTAAGAAAATCCAAAGTGCCTGAGGAAACAGCTCTACACTCTAATAACTGTTATTGATGATTAGCTCGGAAATATTCTCAGAAAGTTTATAGAGGACACACACTTTTCAGTGAACACACAAGCTATAAAAGTATAAAAGTAATTTAAAGTTTAGGTCATTGGTTCAGCAAATGTATCATCCAGGAAAATAGGTTGGGATACTCTGAGGCCAAATATGAAATTATTGAAGTAGATGAAAAACATCAGAGTATTAATGCAGTTTAATAACAGTCGGGAGCTCAATAATCCACAGTATGAGAGTTACACAAGGCCACACTCATTTATTCAATTAAACATTTCAATGCAAGAAAAAAAATTGCAAAAAGGAAATGCTAAATTAATCTTGTAGAACATAAACTCAGTATTAGGGAAATAACTGAAACTTGTCCTACAACTGCTCTTTAAGCAGGTGCTGCTGAAGCCCTGAGGGCAGCACGACAGTATGAGGAAGAGGGAGAGCGTGGTCCTGCTGTGACTAGTGTACAAAACATTGAACCAAAGGACAGTATCCAGAGCCAAAGGAGTAAAGGGACAGACTGAGAAAGACATAGTCGTTGAAAGGAGCATTCATGAGTGAAAATGTCCTGGATGCCTCTCACTCTCCACATGCCTGCCATGGCAGAGCGAGCAGCCGGGGAACAACACTCTCACCATTTCAGTTTGGACGAAAAGAAAAGAGCATTACCATAAACTTAACTACTACAATTCACTGTGCCAGGGCCGCTGCTAGCCATTTGGGTGCCCCCATGCCCCAACCCACTTTGAACGTGTAAATCAGGGGTGCCCATTGCGTCGATCGCGATCCACCAGTCGATCTGAAAGAAAGTGGCAGTCGATCTCGGAGGCAGTGGCAGTCGATACCAAAACAAGGTTTATTGGCTGGCGCTAAGATAAAGTATATATACACAAGCTGAGCGAGTGTATCAAATGGTGCTAACATGGAGGTCCCCAAAAGCACGAGTGAACCATGAGTTACAATCAACGCAAGGAGACTACAGTTGTTATTTTGTCTGCTTTCTCAGTGAGTTTTGGAAGCAGCACACCACGGCGCGAGCCGACAACAAAAGTCAACAGCGGAGCCGTAGAACGCTCACGTGAGTTAGGCGAGAGAGGGGAGGGAGTCAGGCCGAGGAGCAGGAGGAGGAGACACTACCTGGTAACACCGTTTCTGGCCTTCACAGAGCAGTTTGTTGTTGACGCGACCCAAAGGAAAGCTAGCTTTCTCGATGTCTCAAGCCCCTCCTGCCATGGAGCTTGTCTTATTATATTAACTAATATTATAGTCAAAAAGAGCTTCAAGTGAGGTGATTATAAGCTCAACCTTCTAATATTTAGTCTAGTTATTATCTTATTTTCAAAATAGTCATCTTTATGAATGATCTAGTAGTCAAGTCAATTTTCTTTCCCTGCTTTATATTGCATGTCTATACATAATAAAATATTATTAGGCCTATATTGCGTTTCTATAGCTGTTTATTTAAAAATATATATATATAAATCTATAGGTAGATCTTCGGGCTTTGCCAAATCTAAAAGTAGCTTACACGCTGAAAAAGTGTGGGCACCCCTGATCTAAATAATGCATAGGGGTTTAATGTCTGTAATACAACCTTAAAGTGACTGTTTAGTTTATCTTTGTTTATATACACACACACACACACACACACAAATTTAATTTTATAAATATTGCATGAATCACAATCCTTAGTGGGGTCTGGAGCCTTAAACCAAAAAGCTTTCAACAAAGATCAGAGAATTTTCTATATTCTGTGGCATTTTAGAGGTAATATTATTAGCAATGAATTACTCCCCAACAGTCCCTATATGTCCCAGCGTCACCCAAAGCACTTCTCCTGCTCTTCTGCAGACCAGATCGAGGCTCTAGAAAACACTACAGGCTACAAACTATTGATGTTTTCTGTTACATTTACAAAAATATGATAGACATTTGTAAGAAGTTGAACACTTTGGCTTTGTGCACCACGGGCTCCACGGTGTCGGCTCCACGGTGTCGGCTCCACGGAGTCACGGAAGCTTAACACATCGCACGTCTTGTTTCATTCATTCTTTTTCACCGTTTCTAATTGAATATGAGGTAATTTTCATTTTGATACTTGTGGGTAGTTGAATACGTAGGTGTTCCCAGCTTTGCCTCTGATCTCACTGCATTTATTTAAACTGTGGCTTGTGTAGCTGCCAGTGCGCATCTCAAACTTGGAGAGAGAGCGATGACACAAGAGTCCTAGTTAGTTTTGAATTGATAAAGAACTGAAGACAAAATAGGCTTTTTAATTGCAAAAGGAAAAGGCAGCTGCTGCACAAATATGTCATTCAGTCCAAACTGCCTGGTCAGGTTGGTGCCCCTCAGAGCACTTGATGCCCTATGCACTGCACGTTATGTGCGTAATGGGAACGGCAGCACTGCACATCTATTCCGCCCTTACTTTTTCAGTAAACAGTAGCTGTTTACAAAAGTATGTATTCTGATTTATATGGAGTAAAGTCACCCTGAGAGGAGGGGTTTAGTCTGAACACCAGAATAAGAATTATTGTATCATGTCTCAGTAGCAGAAGAAAAATCAAGTCAGACTGTAGATTTTTAACGCTTCCCAACATTACACTTGATTGGGAACAGCTTATGTGTATAAAAATATTACAATATTAAAGCTTTTGTGCAAAGAGGAACAGGTATAAGACATTATTATTAATTATTATTATTTATTAAGTATTGTTATATTATTATTTTATTATTATATTATTATTATTATTAGGTATAACGACGACATTATTATTAATTATTAATTATTATTAATTAATTGTTATTATTATTCATTATTATATTATATTATTATTATTATTATTAATAATATAATAATAATAATAATAATATATTATAATATTATTTGTATTATTGTGAATTGTTTTAATTGTTAATTAATTATAATTATAATAATAATAATTAATAATAATAATAATAATAGAAAAAGATTCAGTTGTTTCCAGTTGTTTATAATGGTCTGCTGAAACCCTGGCAGACGCCCGAGGCATTCTGATGCTGAACAGGCACTCAAGGTGAGGCAAGCCAAACGCCAGGGAACAATAGGCCCATCCCAGTTAAGTTTCAATGGGCCATTATCAGGAGGTCCCGCCATGTGGCAGGGCTTTCACAGAGTAAGATATAAACAGAGTTCTCAGACTTGTTTCACTGATTGAGAATGACTCTTGGATGAGAGTCGAAACGTATAGTTTTTTCTAAAACAGAGTCCAGATGACTACAACTGAATCTTTTTCTACAGTGGAACACTCTGGACAAATGAGGGATTATGCTGAATATTAATAATAATAATAATAAATAATAATAATAATAATAATAATAATATAATAATAATAATAATAATAATAATAATAATAATAATAATAATAATAATAATAATAATATTATAATAATAATAATAATAATAATAATAATAATAATGATGCACAGATGCACAAAGACAACATGGGATCTTCCACACGAAGCACAGATATGAGCTGATAAGAGACATGAAATGTGAGTGTAGACAGCAGGGGTCCTGTAATCACATTCATTACAATATCATTAGTCAGTTTAGTTTTCTTTCTTCTGTATATAATCAGCAGACTTCAAGTAAATGCACTGGCCATGGAGACAAACTTTCTCAGGGGCTGTTGGCTGTTTAGAGCCAGTCAGACAAGGGCAGACTCCAGTTCGCACAGAGACCCCAAGACCACTGACACACTCGTGTTTATTTTCTTTGGTTTCCGGAGGTTTTCAAACAAACTCTCCCTGACAGATATATCCAAATACAAGCATTATATATTCCCTAACATGCATTAATCAAAAGTGTACCGTGGGGGCACTGAAGGATACAGACAAGGACAAGAACTGCCCCTAAAACCTCCCATTTGTTTACACAGTGCTCAACCCTTTATTTCAATGATATCCTTACAGAAACATGTATACTGTACAGTATATGACATTGACAAATCATCTTCTCTTTGTCTCTTTGAGCACTCAAAAGACTGTAATACCACTGGCATTCACAAGAGCAATTCACACAAACTAATTGACTTCTTAAAGTAAACCGTGTCAGCCGAGGACAGTGGCATGTTCAAGTCGAGGTGAACAGATATTTGATTTGGTCCAAACAGTAGAGGTCACAGAGGTCGACGCTGCGTTAGAATCAGAATCAGAGTTACATTTATTCATCCGCAAAAATAAATAAGTTTCATAACAGACATGCACCCAAACGGCAGCAGAAATAGTTATCAAAAATAAAGAAACTAAAACTGAATATCAGTATCACAGATCAAATCACAGAAGAAAAAAAACCACAATATATCTGTCTTTTGTAGAACCACAATAGAATACATTGAAGTACATTTCAACTTTACCGTATTTTCGGGACTATAAGTCGCACCTTTTTTCATAGTTTGGCCGGGGTGGGACTTATACTCCGGCGCAATTTATATGTGATATTATTAACATTATTATATAATTCAGTTTAGTGTTTATTGATTTGGGGTAATACTGATGCTTTGGTAAACTTGTTAGCATGTTCTTTATACTATAGTTGTCTGAATAACTTAATATGTTATGTTAACATACCAGACACGACAGTTGGTTGTCTATGCGTCATGTAGCTGAAGGTGTTACGTTAGCATGCATGCGTACACCTATTCACCACGTTGTTCTCTAATCTGTTGTCATTTTAAATTGCATTCCAAGATGAAATGTCTGTTCCTGGTCTTGGATTTTATCAAATAAATTTCCCCCAAAAAATTCAATTTATACTCTGGTGCAACTTATATATGGTTTTTCTTCTCTATCGTGCATTTTTGGGCTGGTGCAATTTATACTCCGCAGCGATTTATAGTCCAGAAAATATGGTAATTATAAAATATAGTACCCTCACAACAGAACATATTTACACAAGAGTGAAGAGGATCTTAAATGTGTGCTATGTTTTAGCCTTATTTGGCTAAAGCATTTACATCAGATAAAAATGTCCAAAATAGCCTATTTTTGAGAAATGGAGATTGATCCTGTATCTAAAACAGGGCTGCACCAAAAAGAGAGAAACTCAGGAGAGTGAGAGGAGCGTGGGTGCTCCGAGTGGGGAAGCCTTGATACTAACAAAATGACCAAAGCGATGAGTCAGTTGTCTGGGGTGCAGCAGTACAAGCAAATGTGAGGACCCGAAGCTCACCATGGGCTAAGAAGAGACCATGGACCAAACTAAGAACAAACTCCACAAATCTATTCATATTTATGTATATCCAACTAAAAATAGATGGACAGTTTTCTCTGTGTGTTGCTGTCTGAATCCAGTGATTAGAGTCTGGTAAAATGGCATTTCAATATTCTACTTCCTCAACATGGAATCATTTACTAAAATAACTTATTTCAATAGGTAAGTTTAAAGGTTAAACAGTGAGGAGCTTGTCTCCCATCAACCTACAACTTGCACAACAGACTGCTACTGCTTATCATGCTCCTAGCAGGCTACTCGAGTGGCAATGAAGGATAGGTCAAATGCAAAAGGAAATGTCCCTAAAAGGGCATTAAAGTGCACCTTAACCATTACTTTAGATTAAATAAATATACAGTAGACTTAAAACACACAATGCTGTCAATCATGTTTTTAGACAAATATGTCAAAATACACAATACATCTCATCGAATTTACAATTATTCATGATATTGACACAATGACAACAGCAAAATTCTTAACTCTTTATCAATCACATTGTCTAGAGATCATCATTCCTACATGTTTGTGGCCTGAATAATAAAGTCAAGTTAATATGAGATAAACAGCCAGATAAAAGAGTAGTGCTGGTCTGATATGGATTTGGCTTACTCCTGTGGTCCATAACTGATTTTTGCCGATACAGATATTTAGATTTTCTTAAACTGATTCAAGTTCACAAATTACCTTTTCACTTTAGTAAAAATAAAAACAGAATGTATTTATCTGTGATATAAAATAATTAATTGCATACAGATATATTTTTAGTCTAATTGTTCATCTATTTCTATTTTTGCTCATTAGTTCTGTTCAAAAAGACAAAGCTGATGCACTGAGGATAGACTGGGAATGACACATAACACAATCAACAAAAACAACACACAATATCGGCACTAAACATCGGGTGATTGTTTTTATATTGGCCGACACTGATATTGGGGGATACCAGCCGATACTGGAACCGATATACTGCCAATCCCTATGAAAAAGCACTATGGAGTAACGATTATTTTATTTTTATTTTATTCTCAAAGTTGTCAACGTTTTTTATTTAGTTCTGATACAATTACAAGAATCACAATTATCAGTTTACAATTTAATCTGTGCATCCTTACTAATTTGTCACATGTAGCTGTCACCAAATTGGCAGCTGAACTCTTCCTGCGGTCCTATAGAGCAGCGAAGGCCATTTATTACCGCCACATTAGTCAAATGGTCACAATATTATAGCAGAATGCTGTGTGCCCGACATAGCGACTCCATTAATGCACAAGGGCGATGTGACGATGCAGATTAGATGGAGCGAGCCGTCGGTCACACAAGGCGCTTATCGACAAAATGTTGGTGTCTGTTGTTGTCCGACACGTTTCAACAGCCCGTCTCCTGCAGTTAATCAGAACACGCATACACACACGCACAGAAAATGCTCTGTAATTGCCCTTGTCAGTACTGTGCTTTTAAATGGGGCTCCTTTTTTTTTTTTTTTACTGGTTCCGGAGCAGCAATGGACAAAGACACTAGAAGAAAAGAACGAGCAGCAGTTTGAAAATCCATAGCATGCCTGTTATCTGGACCATAATTGCTTTTCCCCTCCTCCTCCACCACCATCTTCTCCTTGCTCTACCTTCTTCAAATAATCTTTACCTATGCTACCTGCACAGCTAAAGCTAGATTGTCAACCCATCATAGCTAGAGCTCAAGCTATTATTTCAAAAGCACTGTGCAGACGAGTAAATAATTTTCTTCGATTTTCTGAACGTCATTTTTTGCTTCTTTGAGTCTCATAGTGAACAATGAGGATGCCAGACTTTGTCGACGGCTTTCATACAAATGCTCCTTGCCGTTCGAAGGCACGAGTACAGTCACAAATGCATGCAGCAACAGCGAGATGCCTGATTAGCACGAAGCGTGTAATCAGTGAGTGGCCTGATTAGCAGCACACTACAGCGCCAGACAAAGACATTCATTTAGTCATCCAAGTCAAAAAGATGAAAAATAAATTAAAGACGTAAAAGGCGGCAACTCCGGGGGATTGTCAGAAATGAGTGGGGATGCCGAGCAGCTAGACCGAGGCTCGCAAAAGCCGGCACATTTAAAACAAAGCGGAAGCGAAAGGGAGGCAGCAAAAGAGTGAAGGAGACAGGCCACACACACGGAGCACTGGTGCGTGGGCGCGAGCTGCAGGGGGCTCAGATAGATCCACTAGTTTAACACTGAACACTGCTTAGTCAGCACCACTCCACCATTGCCACGGTAAATTGACTGAGGAGAAGAGGAAATTAGGGGACAAAAACTGCTAAAGGGGACTACGTTTGTCCTTTTGGCATGATAAAAAAAATTAAAAGGACAGTAACAATGTGTGTGTGGCCGGTAAAAACAAAGCAGACCACGTTACACTGAACAAATGAGACTTGAGACTTTGTCAGGAATACCTCGTGATGGATCAGCCTTTTGTGTTTTAGCGTGGTGGGGAAAACTGGGGCACACAATGCTTCAGGAATCACCCTTGATTTTCTTGTTCTAACCTTTGTATCATGTGGTGTATACAAGGTGGTGATGATGATGATGATGATGATGATGATGATGATGATGATGATGATGATGATGATAGTAGCTCAAAAATGACCCATAAAAAGGAATCAGGCAAAAACAGACTAAGCATTTTGTGGCATGCTGTTAAATGGGGTGGGCGATATTGACAAATATATATATTATAATATTATATATAGATTATTATTTTTTTAAATTATAAATAGCCTAGTTGAGATTCAAGTATCACTTAAAAACACTTAAAAAACTGTAAAAAATGACCACAAGGAGTGAAGAAACAAGTAAAGAAACATCACATTATTCTAGTGATGCGCGGGTTGTCTTTTGACCGTTTGCGTTTAGCCGTGTCCAAATTGTATGTTTTAAATTTTATTTTGAATCAGCTTGTTTTACAGCCTCTTAAAAATAGCTTTTATGATAGACCAGCAGTTCCCAAACTGTGGTAAAAGAATCTCCAGAGGGAGGCAGAACGACCTTAAAGAAATTTGGGTGCGAAAAAAAATCCAATATAGTTTTTTTTTCCCTTTCATTACCTTTTTGTATTTTTTGGGATCTGCCAGTCCAGGTTAATCGTTTCAAATTTGAAAAATAAGCTAATATAGGGTTATTGAATGGTCATCAGAAGTTTAAAGGGCCAATATAACAAAAAGTCCAACAATAAAAAGTTCAAAACAAAAGTCCTAGACGATTCACTTGGTATGTCAATATGTCAAACACAACTGCGATATTATCCTTGTTTTGATATATCTCCCATTTCAATAATATGAAAAAGACCAAAGGTATTTTACACAAAGAGATTTATAATTGGAAATGAAAAAGGGGTAAAAGGTTGTGTAAAGCTCCGCAGAGTGGTCTGGGGTGTTCACATCCACCCACTACAACAGTAAATTTTACTTTTTCTTATCCTCTTTCCAAACATTTTTTTTATTCCACCCGCGAGAATAACTCAAATTATAGAAACAGTATATAAATCTATCTTTTGGAGTTGCTTTGCTTCTCATTAACCTGAGAAATCTTCAGAATAATTTATTTGTGATTGCTTACAGAGCCTTGTTGAGGGAGAAAAATAGATTTATGAATGTTAGGGAGCGCCAGACCAGCACTGTATATTCTCAATTTTTCATTCAGGAGTTTTAACGCAGATTAATATTTGATGGAGTTTTATCTTTGGCTCATTTATCATCACACACTGTTGGAGGAAGCACAAGGCAATGAGGAATGTACTTAGTGCAACTCCTACAAAAAGTGTTCACTAATCGTGGTTCATTACAGAGATGGCACAGACGTGTACAGGATGTAATAAGAATTTTTATCAACAGTAAAAGTGTTGCTCTGAGATGAAGTCCAGGCTCGTCACTAAGGATTCAACAAAGGAATCGTCTGAACAGGTTTAGCCATCTGATAATGGGCTCAAATCATTACGTGGGTTAAAAACTCTAGCCTTTTACACAACTGAACATTAAAAACAAGAAATGAAATGGTTGTGGATACTGCCCTGTCCTAGATCATTCAAGGTCTTATTGACATTTCCTGAAAAGTTTTCAAGCCACACCCAATTAAAAAAAAGTATTTGTAACCCAATAGAAAAAGGCAATGTTTATTTTACTTTTTATTTCAGTGGTGATGTTGCCATGTTGCATCCTGCTTAATATGTCCCACATGCAGGAACTAGTAAATTTGCTTTGAGTGGGTGGACTAAAATAATACACTGAACTTCGAGTGAATCCTCCCGAACTCAGCGATAAATAATATAAGACCATCATATATAGCGTGTGCAAAGCTTGTTGTGAAATGTGTCTCTCACAGGAGGTTGACAGCTTCAGGTCACTTCCTGCTTTACTCTGTAAACACTGTCACGAGAGGAGAAGTCAATATGAGGGACAATTAAAGGGGCCACACACGCAGAGATGAGGAGGTAATGGTCAATGTCAAAGCTGACAAGTGACATAAGCACATGAGATCAGTCATAAATCAGGAGATAGCTCATAGACTGTGATTAATGTTCATTTGAAGCCTCTCACAGTCATATGTTAATCTGATCAGATTATGATAACGAAACCAGCAGCAAAACAAGGAAATTGTGCATCATAGAATAGAAAACTGTAGGATTTGATAGTTGTCAATCATCAATTATGGTAAAGTCCAATGGTTGAATTTGTATCAAATAATTCAGGTTGTATTTCATAAACTCTAAACAATGTAACTCTAAAAGCTTCACATTAATAAAAAATATACATGTATTGAAATTATGTTCTTTGCTCATTACATAATATTATAAAACAGAAGCCATAAAGCATTTTTGATACAGATTTGTGTGGACAAAACATCAGTTAAAAGGCAGCAAGAAAGAAGCTGAAGGTCTTGAATTAGTCACGACTCACAGTTTAACCCACAACAGCAGCAACACAGCCCTTCATGTGATACCAGGGAAAGATAAAAGAAGAGCACATTGCAAAATACAGCTTGACTCTTAATTATTGTAATGTAATGAATGTGTTTGCCTATTCTACTTTGAGTCTAATCTATCTATCTATGGGCTGAAACAAGCACATATAGTTGGTGGTTAGGCAGTGTCGTTTCTGACCTTGATAAACTGATAAACCAGGCTGCATGTTCACAGTCTACATCAGTAACAGTCTTCAAGCTGTGTTCTCGGCATAAACAACATAGTTGACATTGTGAGGGCCCCTTTGGCATAGCAAGGAAATGTCAGAACAGAACATACATAAAAGGCCTTGGACTCAAGATTTATTCGGTTAATCAACAAGTATGATTATTCAGGTGACAATAGTAATGGTGACAATTTTAAAGGCAAAATGTATTGGATTACAATTCAAAATACTCAAAAAAGTAAACCTAAATGTTAAGTGCTTTAGTAGCTGTCTGTTCATGTCACATTACCTTTACTTTATCATTCATAAAATGGTATTTCATTAATCTGGTCACAGAGAAGAATACTAGTGAAATTGGGATTCCACAGTTGTTTGGTCAATAATGGTAAATAACAGTAGAATCGCAATGTTTATTCTCACAATAATCGTAACACTAAAATGTTATATTGTGACATCCATTGACATTTTGACATGTACTGGACTAAAAGCAAAACATTAAAATGAACAAAAACAATATAAAGACAAATTTCATTGACAAAGATCTGGGGCATATCAAAGCCAGTCGATCTCGTGAGATAAAAAAAATGTGCAAAGATTGTGCACACGCAAGTGGAAAACGATCTTGTGAGATTTTTTCCTCCCCATGTGTTTATATTTAGCTTGGACAAAAAAGAGGGTTCAGAACAACAATGACAGCAAAAATATAAAATAAAATAAATCCAAAATTGAGAGGCCAAAATTGTGAACTGAACCACACTTTTTTTTTAAATGAGCAAAATCTCTCGTCTCGTTCAAGTGAAAACTGTGCCACGTTCCATATCTATTTTCCACTGCTAAACGATTACAGCTCCAGCACTATGTGGAACTATAGATCCCCCAAATTACATATTATACCAAGCAAAGCACTGTGGGTAAAACTCTTCCACTTGATGCTAGCAGATGTTGTGTGAGACATGAGACAGAGTCACGGCAACAGAGAGGAGACCGGATAAGATAGAAAGAGAGAGAGGAGAAATGTCTAAACATGCAGCGCCTTTCTTTGCTGCAGACGAGAGTAAACTATTCACACTAAGAGCAAGCTCAAGAAAATATATTTTTATATGATGCAAAATCAACTTTAATGTGCTTTTAACATTGTTACAACACTGTTTACTCACTATTGGGTTGTTCAAAGTTGTATTTTGTACTGTCCTGCAACTAAGGGTCGAGTGCTCAGAAAAATTGTGTTTTCACCTTACCCCCTATCCCTGCCCATTTCCCTGTAGCCCACTCATAACATATCACAGAGACACTTTTAAAAAACAAAAACATGTAAATGACAATCTGCTGCTTGTTGTCATTATGAAGAGGTGGGGCTTATCAGTTAGGTGGGGCAGTATGAAGAGGTGGGGCTTATCAGTATGAAGAGGTGGGGCTTATCAGTATGAAGAAGGGGCTTATCAGTATGAAGAGGTGGGGCTTATCAGTATGAAGAAGAGGGGCTTATCAGTATGAAGAGGAGGGGCTTATCAGTATGAAGAGGTGGGCTTCTTATCAGTATGAAGAGGAGGGGCTTATCAGTATGAAGAGGAGGGGCTTATCAGTATGAAGAGGAGGGGCTTATCAGTATGAAGAGGAGGGGCTTATCAGTTCTGCAGTTTTGAACAGGAATTAAGTGGACTTGTTTCTATTATTAAGTCGTTTTAGATCAATATTGCCGTTTAAAATGAACAAAATGTAAAATAATGATCTGCTTATGTTATAGTTCTTATGAAGATTATTTCAGGACTGTGTATAACCTGCATAAGCACTAAATCGTAGATCACTCAACCAGAACTAAACAAAACTAAAATTATTATAAAACTAACCAGAATTAACCAGTACTAAACCAGAATGCCTCTAAATACTAGTACCACCAGAAGAATCCTGCAAAAAGGCATTGACTAGATCCAAGGACAGATGGGGAGAGAATGAGAAGAGCTGATTTGAGATTAAAAAAAAGAAGAAAAAAAAAAGATTCAGATTGAAATCCAGACAAAGAGGAATGTGGTGTGTGTGTTGGCGAGAGAGGAGCTCTGATTTCTTGGCAGGAAGTAAGAGAAGCTTGGCCTGGGCCCTAATGGAGATATAAGAAGGCCCTGACACTCAAAATACACAGACTGGTCTTTCAATCTCTGAGGAGACAGTCATCCAGATAATGCATATCTCAGATTCCTGCCACATTTAAGTCTAAGTGAACCAAATGCATTAGGAGAATTAGAGAACATGTCAGAGAATAAATAAACTAAACAAGCTTTCTGGTGTTAAAGCATTTTTGGGTGCACTCTGCTATTCAAAGATAAGTGGCATCCCCAACATTTTAGAATCATTCTGGTTCTTAGCTGATAATGCCCCAGGTTTCAGGAGCACGGATTCAATAACTGAAGTATTAACAAAGTTCAATATTGCTAATGCTGCAAAGAGCCTAAAAAAAATACAGAAAATCTTATCGAAACTACAATGTTTGTCAGAAATGTCCAAAATCAGAATGATATGTTTGCTAGTTATCTATAGTTCCTAAGAAGACATGCCTTCTCTGCTGGTAACCTCTGCCCTGCGTTATGGTCTCTTAAATTCTTGCATGAACTTTTAGAGCTCTCAACCCACCACACACACACTTTCACAACATTGTCTGAGTAGTACACCATCCGAAGTGTGGCAAACACCGTTATGTCACACATAGAGAAGTCTCAAAGCCACATTTTAAGGTGCACAGTGTAACCTTTCTGGTGGCATGAAAAATGTTATTGCCTTGCCTGGATGTAATGTTCCCTAAATTTATCAAGCTTTCATTTAGTCATATATATATATATATATATATATATATATATATATATATATATATATATATATATATATATATATATATATATATATATATATATATATATTTTATATTTTGGAATCTCTACCTAAAATTTTTGGGCCCTGTTGATGAGTTTATATTATCTGTAATGCTGCTTGCAGTTTGGCAAAAATGGAAATGGAGATAATATCCTGAATGTTATTTTTGAAGATATGTTAAATTTGAATATCAAGTTTATTGTTTAAAAAATAAATAAAAATCTACAAAAAGAGCCGATTAAAAATTTAAAAAAGTTAGGATGTAAACTTTCAAATGAGGTGTATAACGTGATATTTCTGCACTTGTGCGATTCATTTTACAGACATTTCACATTTGTCTGATGAATAAATCTCAATTAACTATTGGCCTGCCACGAACGAAAATTTTCATCCTAAGGACTTAATTTTCAATTATAATCATGTGATGATGCGCACCCTTACCCACATGTTCACTCAGTACATAACCATGATATGCAGCATGCACTACTGAACTCTTATTATTATTAATAAACTTGATTGGTTTCAGAGATTGAGGATTATATCTGCACTCATTTTGGATTTACTCATCATCATGCGCAGAAGAAAGACCAGTCAAGCCATTTTACTGGCTTGACCATGCTCCAAGATTGTTGAGAAGATTTCTATAACTAAACAGTAAGTGAGTCAAGCCTCACTTTAACAAAGCTACCAATGAATTTCTGCATTAATTTGGGTTTTCATTTGGGGAAAGATTTCACCATTGTCTCATAACAATTAAATTTTTTTATAAAGATTGTGAATTGGTGATTCTGATCATTTTGTATCTACTAATTAAAGGCGAGAGAAAGTACCGGTAGTTTAAAGAGAAACCATCACAAATGCTTTTCAAAAACACTGTTTACATAATTGACGGTTCAATAAAATCACAAACTAAAGTTAAACTAATGATTTTCAGGTGTTTATTACATTGACATGAGTGAATTAGCCTCTAGTCATGTACAACAGGTTTACATTAGTTCGTATAAAACATTTTAAAACTATTTAAACAAGATCACATCATTTTAATTGTCAAGATCACATCATTTTAATTGTCAACATCAGTAAATGTTATATGTACAGGGTTTCATAATAAAGGATATTTTTCACAAACATCTCCCGAGACACTTTGATGATATTAGAAGGTGGAAAGTAAATCAAATGTCCAGATTTAGCAGATTTAGGGCACAAGTTTTTAATCAGACAAGTTTTGAAGATGTATTGTTATTTACGGCTTCATTTAATAACAAAGATAAACTCCAAAAGGCTTGTTGCTATTCATTACTGCAGTTTCTTCCGTGCCTTAACCCACATACCTTCTACAAATCTAGTCAGGTGGATTTTTTTCACGTGAAAAAAATGATGTAGATACTGCACCCCAAGTTGCACTAGGACCAAGGGCTGGACCTAACCTGGCTCACGTCAGATTCATGTGTGTATCACTCTGAATTGAGTTCTGCATATTTATCAATCTGGACAGGTTCTCGCCAAAAACATTCAGGAAAAGGCGGAACATCAGGACGAATGTTTGAACCTGATTGGTCGAAACGTTACAACATCAGAACAAGCCGAGAAATCAAACTGTTAAATCCAGTCAGAGAAAAGCACAGACTTTTTCCCCGTCCTCAAATACACAAAGCGAAATACTTAGTGAATCTTCTGAAATAGGTCAAAGTATATCTGTCAGCATAGCCATTTTTGTTTAGGTTCGTCCTAATACAGTTTTGCGAGAATTCATCTGGCTGGCCAGGTTAGGCTGGACCAAGCCCCCGGGGAGCAAGATGGCTGTCCATAGAAGTCAATGGGCTGTGCTCGCTAGCGCATGTCGTCACTTTAGCCTTTAGCAGCTAGCTACATCCGGCAGTTGTGTGGCCTGAAAGTAGCCATATATAATAACCCTATTCAGATATTTTAAATTCAGTCTTTTAGATCCACGTGCTGGATCCTGGGCTGGGAAAGCCCTACCTATATGACATCATGTTGTTCTATCATCATATTATAGCTGCTTCTTTCTGAATAGATCTCCAGCAAAACTAAAACGTTGCTGTTTAACAAGATTTGGTGCAGACATTTGATTTTCTAAACAACGGAAAGCATGACACTGGATCAGAGTTTGGGAAAGAGGAGCGGGACGTCAAGACAGGGAAGAGACAGAGACAAAAAAACACATGATAGTGAACAGAGTTATTCTCCCATGGCCTAAAGAAGTAGTAGTAAGTAAAACTAGTGTATTTCTTCATGCATGTAGAGCTGTGGTAATCTGTGCATCATAAAAGGGAAAATTCACATGATCCTTTGATCACATGATCTGTAATGTTTTTTTCATGTGAAGACAAAAAAAGACGATGGTCATCTTTGCTTTGCTATTCTTACCACGTAGCGCTCATATTATAATCCTACATACTTTATTTAATTGCGGTTGCACATATTTTTTCACCCAAATGAAAAACAAAGCACTTTTTGCCTCTAAATGCAATCCTAGTAAATGCAATCCATAGTTGATCCTGATGGACTATGGGTTTTCAAATGCAAGATCGATATATCATGTTATTGTTATGTGCAAAAACATAATTTTTTTTCAATGAAAGTTGAGCCGTGGACTGCTTCTTTTTGTGCACAACATGTGGTTAAACCACAGTAAAAAGATTGTTGAAATTTAGCAAATACTCTGGCAGGCTAGAGGGTATATGATTTGCAAGCCTCCTTGCGCTAGTGTGGGAGAAGAGCACTACTGTGCATGTTGTTCGGTGGACTGAGAACTTCTGGGTGTAGCTAGCCGCTAAAGGCTAAATTGGCGACATGTGCCAATGAGTGGCGCTATTGGCTCAAAACAGTGGCAATGTTTGATGGCAGGGGCTTGGTTTTAACACATTTCTGTTGGATTGACAAAGTATTTGCTGACAATAAGAGTTTATTGTTACTCAAAAAAATAGAGATATACATTTTTGTCAATATCAGCCACCCCTATTTGCAATTGTTTATTTCAGTAGATACAACCACTGACGTAAAGAGAAAACAACATTATAAATAAGCATTGCCTATAAGAAACGAGCCAAGTACACAAGAGCACACAGCTTTGACCTATGGGAAGTCAGGTTGTTCATGATCAAGAGGAGGAATACAGCTGCTTGCACGCATAGACAATAAGACACCCAAAATAAACTGGGCTTTCCCTTTGAAACATTATTAAAATATGTAAAAAGATCAGCAAACATCTGCAAAATGATGACTCATGCCCTCTAGTGTATCAACTTTCAACAGCCATCACTTTGTATCACACACAGCAAGAATTAAACACACAGTGGTATATTGAAAATAGGATTATGCTTAAAGTAAAACCGTTCAGTCATAGTGGGGAAATTATTGCAACAGTAAAGTACAAGCACAGTCGCAGTAAGAACAGTAACAAGCCCAAAAGTATAAAAAATATGCAAGATAACAGGATTGAAATAGGCCAAAAAAGCACAATACAAGTTTGTTATCATTACTATTATTTATTACTACTAATGGGATAAAATCAGACAAAATAAAAAAATTCTAATATTTCTCTTTTTCAAGCTACTTTACTTTTTGGGAAACTGTAATTAATACATGCAGTTGTAAATATAATGAACAAATTTAATTAAAAAAAGTTGTCCAGCATTTTTAATTTTACAGACTAATCAACGCCCACCGCACACTACAGCTCATCTATGAAACAATGACCCACTAAATGGCAATGACATCATCCAGTATTGATTTTCCGGCCCCACACCACGAAACAGAAGCATTACTGCAAACGGATACACGTCAGACGTACATGCAGTGTGTGAGTCAATATCCATGACCCGGAGGGTGATTTATTAGGATTCTAAGCTAAAACCCATGATTTAGGAATGCTATGAATGGCTTACGAGCCTTAAGATGGGAAACTATGCATTGATGGAGATTATTAGACCTATGACGTTTGCATATGATGACCTTCTCTCGCCTGCATGAGTCACATTATTCTGCAGGAGGAGTGCTGTAGGATAGTGACCTAATTTAATGCACAAATGTCTTTAGGGACGGGTGTACTTGGCCCACCCACAGGTTAACACATGTCCTGTAACACTATAAAAGCGGTAGCTTAAACAACATACAAGACAAGACAAAATAAAGTCAACACCAGGCAGGACTTAAACAAGGACATAGAGGTCTAGAGAATAAACCATGCTTCAGAAGGAAAAACAAAACCACAACTTAAAGCTGTAGTATGTAACTTTTATGGTTTAGGGTATGTCACCTACATGTCTCCATGGAATGGAGTGTTCCACAGTATGGCATTAAACATCCATCTACCAATTTGTTAATTACAAGTGTTTTTAATCTTCAAAACAACCTGAAAATAAAACATTAATTCTTATGAGCGGGGTGGCCTCTACACAGATCTGACCTGGATGTGCCATCTATTTGTTGGCTTTATATGGAATTAAACAGAATGCTTAATATTGTGACCTTTAAATGGTCTATAGTTCACTAAATAGACAGAAAAATCCCATGTATATTCACTTGTGAATCACAGTGAAATGCCTGTCAGATACCACTTCTCAATCTTACAATTTGACAACATCTTGGTATCCACATTATTGGATTTCAATAACTTCAGTTTGTTGTTTACAAAATCAAATTGCATCCTTCTTGAAAGGGATTTGACCAGTCTTCTCAATAGACTTAATGTTATTTTGATACCAAGTAAACACTCACAGCCCTTCAATGACAATCACAGAGAAAACACAAACATGCCATTTCAAGACAGGATGAATAAACTATTCACATGGTTTAGTCCTACTGAGCCAACTAAAACGAAAACATTATGCTAAACAGCTTCAGCAATCAGGTTATATTTTGAAAACTTTTACAATGAATACTACCTAAATGATGACCAATGGCTTAATGGATGAATGAAAAACATCTATTGAAGAAGGAAGTCAGTTTTACCTATTAACCCAGTCATGAATCAGAATGTTAGGAAGGGCATCTATGCTCAAAACCGTCTGTAAACTCTTAAAACATATGTTGCCAGAGCAGCTTCGTAAACTAAGCGAATTGAGTTGGAAAACAAGAACAGCAACAAGTAAATAGTTAAAGTAGGAATTTGTTATTGAATGTTCTTTTACAGAATTACCAAACACTGAAGAAGGAACATTTCTTATTGCCTGCTTCCACAAATGCCAATTGCACAGTAGTTAAATGTTAACAGTCTTTATTGTGTGCTGGCCGCCGTAAGAACACTAAGTTTTGAGCCCGGCTGGCTGGCATTCAAAGGGGCACATTGCGACCTCAATGTGGTGTCAGGCAGTTCTGGAGGGGCCTGAGGCGCTCCTTCTCCTGGACACATCACCTTTGATCAGCTAATCACCTGCTCTGCCCCAGAGGAAAGACAAGGCAAAGGCGCAAGACAGACAGGATTAACCAACACGTTCTCACAGCAACACTTAAAGTTCTGTGTTTGTGTTGGGCAAGGTGACAAGGCTTCTCCATCAGGAATACAATCCACACAAAAATAGTTCAAGGTTATAACACTTCACAAGCATTAACATTAATCTCTTTGACTAATCTGAGCAATTTCACACACAGCACATCGATGAAGAAAAACTACAGTCAGGATGCTTCAATAGTACACAGGTAAGGATGACAGTATGTTCTTTGTGTGTTTATGACAGAGCCTCGGTGTTTAATGTGTAGAAGCGAGTCCTGTGTGTACTGTGTGTACTGTGTGTACTGTGTGTACCATGTGTCTGCTGTATGTGCTTTTTTGGACAAGTGTAGTATTCACAAAGGACAGAGAGGTGCACAGATTCACAGGGAGCACAGGCATTTTAATGTAACAAGCAGCACTTCTATGCCCTTGTTTTAAGAAATTCAAATTGAGACAGCTGTCATTGTCTGGAGTCTGGGGAACTGTCTGTTCTCAAACCCAAACCAAAAGAAACGCAGAGATGTGATGTGAATAACCTGCCTCAGTCTGCGCAGAACTCTGCAAGCATTTTTACACCTGGATCATGCAGCATGATACAGACACTGCAGGAAACTATGAGGCATACAAATGAAACATGTTCACGTGATGTTTTGTATAAGGGTAAAAGTATGTTGTTAAGTCCCTAAGTGTGTACAGCAGAGAAGTGATGGCATGTGGGCTCAAGCATGATACATTGTTTTTTTTAATCTGAAAAAGTAGTGGTGAGTTTGGCCTCGGGGAAACTCACTGGATTCCCCAGATGCAGGACTTCTCTGTCTCTTACCTCAGCAGGTTGGGCAGAGGGGAGCCAGAGCCCAGTATGCCCTTTTTACCACTCAGCAGCTTCTCCACCAGCGCCACATTCCCGGTCCGGGCAGCCTCCAGCAGCTCCTGCTCCTTCCCCATGCCGGACACAAGTTTACTACAACGTAGCGATGGATATCCCAGTAATATCCCATAAATCCCTGCACCTCCGACCCCTGTTTCAGTGTGTGATGCGGGGAGGCATCACAGGTCTTTCTGTGGCTGCATGCAGCCGCCTGAGAGCGCGCTGCAGAGGCGGCAGTTGATGCGATCCCTCCACGGTGAGAGCAAAGTGTGAGGAGACCGGCAAACAAAGAAAACTCCCGTGGGTCCGGTGTGTGCCTGGACCAGGACTGAGGCTGGATCTGAAGCGCTGTCCGCCCACCTCAAACTGCTTCTTCCAGTCCCAGGCTCAGCCTCTGCTCGCACCGCACTGACGCCGCTTACCGTGGACGAAGACGCGTCAAGCACACGAGGAGGCGAGGATCCGGAAGTCGCCTTTAGCATAAAACAAGTGCTTTAACGCAAAGGTACAATATGTATTAGAATAAGGTTTAAAAAAGAAACGTTTTATTTTCATTTTGAGTAGGCATGCACAACACCGTTATCTTTATCTAGAAACAGAAGCTTTTTGGCTTAATTGTTTAAAGCTTCAAACTGTTATCTTTTGTTCAGAGATTTCAAAGATAAATCGATCAAGATGCAAAGGGCAATGTAGATTATCATAAGCATAAAAAACATCGGCTAAAAAAGATGGTCAATGAAGACTCAAGGACATTCAATAACTTCAAATGTGGACAAATATGCGGTCAAATACTGTCGTTCGGTCTACAATCATCCTCCTCACGTTACAAACTAAAGCCTTTATGTTGAAAGGGCTCTCAGGATGAGGCGCGTGTCTGTGCCATCGGCGCGCTTGACTGAAGGTTAGTACAGTAGAGTATGGGCGTGGATAACGATGCTGTAGTAGCAACCGGTGAAGTCTTTGTTATGATGTTTAAAAAGTCGCACACAAACCGTATATTTTCTCATTTTTACACAATAGCATCTTCTTTGTTGTGCGCAAAAATCATGCTTTCACGCAAATCGTCCTTCCCCAGATTTGGAAATATCACATCAGGCTTTATGAATAAATTACGCACGGCGGTGAACTCAATGTGCGAATGGAGAATACAAGTAAAGTTAAAGCTCGTGTTATAAGTGCCCATTGACAGCCATGCCACCCGAAACCCCTCACGCACCACACTTGAGGGGTTTCGGGTGGAGCCGGTTCCCATAGCATGTTTGGACCTGCACTTTTACTGTCAATGGCTTCATTACAACCAGTAGACAAAAACTGCACCAATTCTTCATCATTGTGATCAGATTAAATGGAAAGTACTTGTAATAGAAATGTAAATTGTGTCAGGTGGTCTGTGTGGAAATAGATAGGACGCCTTTAATTTAATTTATTTTCCATTTGTCAGTGGTTGTCAAACTTTTCACACCAAGTACCACCTAAGGATACATTTGGCCTCACTAAACCAGGTCTACAACAGAACTACACCATTTCACCATTGAAGTTTTAAACAAGGACTAATCCAAAAGGAGAAAATGTGGATTAAATTGACTAACACTAGAATGTAACAGGAGTTTTAAAATGTCAGTATGCTCTTCTAACCAATTCCAGCTCATTTGACAGTTATTGTGTTTTACTTCTCTTCTGCTTAGGTACACGTTAAGAACATATAATTAACATGTCATCACTTGTACATAATCTTTATACAAAACCAAATGAGGTCACTCAAGGAGGATCTTGTTAAATGAAAATGTGACAAAATGTGTAATTAGTGTGGGTTAAACAATGCAACAATATCCATGGAGAACACACAAAGGAAACAGTTGTAAATAATGAAATTATATATTTTTATTGTTAGTCATTTGGATTTGAGCAGGTTTAATAGAATACAGTGTGTCATGTTGCTTTTTACCCTTTTTTTCTAAAGAGGAGCCTTGAGAAGAGCAGCCATTACAAGGCAGCTGGACCTTCACTAAATACATTTTCAGGTTATGACTTTATGCGATGATCTACTGAAGTAATTTGTGCTATGACAAAGCATGTGCAAGAAAAAGTCCAACCGTGTAACTTTTTTAAATCATTAAATGTTTAATCAACGTTTGAGTTTTCTTCTTCTGATGTGGGCAATTGAAGAGCAGCAGATGTGGGCATAGACACTAAACTTTACATATTAACACAAATTATATGCATAATGCATTCAAGCTGCTGTACCCTTATTTATCCTAAATCTCATTTTAAGACACACACACACGAAAACAGCTCCCAAGACACTTAAGTAAAACTCTCTCACAGTTTTTAGGTGTATATACAAAACTCGAATGTCAAAAGTGCCGCATGAGTTCTATTTACACATAGAAAAATAAGAAGATACATACATCATGTGGGTGGTTTGTCACTCTTGTTGGAATAAATGCTTGTTCTGAATTAAATGCACACATTCAACTTAAACATTGCCTCTGTTTTGTAGAAAACCTTTGTGTTCACATTCATATACAATGTTCAACAAACTTTTGATTATCTGAGGCCACGGGGAAAGTAATCATTATTTTCCCTCTCTGCAAATCGAAACGCCTTAAAAGTACCATTTTCTACAGTGCAAAATTAATTGTTCAGGAGTCAGGACATTCTTTAAATGACAAGACATTCAGCGTATGTTAAAAAATGATCCTTAAATGTTTTATTTATTAGGCACATCTACATAAATTATGTTTCTAGTTGCACTTTCAGACGTAGCCTACTGTTTAAACTGCCCTCTTAAGATTATAAATCCTATGGAAATTTAAATGACACAGAGGTATATAAAACATCCACTGAAGAGTTCAAACATTTCAGTTTCAAGTCACACTGTTGCTCACTTCATAAATAAGCACACACAAAGAACCATTTTAGTCCAGAAATGCCTGCCACTTGTTGATGCTGATTTGAATTATTTTGGTGACCTTTTCTCTCGCCAATCAGCAGTCGTCCACTTTACTGCGGTCCAGTGTGGCCTGAATGAATAAATGGGTGGTGGGACGACGAGGGAGCTTTAGCTGGGGCTCACTTTGAGACTCTTGAGTCTGTGCAAAAGGGAGTCCTTCTCCATTTGAGCTTCAGCCAGGGCCATCTTGGCTCGGGACAGCTCCACTTTGAGGCATTCGTTCTCTTCGATTAGCATCTGGTAAAACAAACAACAAACTATTACAAAACAATTCTGTGTTGTGATGACTAATTCTTTGAGATTTAATATTTATAATTTCTTATGATAAAAATTTACTTTTTTATTAATATTATTCAAAAACAACATTTAAATTCTGTTCTCTCGTGACTATTGGGAAAGACATATAAAAGGTGTGATGCTTTTTCTTTTTTGGTACTTCGTATTGAACTATAATATACGAAGTACATTTTGTTAATTGTAAACTGCAATATTGATCTAAAATGGCTTAACAATAGAAATAGGTCCATTGACTTTCTGTCCAAAGAGTTTAGATTTTCATTTCCATGTTTTTATATTTGTCTTATATCTACCACACATTTTTGAACCTTAAATGTTTGACCGTATGTCCGACAATAATCATAACAAAATACAAAGAAGTGGGTGGAGATAGGGGATAGGTGAAAACTCACTCCAGGCTTGAATGTGGGATCTTAAAGCATTACTCAGACAAGTATGAATCAATCAAAATACAACTGAGTACATTAAGGAGTAGGGAAATCTATTAAGCTCATTAAGTTGACTTTGTATAATATGGAGACCTAGAAACTCAAAATCAATGAACGCAGTACAATTTTCAAAGTGGGAAAGCATGTGCAGAGTTGTACCTCCTCTTTGCTGGAGGGTTGGGGGCTGCTGGGTGTGGCAGGGGTTTGTGTAGTCTTAGATATGCCACAGATAATTCCTACAGCCTCAGGGACAGGGGTTAGACAGGTGTCGGTGAGTCGTCTCTCTCTTTTGGTTTTGTCTTGTGCTGTGTCCACTACAAGCCACAATAAAGACACAAGTGAATCAATCAAATGCACGTGAACTAGGTTTGATGCATGAACAGTACCTCCTATTGTGAACGAGCCGTCGTCTTTTCTGTGTATGATGAGACTATCCACGTGGAGAGTGATGGGGGAAGGCTCAGAGTTGGGCGGAGCATCGGAGGGGTCGTCATCCTGGAGGAAAGAATTTTAGCACTCTTAAACTCTTTGACAGTGAGAGAAAAATATCCACATCAATGTTTCCACATCAGGTCTTAAGTGAACTTTCTCAGCCGTACAAAGAAAAATTTGGTCAAGGTAAGCATCTGTTCAAATCCAAATTCCCATAAGGCCATAGTTCAAATGATTTAACTTGGTCATAGAAATGTTGGTGAGAGACGTTTTTTGGGGGGGAAAGGGCAGTGAAATGACACATTACTCATCAAACTATAGTTTTTTCCTGAGGTAATTAAATATAAATTATATTTCTTGAAAATTATATTTACCTTCAGATTGATGTGTGTGTCCATAACACTAATCTCCATTGGCAGCACCTGAGGGGCAGAGTCATCTTCCAAAAAGTGAGCCATGTTGCGCAGCGTGGACATCAGGAAGTTGGCGTGGTAACCTTGGAGTCGAAGCGTCAAGAAGCCATTGCGTTTGGCTAGTTCGGAGTGGGCCGCAGCGCTAGGTCCAGACTCCAGGCGGGCACAGACCTCTGGACCATGGAAACCCTGTGCCCCCGAGAGAACATCCCCACCTGCTATGAGAGAGACAAGCAGTGGTCAGATGAAGCTCCTTTTTTCCCCTTCTACTTTGTGTATGGAGACGATGTTATAACTGCCTTAATCAGTCAGAGGAAGCAAATTGACAGTAATGCACAAAGACAAGCAGAAAGACTAAATTATTGCTGTTAAGAAGGTGTTAATGGCACTTGAGTGAAAGACAGACCAACCATTTATATACAATACAATGATAATGGTGAATGGTATTTCAAAGAAGTGTTGTGTAACATTCCCTACATATTCTTGGCAAATACTGTAAGTTGAGGCAAAATGGAGAGAGATAGTGAGAGTGGGTACGTAAAGCCGGCAGCACAGTGTGAAGGACCACGATAACGATAAGACGGGAACGGTGGAAGTGGTTGTGCCCTGGAGAGGCAGGTACTATACAGATTAGCAAAAACAACAATGAGGAAAGGGGAGGAATGGTAACGAGAGGTTTCCTCTGTGGAGACAGGAAGAGACAGGGGCAGAGACAAGAGCAGAGACAGGAGCAGAGACCGGAACAATGACAGGAGCAGAGACAGGAGCAGAGACAGGAACAATGACAGGAACAGAGACAGGAGCAGTGACAGGAGCAGAGACAGGAACAGAGACCGGAACAATGACAGGAGCAGAGACAGGAGCAGAGACAGGAGCAGAGACAGGAACAATGACAGGAACAGAGACAGGAGCAGTGACAGGAGCAGAGACAGGAACAGAGACAGGAGCAGGTCAGGAGCAGAGACAGAGGCAGAGAACAGGAGCAGAGACAGGACAGAGACCGGAACAAGTGACAGGAGCGAGCAGAGACAGGAGCAGAGACAGAGAGAGACAGGAGGACAGGAGCAGGAGACAGCAAGCAGAGGACAGGAACACATGACAGGAGCAGAGACAGGAAAGACAGGAGCAGAGACAGGAGCAGCAGGGAACAGGAACAATGACAGGAGCAGAGACAGGACACGAGCCACAGGACAGAGACAGAACAATGACAGGAGCAGAGACAGGAACAATGACAGGAGCAGAGACAGGAACAATGACAGGATGCAGAGAGCAGCGAAACAATGACAGGAGCAGAGACAGGAGCAGAGCAGGAAACAGAACAGGAGCAGAGACAGAGCAGAGGAAGACAGGGAGCAGAGACAGGAGCAGAGACAGGAGCAGAGAGACCGGAACAATGACAGGAGCAGAGACAGAGCAGAGACAGGAGCAGAGACAGGAGCAGAGACAGGAGCAGAGACAGGAGCAGAGACAGGAACAATGACAGGAGTAGAGACAGGAGTAGAGACAACGAGCAGAGACAGGAGCAGAAGACAGGAGCAAGAACAGGAGCAGAGACAGGAGCAGAGGACCGGAACAATGACAGGAGCAGAGACAGGAGCGAGACAGGAGCAAGACAGGAGCAGAGACAGGAGCAGAGACAGGAGCAGAGACAGAACAATGACAGGAGCAGAGACAGGAGCAGAGACAGGAACAGATGACAGGAGCAGAGACAGGAGCAGAGACAGGAACAATGACAGGAGCAGAGACTGGAGCAGAGACAGGAGCAGTGACAGGAGCAGGACAGGAGCAGCGACAGACAGGACAGGGAGCAGAGACAGGAGCAGAGACAGAGCAGAGACAGAGCAGAGCAGGAGCAGTGACAGGAGCAGAGACAGGAGCAGAGACAGGAGCAGAGACAGGAGCAGAGACAGGAGCAGAGACCAGGAGCAGTGACAGGAGCAGTGATCAGGAGCAGAGACATGAGCAGAGACAGGAGCAGAGACAGGAACAGAGACAGGAGCAGAGACAGGAGCAGTGACAGGAGCAGAGACAGGAGCAGAGACAGGAGCAGAGACAGAGCAGTGACAGGAGCAGAGGACAGGAGCAGAGACAGGAGCATGACAGAGCAGGACAGAGCAGTGACAGAGCAGAGACAGGCAGTTAAGGAGCAGTACAGGAGCAGTGACAGGAGCGCTGACAGGAGACAGTGACAGGAGCAGAGACAGGAGCAGAGACAGGAGCAAGAGACAGGAGCAGTGACAGGAGCAGAGACAGGAACAGAGACAGGAGCAGAGACAGGGAGCAGTGACAGGAGCAGTGACAGGAGCAGAGACAGGAGCAGAGACAGGAAGCAGAGACAGGAGCAGAACAGGAGCAGTGACAGGAGCAGTGACAGGAGCAGAGACAGGAGCAGAGACAGGAGCAGAGACAGGAGCAGTGAACAGGAGCCAGTGACAGGAGCAGACAGAGACAGGAGCAGAGACAGGAGCAGAGACAGGAGCAGTGACAGGAGCAGAGACAGGAGCAGAGACAGGAGCAGAGACAGGAGCAGAGACAGGAGCAGAGACCAGGACAGTGACAGGAGCAGAGACAGGAGAGCAGAGACAGAGCAGAGAGAGGAGCAGTGACAGGAGCAGTGACAGGAGCAGAGACAGGAGCAGAGACAGGAGCAGAGACAGGGACAGTGCAGGAGCAGTGACAGGGACAGAGACAGAGCAGAGACAGGAGCAGTGACAGGAGCAGGACAGGAGCGAACAGGAGCAGAGATAGCAGAAACAGGAGCAGTGACAGGAGCAGTGACAGGGAGCAGAGACAGGAGCGAGACAGAGCAGAGACAGGAGCAGTGACAGGAGCAGTGACAGGAGCAGAGACAGGAGCAGTGACAGGAGCACATGAACCATCCCCTGAGTCTCTGGGCTGAAAGCGCACAGGACTGTTTGCTGCTGCTGCAGAAGAGGGGGAAGCGAGGAGCAGGAGGAGAGACAGAGCCAGCAGGGAGAGAACAGTGGGCCAATTAGGGCTTTGCATTTATCAGAGTACATAGCAGTTAATTTACATCCAATGAGTGGTGTGTGGGACTTTGTAAATTGTAAGCCTAATGTTGCACGTAATGGGAGCACTCCATCCATCGCTGTCAGATCCCTTAAGTGATCCACACACACAACCATGGACAGGAGGAAGTCGTCGTTACTCAAACGATCTTACAACTGGAAATTCCTGAATTAATGTTTGAACCAGGGCTGCAACCAACTATGATATTGCTGATCAATTAATCTGCCGCTTTGTGCAGTTGTTGCTTTTGTTGTTATTTAGAGTGCGAATGGCCTGTAAATGTGAGGTTTTTACAATATTTGCCTCAGATAAAACTAGAGAGATGCTGCTTGATGCCACCCTGAAATAAACAACACATCTAGTCACAGAGTCTTTGAAAACTTCTTTTCTCAGCTCATGGCATGTTTTGGAGTGTGTATAGTCCAAATAATGATTGGTCAATTAATAAATGAGTGGAATGGTTATTCTAATAATGAATCAATTAACAGCCATAGTTTGCACTCCTTGATATTATGAACCTGCAGTCAATATGTCGGGTCTGCAAATGAGATTTCACAAGGAAAACACAAGCACAAATGCCAACGCCGTGAAAAGCATGCAGTTAATTTACAGACGGTGGATTAACACTCAGCAGTTACCTTGGCTCTTTGGTACAGAGTTCACCATACCTGTGGGGAGTTTTGGCAAGGTAAGTGGAGGAGTTAGTCTGAATACATGTGTGTAAGTTTCAGAAGAAGAATCCTTTAGGTTAAACCTTCAGGGCAGGTGATTAACAGCTGTGGTTTGTTTTGTCTTCAAGTTAATGTGCATTTGCCAGAAATGGGTAGTACTCCATTACATTTTCTCAGTTGAAATTTTTTTTTAAAAACATAATTCTTTTATTTGTACTTTAGTAATATATATTTTTTGTCTGAAGAAACTCTTACTTGCATACAAACTGTGGTTGCTCTTCTCACATTACTTCCAGATATGATCGTTTTTTATCATTTTTATGAATCAGAATTTGTGCATTATTTCTCTGATCGATTACATGAACTTATCGTTCAGATTTTAAAAACATTTTACATCCAAACGGTTCAAAACTCAGTATTCAAAAAGTAGTTTAAAACGTTTTTCCTCTTACCTGAGTATTTGTCGAAATAATTTCTACTTCTCCAAGAATAACACTATAATCCTTTGTTGCTAAAGGTGCTTAAGGAGCCAAAAGACTGGACGCCCTATCATATCTGGTAATGGCGCGCTCAGCTACCAAGTACCGTATATTGATCACTTCATAAACCCTGTGGTAAGAACACTTACGGATGCATTAAATAACATTTTCATTTTTATGGATGAGCTATACACAGATAGATGTTCCAATGGGTTCTTGTTTTTCCTCCAAATTATTTCAGGCTCTGGGAGAATGTCTTAAATTCCTCTATTACCTCGTGTGGTTGCTACATTGATGACATTCTGTTGATTTTTGATGGTACTTTAAAACTATTGGGGATCCATACATATTTAAGAATTAAATTGTCAATTGAACATTCCCAAAATAGTATAAACTTTTTGGATCTCACTATTTTTAATGGGGAAGGGGGTGTTCTGCACACAACTTTCTATTGAAAAAAATATATCACGGTATACAATACTTAGAGCTGACTCTTTTCATCCTCAACATCTTAAGCGAAACATTCCCCAGTTTCAACGTCTACGTCACAGCTGTAACCGGGATGAGGAGTTTCTGGAGCAGGCAGGTTCCTGTACAGAGCTAATTCATCCTATAGGAGGTCAAGAATGCTTTTGACAAGGCCCAGTCACTTCTGTACGAAATTGCAAGGCCCAATGAGCCCTATGTTTGTCACCACATACATGAACAAATCAAAAACCGTATTAAAGACAATACGGTTTTTGGACTATACTCCTCAGTGAATATTTTTTTCCAGAAACACCTTTATTTTTTTCCTCCGTTTCTTAGAGACAGAATCACGCACTAGTATCTTCCACCACAAAACAAAAGGACATGGTTGCAGTAATCAAATGTACAAATTGTCTTCATTGTACAAATGTCTTTCAAACAAAAACATGCACAGATATATACACAACAACAGATCTTACAATTTAGTTTAATCAATCAATCGTAACACTGCTTATGTCATATATTGCCTGTTTTGTTCATGTCCAGAAGGGTTTGTCTACATTGTCCGTACTAAGCGAGACAGCTAAGAGATCGTTTGGCAGAACATAAATATGTGATCAGAATTAACAATCAAGATGACTTTCTCCTTCGCATTGAAGGTATTAAACATTAAACTAGAGGTGGTGATAAATTACAAAAACTAAATCAAAGAGAAGCCTTCTGGATTCATAAATTAAAAGCATGTCAATACCCTAGCCCAAATTAGGACTTTAATTTATCTGTATTTTTTATAAATGTGATTGGCATTCTAATATTACATGTATGAAAATTAGCTTTTCTTTGTTTTACTCTTCTCCCGTGTTGATCTGTTGAGCTCTACTTCACAGACTCATTTATCTACTATTGGTGATTTCTATTCATATTCACACCCATGCCAGTGTTATGATTTTATTGTAAGACCCAATGAAGACCTTTGGGTGGAAACATTTGACCATTTAAGTATAGGCCTTTTATTGTACTTCCTCAGTGCAACTCATACTTTTTGGAGTGTGTGGGCATTTAAGTGTTTTTCTAAGTTTTATCCAAGAGCAGCCTCTGCAGTTTAACTGATTGGAACACCAGTAGCAAACAGCCACATCCTTGTTTCTTTTGTAACGTCACCCTTACTTGATTACACATTTTGGCTACTCACCACATATATTTGCCGTGTTTATGTCTGCAGTAAAGATTCGATGATGAATTTAAACCTATGCTGTATGCACAAAATGTATTTTCCGTGCATTTTCACATAACTGCATGAAAACACGCCATGCTTTTTTTTTTGGATGCCACAAAATGCAGTGTCTTTTTAGTCATCATTCACGTCCCTCCAGTGAACCGTGCTCACTGTAAATGCTGGGGATTTCGACAGTGGTGCTTCTTACCCAGACTGCGGTTGCTGAGGTACTGTCTAAGGCTGACGTTGCCAAGCTGGTTGGACATGACCCGGCCCACTTCCAGAGCCACAGCTGTGCTATCACCTACGGCCTCCATGCCCACACACACCGACTGCACCTTCAGCATCAGCACAGACACCTAAGGAACACGATGGAGTGTTAACAACCTTCATCATCGAAATAACGCGCTAAGAGCTGGATATTCAGTCCTTTGGCCTCCTTCTAAAATGTATTTGTAGAATGCCGTGAACACTTGCACACATCTTACTATATCTTTGGTGGGTTCATCGATGCTCTGTGAGGTGGCGCTCACGGTGTCGGGAGATGCGTGGCCGTCCTGGTCCTGACTGATCATCGCCTCTGCAGTATTATGCATTGCACATTCTGTGGCGCTTTGTTCACTGATGACATCCTTAAAGCCCGACATAGACACATCATCTGTGGACCAAATACAGAGACAACACTCTCATGAGCGTCTTTGTGATAGAATTACGAGATCAATGCTGCCATCTGCTGATAAAAGTCATTAATGTGCACAGTAAGTCAGAATATTCAATTTTCCTTAGATTTTATTTATATGTTTTAATATGACTGTAAGCACCATCACGCAATTAAACTACACAAAGCCCTGATTGCAGTACCTCTTTCCAGGAGACTGTAAGGGTCAGTATCTTCCATGCAGCTGTCTATTGAAATGTTGTCCAAAGACTGAAGAGATGGACTTTTCTTCATGTTCTTGTAGGACACTGAAAAACTTGACTGGGAGCGATCCCTCATCAAACGGCCACTGTAACACAAACAGGTCAGAACTTTACTGACTATATTGACAAAGAGTTACTGGTGTTTGATGGTATTTATTTACGTCACAATTTCTTTGTTCTGAATTCAAATATTGAGAAAAATGTTAAAGGGTTTTGTACAAAAACTGGGACATCTTAAAATCCTGAATGATAGAACCACAAAAATACAATACGTACAATTATACAAATATCACTAATACTAGTCAACAGGTAGACTCAAAGCACAGGGAAACCCAAAACTTAAGAAATATATGTACGAGTGACAAGTACAGGGTCATGCACACATGCAAATGCATGCCTTGAGTTAGTACAGAACAGATTAACACGTACACACACATGAGCAGGGCTGCACGATGTTAACATTATAATTAGACAATATGCGATAATAATGAAATGCCGCAATGGCAAAATAGTTTATCGTTTATCATCCCACAATAATTCAACTTTCAATCAAATGTGTTAGAGAATTGATATGGGCTAATGGTTGTAAAAAGGGTGGATATTCACATGTTCACATCTGTAACTAAATAATAGTGCAGCCCAGCCCCTAAGAAGTTAGCACAGATCCTTACATGTTGGACATGGAATAAAGGGAGGTGGATCTGCTGGAGTTTGAGGAGCTGAGAAGATCAGAAACCAAAGACAAACTTCCTTTCCTTGATAGAGAGAAAAAACACACCTCTCGTAGGTCAAAGCAAAGCTTTAACAGCAGTAAAGGAAGAAGAATGAGTAAGACTGAAGATGAGCGGCGAGTAGACAAACAGAATCAACATCCACACAGTGAGTCGGCACATGACAACAGCAGACAATTTAAAATGTCTGTGACGTAAGAACACCAAACTGATCTAATGTGGATGAAGAAGTTTGAAAATAACAGAAGAAATGGGGAAGAATTACAAATCAGTACATTTCTATTCATTAAACAATTACAACACGAATCCCCTGTCCTTAGACAGGGGAGCTTGGGACATCTGTCTAAGGACACGGGAGACTGGAACATCACCAAGTCCCTATGAACATTGTTTATTCTGTTTTTATTCTGTTTTTATCCTGTTTTTATCCTGTTTTTCAGTGTCGCCCCTCGAGGCAACCGCTGTTGTGATTTTGGGCGTTACAAAAATACATTGAATTGAAACAATTGTTAAAATGTCATTCACACCATGTTATAATGAATGTAACATTTGTGGACATATACATATATGTGCATATGATTTAGTAAAAAAAATTAAATATGCTTTTGTGTGACTTTACCTTGATACAGATTGTGGCATTTTCCCAGCGACCGTCTTTTCGTTTGAGTCTCTGACACCAAGTGGATCACACAGAGGATCACAGTTCTGAGATTTAAGTAATCCAGGTGTCAAGTCACTGACTCCTCCTTCATCCCCCATTGGTTTGACCTCTTCCCCTGAACTCCACTTCCCAGAGTTCTTAGCTGAAGTCATCTCATCCAATGAGACCTTGTAATTTGAGTCTGGTGTTGTGGAGGAAGTTGGTATGAGTAGAGTCCTTCCCTGAGAAACTTCCTCTTCTAAAATCTCCCCACACAACAACTGGTCTACAGTGCAGGAGCCTTTGGCTGCTCCACTTTCTGACCTGCCACCTGTCTCCTCTGGGGCCTTGTCCGCTCCATCTGCTGGTTCACGGGCTGGGTCCAGCGTCCCTCTGCTCTCTGAAGGAGACAGTTCAGATGCCGGAGGAGAACCAGAGCCCTCAGGATGGGGCACAGGTTTCAAAAGTAGAGAGACCTCAGCACTTTGGAGCAGAAAGCCCAGACAGGCAGTGAAGGGCTGCTTGTCTAAGGCAGAGGCGTCGTCCTTACGCTCTTTTTTTGATCCCATCTCTTCTAGGTCCTGTTGTAAAGTCTGCTGTAGCGCTTTGATGCTGCGCTGAAGTTGCATGAGGAACACATACTGTCGATGGCTCACCTAAACACACAAATAGAAATGGCAAATAAATGCATAGAATCATAAGTAATCTTTAAACTAACTTTAATCAATTAGTCTGTGTGTTAAATCTGCTTTACCTGAGCACTTAACGGTTTGTGTACATGCACCAAAATATGCAAATTTGCCTCTTTACTTGAAGACGATGGGCACAGACTATCCAGTGAGAGTGGTTTATGAAGTCCATTAGTAGAAGGTAGCGATGCCGTTGGCAGAGCCCCATCACTACTATAAAACTCTTTAAGTAAACGTTTCCTCTGCAAACGCCCATCACCGTCTGCAGACGTGCACCTGTACAGCCCTGATCCATTGACATCTTTACGCTTGTGTTGGTGCTCAGCAAGCTTTGAAGGTTGACAAGCCCAAAACGTGAGAGGAAAAGAGTCCACAAAAGGTTGAGGCCGGCCCTTGCCTTCATAATCCACCCAAAACTGAGCAAAGTGCAGTGCCCAGAAGTCACTGGCAGCTGGCATCTTAAGAGAGTCTGTGCCAATTGTGGGCACCACCAGACCTTTGCAGATGTCATGACGTCTTGTATCTTGTTCCTGAGCATGACGGTGGAAGACAGGATGTAGGAGAGGTAGAGAGGAGGGGGAGCGAGGAAATGATAAAACAGAGGAGGAGAAGAAGTCCTGCTCCTGAAATGCCTGGAGAAGGGCTTCAAGACATGAGCGGGTGCAGTTTGTCGGGTGTCGTGTGTTTGTGGCCACCATTTCAGAGGTCTGCACCGAAATAGAATGAGGAAGATCCACAGGGCACGAAGGGTCTTTATCTGTGGGAATCACAAGCTACAAGGAGAGACAGGCATGAAGATCTGGTAATCATCAACATTTATGGTATCCATGTATCTTCTGTAATCTACCTTTAGCATGAGGCCATCAACCTTGATGTCAACATGTTCATCTGGCTTCTGTGAGTCATTGAGCTTATAGATCTCCATGAACTGCTCCAGACTTTGCCTGAGGTCAAGGGCAAAAAGGTTGAGCCACACCAGGCTACGGGCATCCAGGACAAGCTGTAGTGCGTTGAGCTGGGCAAACAGGTTTGGGCATGGGACTATGAAGAAAGAGAACAGGTGTCATTTGTTTTTTTCCAATGACCAAATGTTACAGCGCGGATTCTGACAAGCACACAATTGGCAACATGAAAAAAAGAGGTAACTCAAACAGCACCAACAATCAAGGACCCAAATTAAACTTAATTTGAAAAATGGCCTTTTTGACCGTCTCTGGACAAGATCATTTGATGGACAAAATGTGCTGCAATTTTAGTTTTGTTTATTGGGTGTCTTGATTTTGTTTACTGGCTCTCCGTGAGAAGAGACATAAAAAAAAAAAATTATAACAAATTAATAACTTCTCAGCTTTACAGAAAACAATTACAATAAGTAACTGAAGCACTGATAAGATTCAGAGCCAGTCACTTAATTTGAAGACTTGAAGACATGTACAGTGCAGAGAGCGTCTTACTAGGATAGTCTTTTCCATCGGGGAAGTAGTATTCCGTAAACTCCACATGAATGGCTGGCATCTCTGGAGGGAGGTATAAAGACTTTTTATTGCAGGAGATCATGGCCTTGGGGCTAGAGCGACGCTGGTCTGCTGTTGAAACCTAACATAAAATGTAAATGCAAAGTTTATTCAAGTCAAAGTAAGTACACGAAATTACACAGTTGTATTAAATATTGGACACACAAACCTGGTAAATGCTAAAATCGGCCATCCTGAGAACTAACGAGCTCGACATAAGCTGAGTTTTGGGAGTTTGAGGCGGAGGTGGACTGAAAGTAGAGCTGGTGTTTATTTTGCCTGGAAAACAACAATAAATTCAAGGATTAGGAAAATTGATAAAATAATACAAAGCAGTATAAGACGAAATATACAGAGCGTCACTCAGTTGGTAAAAAGAAAAATCTCTAATCTGAATTAGAGGCGTGTATCACTGCACCAAACTGTGCACACCACACCATGGTACCTGGCTCTAGGCACCAGCAGCACTGGGCCGGAGGCTGTGCTTGCAGACCCCACTCTACGACTCCTCCTTCTGCCTCTCTAAGCCCTACTGCTCCTTCTGCACTCTCCTGACCTTCTAGGGGCCCATACACATCGTCCCTAAGGGACACTGAGGACACAAAACCCACATGGGTGAGGTAAATACTACTGAAATGCATTATGATAATTATGCACGCACATTAAAACCCTGGATTTTCAAGACCACTGAAATGTAACTTCAGCCTCACATAATACCACTTGCAGTGAATATGCCTTTACCATGCTGCGGTGAACTGTGAGTAGAAGTTGAGGATTTTTTATCTCGAACAGCACTCTTCAACAGATCCACATTTGTCCTGAACTCATCTAGAAGGCTTCGGGCCCAGCTCTCTCTTGCTTTAGTGGCCTCACCATAGTGCATCCAATGAAGACAGCTTCCACCTTGAAAAAAAATATTGGGAAATATTTTTATGATGACCACCAGTACAGAGTACATGTTTGAGCCAGGATATAAAATAAACAAAACACATACCTGCTTTGTGAAAAGGATAATAGTCCAGAGTGATTGAACTGAAGGACAACTGCATTGCCCCACCTGTTACACGCTTGTTGTTAGCTGAAAAATGAACAGATAAAAATGCTTTTAAAATGTAAGATTCCTCTCAGTAAATTCCCTATTGCGCCTTTTTACCCTTGTCCTGGACATGAATGTCATCACAGATGTGCAGGTCCAGGTGCTTGATCTGAAGATGGTGAGACGTCTCACATACATCAAAGTCACTGAAGAGCTTTGCCATAGTTGCAGTCTGGTCTGCTGCTGACGTCTGCTGCGTGCGCACCTGCTGGGCTGACTGAGGCGTGGACGATGACACCTGGGGAGTAAGTTCGATTGTATTTAAATAATCTTTGTAACAATGTTCTACGTCAGTTCCAAATCTATCCAGCAGGTGGCACATCAGACTTAATTTTCGACATGAGTTCAAGCAGTAGAGTTGCTGTGAGTACCTGGTCTTCAGTGGCCATGCTCTTCCTCTGCTGATTGGACTTTTCCATGGCCTCACTCAGAGACTTGGCATATTGCACCATAGCTTTGAGCTGGGAGTCTGTCAGCACCCACAGCAGGTCGTCCAGGATGAGAATCAGTTTAGAGGCCACCACATTACAATCTTTAATCTGCAATTATTAAACAAAGTATACAAAAGTGTACAACAACAGACAAATCATCTGGGTTGAAAATTTAAACTCCAATTGTCTGTGTTCAAACATGACTAGGCATGGGTTCAGTCCTTACCACTGGTATCAAAAACATGCTTTTGTACCAAATTAAATTGTGTTATTATTTAAGGCTATAGTCGGTTAATGAATAACAAAGCACAGGTATCTAAAAAGCATTTTTCACCAGTAATGTAATGTAAACCCTAACCCTTTAAAACTTTCTACACATTTTGTCCGTCGAGACTTACCCTCCTCTTGAGCGTGACTCTGATCTTAGATTGGTTGGTGATGAGGCGAATGGGGGCGCTTATCATCTCATGTTCAGCACTCTGGATGGCGTCGGCCTCGATTCGGATCATCTGCCAGCTGATTTCCTTGAAGCTCAGGATCTGGTCCAAACACATTCAAACATTATACGAGTGCAAACAACAGGATAACTTTAAAATGCCCCACAAACCTCCCCTCTCTGAGGGTCCTGGATGCGAGTGAAGCGCAGATCACTGATGCTCCAGCTCGGGTTGACACTGTAGACCTGCAGCTGGGACAGTTCAAAGGAGGCGTTGAAGGCCTTTGCACTGATCCTGATCACGATGGAGTTGATGGACAAAGACATGCCTTCCACCACCTTCTCAGCAAAGCCATATTCACTGTAAGAGGGCAGAGTGAGAGTTAAACAAACAAGTGAATACACATCTATCACAAAAAATACAAAGACCATTTCACCTTTGACCTGATGCTGTTGCTAGGGGAGACGGGCCATTGGGGGGACGTGGCTCATCACAAGTACTCATCTCCATGACAACTTTATCCAAAGTCTAGAAAATATAAACAAGGGTTTGTAAAGTGGCTTGTCCAAAAGCCTGACACAATAAAGTAAAAAACGGTCCACAAAGTGTGTACTCGATGATGATCCCTCATGCCACTTTACGTTTACCCACTTACTGCATTTTATTCGATTATGACATTGGAAGAACACATTTCTAAATTTGTGTTCATGAGACTTACCAAAGTAATGGGGTGAGTCTTTAACTTTGTCCATGGTATCTGTCACACACACACAACACAACACAAAATGATTAAAATAGATAAATAAATAATTAAATATACAGTCAAACTTTAATTTAGAAAAAGTGCAAATGGATGTATGAATTATAAAGCCCACTAGTTGGTATAATTTCACTTTACTAAAGACCACAGTTTGAGCAAACTTTCCATTCTAAAAAAAATGCCTGTTCATGATTAGTTCTTTTGCAAATTGAGTCAAAAAAGAAAACAAAGACAAGACATATGTGAAAAAATCATAGTACAGTTGAAAAATATTATTGTCCAGAGTTTAATAAGCAACACAGAAAAATATACAGAAATGCAAGTATTTATATTTCCTAAATTTGCAAAACTGGTAGACAGGGAAAGGAGTGCCCTTTGCGAAGATGCCAAACTTAGTTACTGGAAACACTGAGTGGACTTTAGCCTGAATAAAAATAAAGTCGAGTCACAAAGTAAATCGGACCAAAGCCTCATTCACTGTTTCCAGGGCGTGACCAGGGGCTTTACATGTGCAGCATCAGCAATGACATTAGAGACTTCACACACACAGTGACCACATTTCTCCAAATAATGCAACCTCAAGGGTCATTGGATTTCAGGCAGCAAATACTATAGGGCTAACTTCTGTTAAAAATGTACCAGTGTGGGACAGAAGAAAGTTTAAGTACAACTGGTGCCAAAAAAAAGTTTTTAATTTTTCTAATGGGAGAACATTAAAGATTATTAGGCAATTTTACAACACACAAATTATAAAAAATAGAGTTTAATTGGCTTTATGAACATTGTAGTTTTGTTTTGTCATTCTATATAATGATTAATGCAGGTGGTGCGTTATAGTGAGAGCGTCTGGCGTCTGGGAATGAGCCGAGGCTATAATCTGTCATATTTACATTTGTTTGAATGTTCATTAATATGTATTGTCTCCCTTCTCCTTAATTAAATAAATAAAAAATATTAATTCATTCTTTTTTTTTCTTGGCCGGCCCCCATTTGGCATTTAAATATAAAGCTCTGTAAAACATTCTTACAAGAGATTATCACTATGATACATTTATTTGAATACACAAGAGGATGAAAGCTAATCTTTAGCAAATAATTGTAAATTAGTGTTACTAAATTTGTACCATATAAGATCAAATTATACCTCTTGAGGAAACCTGATCCGTTTGAATCAGAATCAGAAAAGGTTTATTGCCATCGTCAATGAACAGAATTCACAAACATAGGCACTTGTTACGGTGTTAAGGTGCGACATAAAACACAGAACAATAATTAAAAACAACATATCTGAAATCAAAAGGGCATGCATTAGATTTTAAATTAGTAGAATAGAATAAAAATAGGCTTACTGTGTACACAAGAATTTAGAGTTAAAGTGAGTGAGGAAGTGCGTGATTGATTGAATTGCAGTTAAAGTGTCAGGTGTCTAAGAAGTGTTCATGAGTCCAACGGCAGAGGGGAAGAAACTATTCTTGTGGCAGGAAGTTCCGTCCAAAAACAGGATCCTGGCATAGGTTCCCGGGGAGTCCAGATGCTGCAGGATGAAGTGGAGTGCCAGGTTGGTGGCGACGTCTACAGACCTGTTGGCTCTGTAGGCGAACTGCAGGGGGTCCAGCAGGGAGGTGAGGGACTTGAGGTGGGGCAAGACCAGGCGTTCAAATGACTTCATGACTACAGACGTCAGCGCCACAGGCCTGTAGTCATCAAGTCCAGTGATCCGGGGCTTCTTTGGGACAGGAACAATGAGAAAACTAAAGACACCGCAAGGAGCCGGAGCCAAACACGGCGCTCCGCAACAAAACATAACCCGAGTGTGAACGAACACTACAAACTACAACAGAACACATGTGGACACCAGGCCAACACCAGCAGTTCACATCTGTCACCATAAGAGCCAGTTACACCTCCAAGTTCCAATAAAAGGCCCTGAGCCGCTGTTGATTGGTCATGTACATTTACCTGAAATATGTGACAAATGACCACACAGAGTCAACATGAAATACAATATCTAGACTAATTGTAGTTAGTGGGGCTTCAGATTTGTCAAGAAAATGTCTTTTATATTTCAAAATAGACAATTAAATAAAGAAATATTAAAAAGCTTGCGTAATCACATTTCAAAAGTGTGATTAATCTGACTGGATTTGTGAATTGATTGACAGGACTAATTCAAAGACATGTTTCTACTGTGTAGTGGGCTCACCCTGATGGCAGCCTTGTTGCAGCCCACGTGGCTGATAGCGAGCCAGGTGGGCAGGTCCAGGAGACTCTGGAGCACCTCCTCGTCCAGCTCCAGGTTGGTCAGCTGACCCTCACCCTTCAGCGTGCTCAGGTTTATCTTGTCTGGAGACAAATTCTTGGCAAACCTACGGGAACATAAACACAGGAAAATCAGCTTGAAGCTCCAGTTTTGGCCTGATTCAAGCAGCAAATGCTTGGCGAAGATTTGGATGAGGACAGAATGGGCATTGTATTTTAGGATTAGAGAAATGAACAGAACGCAAAGTGTCAATATTCAAACTCCACCAGATACTTTTTTGTGTTTTGAATCAAGGCAGAGATGTGTGAATTTGTTTTGTATGATCAATAATGTAATAATGACGTAACGCTGGGAAAGTCATTTGTGGTGGATTCACTCAGAGTAAACAGACAGATCAAACAAATCTGACCATGACCCACCTGTCTCTATCTCCAACTGTTAATATTTACCTGTTAATAATACTGTGTGCGGCTGAGGGTTCATAGATTTTTGCCATCTGATCAGAGAACATTTTGAAAAACGCAACACATTGATTCACGGTTATCTTAATGTCACCAAGCACAAATCCTATGCTGTCTAGTAATGTTTTAAATGTTATAGAACCATTACATAAGAGCATAAGAGTGCACAAGTTGCAGTAAACTAATCTCTTTACTTGGATAATTTCGGCCACACCTGTGGATGGGCGTAACTTTGAATAGGACCAGATCAAAGCTCAAAGGACACACTTTGGCGTTTTTTACCATACTAGAATCTATCACAATAATAATACAAATTAAAACTAAAATGTTTTAGACAATAGAACTCCAACAGACAATAATAGTATTTGATTTAATACTATCAATCATGGGGTCATTTATTTAAATTAGAAATGAAATCGAGGGGGGGATCAGCAATCTTAAAATGGAAGAGAACAAACTGATGAAATGAAAGTAGGTGACGTACCTCAAAGAAATAGACTGTTGTAAATGTGCTCCATAAATTAAAAAGGTAAAATCCATGAGCTTTTTTTCTACTCAAGGAAACGTGTGCGTGCACAAGAGTTAATGTTAATCATCTCGATTACACCATTTCTGTAAAAAAAAAAAAAAAAAAAAAAAAAAAAAAAAAAAAAAAAATTTATGCTGACAAAACTTTTTTCCCCCAGTATAAATACTTTCACCGTTTCATTTATTGTCAGTTTATAGTAAAAAAGGAAATTTTCTTTATAAATACTTTTATCAGGCAACTTTCCATTCACCACTTTGGTGTTTCTGCTCATTCAACTTCCTTATGAATTATGTAAAGTCAATGTCAGCAACAGAGACAAATGTAGAATCAAACTCAACAACATACCAAATGGCAGACTGTTGACACCGGGCAAAAACACGAGCCGAAGGCAGCAGCAGTGACAACGTCTGAGTCTTTTGGCCAGTGAAATATTTATTCACGCGGCCGATCAAGTATCAGGGTTCTGGCAGCCTCCCCCTCCTGCCCCGATCAGGCTGCTGGGACTCCCTTGGGCCTCGTCTCGTTTCCTCTCCATTTTCTGTCCTCTACCTTCATCAATAAATCAATCCACTACTCAAATATTATGCTGTGTAATAACAAGGCTATGAACAACAGTCATTATGAGCAGCCTTCGACAGCAGACTATGGCACTCACGTCTCATACGCTGTCCAACTCAACAGGAGAACAGGAGCCGGTGGAGCTTTTTAAATTTTGATACAAATTTATACTTAACTTCAGGGCAGCAAGTTTACGCAAATGTATGTTTAAACTTGTTAGAATTGCATCATGTAATTTTTCCAGTTATTGCAGTTTAGTTACTTCAGTGAACTTACCTGAAAATATGTTTCCTAAGGCTATAGGGGGTAAAAGTGTGGATGTCCCGCCAAGCAATAACACAGGGACAAGTCACATCACAAAGGATCATTCAGGGACAGCCGAGAATAACTAACCAAACAAAGTTACATGTTTACATTCAATCTTTGGCATTTTATTTATTTTTTTGGCCCACTTTATTAGACAGGACAGTACAGCATGAAATGGGGATGAGACTGGGGAAGGACACTGCAGCAAACTGTCAAGAGCCAGCTTTGAGCTCACTGCACACGGAGCGCTATCCACTCTGCCACCAAGCAAGACAGCATTGTATTTCTATTATTATTTGTCTGAGGTCAGAGTGTATGCTGGTAAAACTAAATCACTTTGAAAGCAGCATTTCATTTGATTTCTCATCTAATCTAATCTGATATCTACAGTGTTTTTGTGACTCTATGAACAACATTTGAGCAGAAAAACAACGTCATTGTACAGATAACCACATTTAGGACAGAAACATTTCTTCAACGCAAAGACAACATTTTCATTCCACATGATTTAAAATAAATCCTTAGAATGCGTGGTTTATTGGCTGCATGGTGGCAAAGAGGGTCGCGGGTTCAACTCGCCGCTAAGATAGTCTTGATCAAATCGAGCTCAAGATCTGGGTCCCAGAGTGCTGTATGGAATCAGCTCACTGCTCCTGACAACTTGCCCCAGCGGCATGGGTTGAAGGATGGGTCAAATGCAGAGAATGAATTTCCCTTACAAAGGAAAAATAAATTATACCATTAACTTGTTTTTAAAAGTCCAATATTACCTTTAGCCTCATCAGAGCTCAAAACCTTATGACTATCCTAATTCTTTATTCCAGACAGTGTTCCTCCATATTCCACTCTATATTAATACAATTCTTTGCTATTGTGAGATGGTTTTGTAAATAAAATAACACGTGCATCTGAACTGAAAGGATAGACCAAGAAATGTGAGAGAAAAGTTGTGAGATCCTAAAGATTGGCTGAAAAGGAACAGAAGTACCCTTTTACCCTCAATGTCTTTGCATGGATCAGTGCACCAGAATGTGAAGCTATCAGTTGTAAACGATTATAGAACAGAAAAATGCAAGTCAATGTGCCAACACTTCAGTGGTACTGAGAAAGGCATTGAATAATGTGTGTACAGTCTAAGATCGCTAAAATTGTAGCACTGACTTCAGGCATCGCACAACAGCGGCGCAGAGCAGACATTCAGTCTCACATCTGCAGAGCTGGAGACACTCACAGTACGCCTCATGAGTCATGCCAGAAACGCTCTTCTGTGGCTCTGAACAACAGCACTGCAAATACACAGGTCCTCCTCACTGCTGAATCATCGCCAGTCTTAGAGGGAAGGGGTCGATCCAGACGGGGGCTGTATAGACATTTTACTCAATCAAAAATCCATTATGTATACAGAGTCTTGTGTAGGGCCCTGACGGAAGAAAAAGGCTTCTTACTGACCAGTGGGTCCCAAAGCCTAATCTTTCAAGGAATCAAAGTTTAATGAAAGCTGAATTTAACGGCTTCTGGATCAGTAGCAGCGAAAGGTGAAAGCTTTTTACGGCTGATTCGGATTCTGATAGTGGTCAGAGAACCATATTGGATTCAAATTTCACAAATGTGTTTCTGCTTCGTCTACAAAGTAGGGTTGTCAAAAAAAAAATCTACTACTAATATACTAATCTATAATAAAACTAGAAACCAAACTTTATACTAGGGCTGGGTGACCAAAACAACTTTCACTTCTTTTTCTCATTTGTGTTTGTAAATTACGATTTTCTATTCAATTTCCTGACCTGTGCTCCAAACCACATGCTTTTACAGACAGAGTATTAGCTGGAGAGCTTGATTAAACAGATCCAAGCTGATCATTGACGACTAGACATGACTGAATCTCAATTAAAATTCAATTTACTGCACAGCCATACAGTATCAATACAATAAAAATAAAATAAACTATCTTTATTTAGTGTTGAATATTACACATTCTAGCAAAATTTGTGCTATTTTCTCAATGTAGTACTGAAATCAGTATTGAGCAATATTGAGCCTTTTTACTGAGACTCTAAATCCTGTTGGAAATGTTTGTACTGCAACAACGGTGTTACAAAGTCATAACTTTGAGGAAGAAAAAGGTGCCAAAAAGTTAACAGCAAGACTATTGTTATGTTGCTTAAGGCAAAACTGTCAGCTGCGACCAGCACAACGCCAAGGACAGCCATCAAAAGAGCAATGAAGGGTAAAGCGTTTGTATGTTTGCACAACAAAGTGGACATTGAAATCTTGGCAGAAGATAAAGGAACTATTATGTAATCCAATGAAAATCTATTAAGGTAATGAGTAATGTCATCATTACTCAGTCAACTAATGATTAAACACTGTCATTAGAAGCTGATCTGTCAGGTCATACCCTCTTGTTATTTCTTACTCTAACTCAGAGGTGTCCGAACTATGGCCTGGGGGCCAAATGCAATCAAATAATCATGGGCAATACTTTTTACTGCGTATTTTAGTTTGTAACACTATAACCTAATTACCAAACATTACATTGTGATTGTTCCAAGCATTATTAATTAATAATTCCAGCGTCTCTGTCGAAGCCATGTTAAACGCATCGTACCCATGTGAATTATTCACAGTATTGACTACTCTGGGGCCCTCCACTTCAAATATGTTTCAATATTTTTGTGAACAGGTTTAGACACCCCATCTCTAAGGGCTGCAGACAATTACAAAGCAAAAAGTAAAATACTGATGGGGACTGAAGGTGTAAGTTTGAAGTATAACTCCTCACCCTCTCTTTTTGCACAAACACAAGTAGTGCTGGGGACTGGGGGACTGAGGAAACCAATTAATAATGAAAGAGGGTGCCATCTCAACATGTGTTAACAACAGAAAACAAACTAGTTTTGACCTATGCGGGGTTTGGATACAGCACGAGACCCCGAGGGGAAATCAAAAATGACTTTGACTTTGTGTGAAAAAACAGTCAAAAAGCTCCTTTAAAAGGAGTTGCAGTCAGTATAAAACTGACCTTGGGCAAACGCAAACCCTTCATAAAATCTCTGTCAGTCAACATATGTCGTATTATTATGGTGCATTTAGTTTTTTCACACTTTTTCCAGGTGACTTTCTCCACACTACAGAAGAAAACTAGCCTCTTTGCTCAAATTGTGCAGTTACTGTTAGTCAATATGCACTCTCCGTATTGTAAATAAATAAAAATATACTGTATTATTAGATATATACTAGCGTTAAAGTCGTGCTACTGACACAGCTGAGATTGCGGCTTGAAAATACAATCTGAACTGGTTTAACCTGCTGCAAGTGTCAAAGGATAATCCTCTCCACAATGCTAGTGTTAGCCGTGTGAACCACGGTGTGAACACGGGTGGTCCTTTACAGAAATGTTACCTCAAAGACACCGCAAACGCAAACACAAAGCGGGCAGAGATTAAACATTTAAATGGGTCATAAACAAAACGCGCCAACAGCAAGATGTGGATGCAGACAAGCTAACACCAGTTTGACAGCTGCATCCCGGTGAGCGTTCTACTTAAATGTGAGCAGCAGCACGTACTAACCTGGACAGATGTTTCAGGATCTGTTTCTTGATAAGTCCAGCCATGGTCGTGTCGTTTTGCCAACGCTGCCTCTGTGTGTGTTGGTTGTCAAGCTAAAGAGCTAGCCGGACCGCTAGCTTGTTCCTCTGGGGTAAACAGTTCAAACGCTCATCTCGTTGTCACTCTTCATCTCTGTTCCCGCTTCGTTCAAAGGAAAAAATAATGAGAACGGAAAATACGCCATTCGAGCGCCACTGAAGCGACGACGACTTTGTGATCGTTTACTTCTGCCATTACACACAGATAGATCGATGATCACACTGGTACGCGTCTCGTTCACTGCAACATCACACCTGAGCGAGGAGGAAGCGCAACTACGTCACAGTGTGGGCGGAGACGTGTGTGTGACGTTCAGGACTCTCAGGAAATATCTGCATCAAAGGAGCGCCATCATAGCCATCGTTGTAATTATATAGAAAATATATAAAAAGACAAGAAATAAGAATACAATTTAATATAATACCTGACAGTACACATATTAAGGTGTAAATACGGTACTATTATTTAAAAGATCACTACATGACTTACTTATTGTTGTACGTTTACAGAGGTAATAGCAAACCAGGGGAATTGTGTTTGTTTGCATTATATGTTTAGATTTTCGTGTCTTTTGGGAAAAACAAAAGATTGATATGCTATGCGAATTACGTCTTGGTTGAGATGGAAACACCTTCAAACTCTAAATTCATTAGTTAGGTCTAATTCATACGAAGGCGAATTAGGGACACTTATAGAAGGGGAGAATAAAAAGAATAGCACATTTTCGAGTTTACATACAAATATCTGCGAAAAAACGTAGCAATTTTGTCAGGGAAAAAAACACACGCAAATTTACGAGATTTTAAGCATACAAATGTACTAGAAAAAAAGTAGCAAATGTGTGAAAAACTACTATATGTAAGAAAAAGCACGCAACATTTCGAGAGAAAAACATGCAAATTTGCCAGAAAATGTTGAGTTTGCCAATTGGTGCCGATACTGTCTAATGTTAGTTTGGGTCCTATAATAATGCCCAATACGACACAACTGATGAGGATCGTTTCCTTCTCCAGCCTCTGCTGCCCTGGGCTGTGGGATCCAGAACGATAGGAAAAAGAACAAACTATATAGAGAAAAAAGTTGCAAATTTGCGTGTTTTAAAACAAGCAAAATTGCTATCCTATTTATTTCCCCCTTCTATAAGTGGCCCTAAATTCACACCTTTACTGACACCTACTGTTGATGAAGGGCTATGGCGGCTTTACATACGGCTTTTTCCAACTGCAATTTTGTGGTACTGAAATTATCAGTATGCCTACTCATTCATCCCAAAAAACAAGAAAAGTCACAGTCTGTAGCAAAAGATTTAGGCCTACATATAGCCTCTGTGCCAATTGCATTTATAGATTTATTTTAATTAGTAGAAGAAGAAAACACAATCAAGCCTAGATTTGCCACATTTGTTGCTGTTGTTTGTGTTGTTGTTAAAGTGTTAATAGCACGATATTCATCCTTAGTTTAGATTATAACTAAAATGGACTAAAATTGTATACATCCTGTCCCATTATGGTCGAATGATGGGTCTGCACCTCATACTTTCACTATCTTTCTGTCTTATAACTCAAGTAAAACAATGCATTTCGCCTATGCCTAACATAAGATGGTTTTTATTAGATGTTTTATGCCATACAGGAGCGTGTGGCTAAAGTTGAGAGTTGCCACGTATGAAAGGAGGAGCCAGTCACCGGGAGTCAGAAACCCTCCCAGCACAAGTCCTGCGCATCGAGGCCTATGTTTTGCAACAAAAAGTCAGGGAGCCTGCACTAAACCATACAAAAATAGAATAGAATACACACTTGAGCATCCATACGGCCCTTGTCTTTTCACCCACTTTTCACCTTACTCAATAGCCTAGTTAAAACGTTTTATATCATCTCAATGCGGCAACGAGCGAAACGAGAGGTGCGGAGTTCCCCATTGCTTGGCTGTAAAAAAAAAAAAAAAAAAAAAAAAAAGTGAATCGTTTAAATCTTTTGAAACACAAGGACGTTGTTGTCTTTTTAGTGTAAAACAGAACAGAAATCACTCATTCATCGTCGGTAACCCAGGACTGAACATGGGACAGCCCCCATCCGCATACCTCAGCAGAAAGGCCCCGGGGTAAGACACGACGCGCTCACTGATACGCTGCTGTTCTTGTGGGCCTGGACTCAGATCGCTCTCATCCACGACTGCAAAACCAGCGGCAGGAGCAGCAGCAGCAGCCAGACACCTTCACATCACCGCACTCAAACTAACAAATTAATTATAGTCGCATTTACTAAAACAATGACTGCAAAAAACCGGCAGAAGACCAGCACCACGGAGAAGAGTGCTGCGCCAAGTCAAGAAGATGCGCCAAAGAAGAACCAAAAAACTTCCAGCAATGGGACCACCAGCTCCCCGAGCCAAGGGTCAAGCTCGGGGAGCTGCCTGGGCTTTTTTGTATCTGCCGTGTTTTACGTCACGTTATTAGGGGCTGCAGGGTTTGCAGCTTTTTATTTACAGCAAGTAATGGAAGAAATTCGCCAGACAAGTGCCACACATGAGAAAAGCGCACAGCAAAACGCAGAACTCCTCAGTAAAATGCAGACCGTGGTTCAACAGGTAAGACATGCATCAGTATCTCTCTTTAATGTCCACGTCAAAAGACATACACGCATGAAAACATACCATAAAATGGGATCCATGTTTGTCTGTTTTGTTTTTGACAAACTTTACCATAGACCATTTATGTACAATGTGTCATCATCATTGTTGTAGTTCTAGTACTTTGTGTACTTTTTGGTGGGCGTGTGCATTGTGGAATTTCTTTAAAGTATAAAAGGCTTTGTTGCTAATTAAGTTAATTAGCTTAATTTAGTTTACTTTGACATCAAATTGATTTGCACACATTTCCCCTAATCCTTATGCAGTTTAAAGTGTGTTTTCACAGTGCAGTGTAACTGGAGGTTATGTGTCCTTGTCCAGGTGGAGTCTCTACGGAGCATAGTGGATGGCCTGGAGTCGTCATTGGGCATCACTCGGGGGGAGATGGAGGGGGCCATCAGCAGGATGAAGCGGGGGGAGGTGGAGACTAGGAAAGTTGAGGAGGCCCTTCACAAGCTCCAGAATGATCTTCTCAGGGACCTGTCCACAGGCATGGCCGAGGTAAAAGAGGAGCGTGAAAGGGACTTCTCCTCTCTGGAGCAGACAGTGGAGGAGCGGCTAGCAGAGGCGAGTCAGTCCATCAAAGCCAGTGTCACAGAGTTTACAGAGGCCCAGGAGGACACAAAGACACAGCTCTCTGAACTCAAGGCACGGCTGGGAGACATCGAAGATCCTGCACTGGTCAAACAGGAGCTTTCTACCATTGTGGATACTGTGGCTGAAATAAGAACAGCAAAGCAGGAAGCTGATGCCTCTGTGGACTCCCTCAGGCTGCAGATAAGCTCAGTAAGAGAGGAGCTGCAGACACGCAACCAAGAAGTAGCTTCATTGTCCCAAGAAATTGAAGCAGTGAGGAAATTGGTGCAGGAGAACTTTGGACACCTGAAACAGTCTTTCTCTGAAGTGGAAGTCGGTGTCCAGATTGTGAAGGACAACAGTGTGACTCTGGAAACCCGGGTGGAGCAGACAGCCGAGGCAGTCCGAAGTGTTGAGGTCAAACTGGTGGAAACCACTGCGCAAATCTTAAAAAAATCAGATGAACTAGAGTCTAGAGTCAAAGCCTCGGAGGAGAGCGGGGACTCTCTGTCCACCTCTCTCTCTGATATCACCTACAAAGTGGAGTCCCTCTTGTCCAGGTGTGACACATATGATAGCACACTAGCAGCACAGGGTAGGGTACAAGAGCAGGATGAAAAGATTTTTGAGCAGGAATTAGTGGCACTAAAAAATACTGTGGAAGAGCTCCAGTCTAGTCTGACTGATGTTAACGCTCAGGTTAAACTGGTTTCTCAGGACTCCAACCTCAGTGCTCAGGTGGGGGATCTGGGCCAAAGACTGGAAGCTGTGGAGAGCAGTGCAGGCAGCGTGAAGCCCGAACAGCTGAAAAACCTACAGAGTCTGGTCAGCAGTCTGGAGAGAAAGACTGCCAAACTAGAGGGCCACGAAGAGGCAATTTCTGCTCTTCAGAAAACTCTACAGGAGACCACACAAACACTGGCCAGTCTATCCACAGATCCAAAGGTCACAAAGTAAGGAGTAGCATTACAAATAATAACATCCCGAGATGTGAGAAAGAGAGAAGGATATTGGACTGTGTATCTGTGAAATCCAGACTTATTCTGCACTGTTTCTATTTCTGTAATTTAATTTTGGGTTTATGTTCGACTTTGTGTTTGAGCTGCAATAAGCTGTGTTTGATCACTCCAGTTTTTTAAACAATAAAACCTTTCCATCTATTGTTTTATTTTTACATTTAATTAAAACTTTATTTTCACACTTCACGACAGCCTTAACACTTGCACTTTGTATTTTTGTTCAGAATATTTTTGATAAAAAGACAAAGCAAACAATATATGCAGCAATAGTCAACAAAATTCTCCAAGTCATAGAGATGAAAACACTCTACATTCAGTCAGAACCAAAATCTAATGGTAAAATGTTTTAAATTTAGCTGGAGGACAGGTTAAAAAGGGATAAAACAGTTTAAACTATCAAGGGTTCAAATAAAGGAAGAAGCAAACTCTTACATGTCGAGAATGTAGCATAGGAATGTTGTTTATTCACATGTCACTGTGTAATTAAAAGAAAATCCCAGCAGCAACTGTCACCGACAGTCATGTTCGAGGCACTTCCCAGGGCCAAAGTGAGGTTGTCTGTGTTCATGCTGGCCTGTCCACTTTTCACTATCAGAGCCTATGAGGTGTAATAAAACAAGTGGGCTCATTGCCATGGTAGCCTAACACTCATGCAATTCCAGCAGCCATGGTGGGACTAAAATTCTACTCAAGTGCTCATCCAAAGTAATCAGCTGTGTTGCAGCGTCCTGCTTGTAGGTATGAGTACTTTTGTCCAGTCAGAAGATATCATAGAAAATGCATTGTCATCACTCTGAACCACGTGGGGAAAGCACTTGTTATTGCCGTTTTCTTTCTTTGTTGATATTACCTTTTAGTTCTGGTGCTTTATTTAAAGTCTCTGTATAACCATACAACGTGAACAATACTTGTAAAACTATTCTAAACTAATTATTTATCTATGTTAGGTGTATAGAAGAAGAATAAATGATCGTGTCCATACGGTGTACTGAAGTCTACTTAATTGTAGACCAGTAACATATCATTAAATTTTATAATTCAGGAAAAAACAGGTCCTGCCAGACACAGCTAGAGTTCTGTCATTACTGGGACCTCAAAACCACAATTGATCAATTTAAAGCCTTTAGTCAATAACATTTCTTACAATGTGTTTACATTATTTTGCATCATAATTCTGCTCTACATACAATCACAAGATGTGCTTGGGCCTTCTGCCGTGGACGCAGTTGATGGATGCCCTAGGAGCATATATTTGGGGCGGGAAAAGGGGCCATCACGAGGAGGTGGCTGACTTCACCGATGATCGAGGACTGGACTGACATTGTGACAGACATTAGACAAATGGACGAAGTGACTATCCGACTTGGTTTGGAAGTGGACAGATTTGACAGGCTTTGGACAAAGTGGGACTCTTGTTTGGGTTTGTATGTGCCGTGATTTTGTTTCTATCTCTGGTCGTGTTATATTCTATTTTTTATGTGTTCTATAGTATAGTATAATATATATATATATATATATATATATATATAATATATATATATATATATATATATATAATAATATATATATATATATTATATAATATATAATATATAATATTATATATATATATATATATATATATATATATATTAATATATATATTTATATATATATATAATAGTATATATATATATTTATATATATATTGATATATGTGTATATGGTTGCTATATGTGTATAGTTTATGTGTGTGTGTGTGTGTGTGTGTGTGTGTGTGTGTGTGTGTGTATACACACACACACACACATATATACAAATTCTTGTCAGATCAGAGTACTATATTCTGAATACTTACAATGCTTTCACGTTGAGTTACATTATGTTACAGTGTAAAAGGACGACATGGAATTAAAACAGCTGTGCTAAAAAAAAAGACAATCACAAGACGGCCACTTGCCATGGTAACATTACCCATGATTTTTTCTATCTTATATCTATCTTATACCTCATTGATCAGAGCTGTCTATAATCTCATTAACCTGTCTTGTTGCCTGCCCCAGTTCACTCTCTACTCTAGTAAGGTTCACCAGTGTCTGTCTCAGTTCCACAATCTCTTGCTCTCTTTTGGTCAAGTCTTCTGCCAGTTGACCTATACGCAGAGTCAGGTCCACCAGTTGAGGCTCCAACGCAGCAAAGTCTCTTTTAATGGTGAAGACCTTTGGTTTGAGGTCACTGGCGAACGTCACAGTTCGTATTACCTTCGCTCTCCCACTCTCCAGCTCCCTCAGGCGCTCTGCCAGCTTTCTCTCAGCAGAGACAAGCTCAGGGATGCGGCGCTGGAGCTGCTCTATTGCCTGGCTGTTGCGCTCAGAGGAGGAGCGCAAACTGGATACTCGGTCTATGCTGTTGGTCAGGACATCCCCGATCCGTTTGACCATGGTGCGCTCCACCTGTGACGCCTTGTCCTCCAGCTCCACCACCTGTGAGAGCAGAGACTCCAGTTCTGAGCGAAGTCCATCCATTCGGCGCACATCTGTCCGCACTGAAGCCACCTAAAGAAAAACATCCTGCTGGTTACTCAGGAGACAAACATGTATGCCCTTATTCAATGTCATCTGCCAGAACACTAGTACCTTGCTCGTGAAATCCTTTGCGATGGCAGAAGTGCGTTCCTCTATCTGTCCCACAGCAGCTCTAAGTGTAGTGAGGCTGGTTTGGAGCTGGGATTGTTTCTCAGAGAGTCCAGAGGACCAGTCCTTTAACTGTATCGTCTCCTGCTCCAATAGTTTCAGCCTGGACTCCAGTCCTTTCTGAGCCTCGAGACCCTCCAGCTTTAGCCGCACACTCTCACACTGAAATTCAGCAGTGATTTTGACTCAAGTATTGTATGTTACACATTAAGACATTGTATTATATTGTATTGTATTAAAACAAGATAAATATAAATATATATACGTATACACACATATATACATAAATGTGTGTGTGTGTATATGTATGTATGTATGTATGTATATATACATACATACATACATACATACATATACACACACACATATATACATACATATATATATATACATACATACATATACATTCATTCATATATAAATACATTTACAATTATTGGTGTTTACATCATTTAACTTGTTATTGTTATATACTTACTGACGATACAAACATTTTAAACTGAAGTTAAACTATAACATACATTTTATTCAAAAACTCTGGCACAGAAAATGGGTATAGTAATGGCAAAAAAAAAAAGGGCAAATAGAACTGTACATTGCATCATTGCATGATTTCATCTATCGATGACAGCGGCTCCTCCTCATTTTCCCAGGGTTCATCTTCCTCATGGGTCCATTCCTCCTCTTCCACCTGACTGGCTGACTCTTCTTGGTTCTCATCATGGTTTTGTCTCAACACCAGAGTGAGTTCATGGACTGCCTCTTTCACCACGGACAGCTCATCCTTCATCTTGAGAATGCTGTTTTTAGCGTGTAGCGTGTCCAGCTCCTGTCTGAGCTGCAGGATTTCATTCAGTGCTTTGAGCATACTGTCCTCAGTACCAAACACCTGTAGCGTCAGTTCCTCTAGTCTTTTCTCAGTCCCGCTCAGGTCACTTGTCAGTCTCACAATAGACCGTACTGCCTCCTCCACTTTGGGCAGGTGCTGTTCACATTTCTCTGCCTTGGGGATGTGCTCCTGGAGCTGAGAGCTGAGTTCAGACTCTTTCTGGGCCAAGCTGCTGATTTGGTCGTTCAGTTTCTGGATCTGTTTGGTGTTCCAGTCTAGATGGTCCTGAGCTTTTTTCACATCATCTTCCTCCGTGCGCACCAGAGCCCGGGCGTTCCTCTTGGTGCTGTCCTCCAGCTCTTCTAATCTCTCCTCCAGGGACTTAACTCTACGCTCAGCCTCATTCACCTTCTCAGTGGATTGGGAGTGAGCATCCCGGGTCTCAGACTTTAGTGCCACCAAATCTGAGTTGATCATACCAAGACGCTGCTGCCAAGTCTCAGTAACATTCAGAAAGTGAGCGTTGACCTCTTGCAGATCACCGGAGGCGGACTTCTCATCAGCCTGTATCGCCATCACAGCTGTGTGAAGTGTGGAGATGTCCTGCTGAAGTCTTGATGCCATGGAAACACTGGATAGCGCCACCTGGAGGTCATCTTCTGAAGCTGCGAGCTGCAGCCACAACACAAAACAGGAGGGCTGTTTCTGTAGGAACTCTATGATCTACAGCTAATAACAATAAGAGTGCAATATAGTCTTAGACCTAATCTTATAAGCTAGTTGGCCTTTCATAATAATTAAGCTTATATGATTACACACAGAATAAGTTGTAAAATGTTGTCTCTTTTCAGGTGAAGGTTTAAAATTCAACGTACCTTTTTTGAAACTGTTTGTATGTCATGTTCCATGGCGATCAGTGGAGATGTTTTCTTATGTAAAAGTTGGAACTTTTCTTCCATTTCAGAAAACCTCTCATTCTGCTGCAGCACGACCCTAAAACACAGGCAAAGTTAGCGCTGCTTCATGACTCTTCTATGGGCAAAGCAGGGCGCTTACCAACTCAGAACACCACAGGCTATGAGCGACAGTAAACACACAATGCCTCTGAAATCTAAGACAGAAGACTTATTTTCTCCACCAGAAGCGTGTCCCGGCTCCGTTTTCACTTTTTGGTCTTCACCGGGACCGTTTGCTGCCGTTTCAGGCGAATCATCACTGGACTTCTGTGGCTGGGTCTTTTTCCTTTGCTTCACCTCATAGGGCATTTTAACACCTGGAGTTACAAAAACTGACGCAAAAATACAGACAAAACACCTTATAGATGAAATGACGCCTGCTCTAACGCATCTGGGTTCATAGTGTGCACTTATCCCTCTTTTGCTCAAATCGCACAAATTGGAGCCGCGTCCCCCAACTCTCTTCCTCTACGTGACGCTGCGTTCAAGGGCTAATAAGATGTTGGAAAAAAAAAAGACTGCTGGCCATGTTGATCTACGACCTAAAATAAAAGTCCAAAATGTGAATATGCAAAGCTATTATTATGCATAATTTACAAAGAAATCTCGGGTAGGTCATCTACAAATACTAAAATAAACAAACTGCTTATTATTTAACATTGAAGTTTGGGTTAAGTCCATAATGGAATAATAGAGTCACAATAAACCAGTGTAACTAAATGCATCACTTAGCCACGTAGGCTTGCGCCAGGTACTATTTTTAACGGCCAATAACCAAATAATATGTTCACACTAAAAACAATCAATTATAAACACGTAAAGAGAACGGTCAATCGTTTATTCACATTTTTTCCAAATTGTAACACTTTTTATACAACATTGTTTCTGAGCCAGCTTCTGTCTGCATTTATATTAGATTTCAAATAAGAGGATTTATGCAGAATATAAAAATAATAATGGAAATATTTTTGAAATTCCACCATGGGAAGTATTTTTGTCTGATCTGACATAAAAGTAAAACAGACTGTTGGCTCACTACTTCCCATGTAAAGTGAAGAGGACACAAAAAGGGACAAGGGCAGCCAATTCCTCCTCCTGAACAATAAAAAGCTGCCATTGTTTTACAATATAACATAAGTGAAAAAAAAAGTTTGGTTCTGCAACTGGGAAATGGACAGATTCAGTTTTAGGGAAAACATTTCAAATACTTTTAGTTGGTGACTGGGTTTTCTTAGCACTGTATTACAAACAATATTATTTGCGCAGGTTGGGCAACATGTAACCAAGAGGCACAACCTCATTGACCGTTTCAAATAAATGTCACATCTCAACGTCTCAGACAAAGCCCAGAAATAAACTTCATGTAAATGTGCACACATCTGTGACCTACATGGTAACAACAGCTTACCAATCTTCATTCTGGAAAACTTGATAAAACATGATATAACCTAAAACAAAAAGGCCACCAAATTAAGTCTACACAATTATATACACAAAAAAGAAAAGCTTTCATTACATTTTAGCAAGACTGAGCAAAGTAAAGCAGAGAGTGCAATTGACCTACACCAAAACGGTTTACATTTCAAGGCAAGGGTCAAATAATATTTATAAGGTGACCGCTACAGCTACTTCATGAAGTTGTGCTTTTACACTTCATTCATATATAATTGCAAAATCTTAGATTTTGGTCCTTTGTGTAGAAAAGTATAAGTGCACTTTTGAAACAAATGTGCAAAAATAAGATAAGTGAACCATGAAACCCTCCAACAACAAGAAAAGAATAAAATATATATATTTCAGACATATTTCCCTTTAGGATACACATATAAAGAGCAGATTGGACTAGAAGTAAAGGGAAGTAAACATTGGTAATTTTAGGTGAAATTTAGCTGCAGAAGTGGACGAGATTGCTTATTTCATTACATATTTTTTTATCTTACAGCATTTAATGGTCTCTTCTTTTTCCACACAAGAACACCAAGGCTCAGGAACCGTAGTGATCCTAAAAAATGTATATATATTTAAAAAAAAGTTATACTTTAAAAAATTGTTTAAAAAAAAAACACACCAAAAAACCCACTGTATATTACCTGTATAGTACTAACCACACCACTGGCCATCACAGACAGTTTTCCAGCGACTGAACGTACTCCCTGTTTAAGTTGTGACATATCAGGAGCGTTGGGCAGAACTTTGGTCAACCGATATGAACTCGCTGTGTGCAAAAGATTTTTTTAAAATGTCATTTTTCATTTTTCACAATGCATACTGTTGTTAAGAGTATGACTCACTGCTTTGTTTCTTTTGGTCCTCAAATAAATCTGCTGAACTTATGGAGGAATGAGCAGACAATCTCTCCAGCCGTGTTTTAGCCTCATACTGAAAAGCACCACGCAAGCAATTTATATATATATTTTTTTTATCTCTCTCGTTGGACTCATGAACACTTCGAAACACCTGCCACTTTAACTGCAACTCTTCAATCACTCACTGCACTGTCACTTTCTGCACTACAACTGTGAATTTAACTAATACTCGTGTACATAGTAATGCCTATTTTTATTTTATACTATAGTAATTTTAAATTGTTTCTTAATGCTTGCCCTTTGGATTGAATACATGTTTTTTTTTAAATTATTGCTCAGTGTTTTATGTTGCACCTTAAGGCCGAGACAAGTTCCTATGTTTGTGAATTTTGTTCATTGACAATGGCAATAAACCCGATCTGATTCTGACACTTTAGAATAACTCACGTCAACAACACTATGTATTTGCACTGTTCTGCTCATATTCTATATATTTTGTATTTAATTAAATTTTATTCTAATACCTTACTTCATGCGTGCCTTTTTTTTTTTTTTCTTTTTAAAGCAGTCTATATTTTATATACTATTATTATACATTTTGTAACACCACAACGCCAAAGCAGGTTCTTAGTTCTTAGGAGTATTTTAAGGTAAATTGTTATAATTATATACAATTATACCCGGTGCATTTACCTCATAGTTGTCCTGTTTTCCAAAGTACATGTCAGAAGAAATGGCTTTGGCGTCACCAAATTTTTTCTGAGCATCCCCGGTGTCCATGACTGGTGCTGGTTCTGCTTTTCTCCTGGATGTGGATCTAATAGGACAAATTTAACATGTCAAACTAATTTAGGCATAACATTAAGACGATGATAACAATGATTCCTAACCATCTTTTATTTGACGCAATTAATGAGCAATAAGTACAGCCTTTTGAATACTTATTTTTTTTTACAAATTGTATGTCCAAACCTTTCATCACGGGACGATATAGGGGTTGTGATGTAGAAGTCTGGCTCCGGTTTCTTGCCTTCCTTCAGCCACCCTCCTCCGTCACTGCTGTCGTCCCACCGAGATGAAAATGTATCTGAGGTTTCATCCTCAAACCGTGACAAGACCCTATGTCAGTTACACTCTTATCAGATTTTATTTTATCATTATATTAGACTGCAAATGATGGATAATTATGTGAGAATTAAGTTTTACCTAGAGCTGAAAGAAGAGTCATCATCTTCATCAGCTACAAATTTATGACTCTTTTTAGTCTTAGACCCGTGTGGATTTTCCTGTTGGATAATCTGCATTTCTGAAGTCACTGAATGGGTAATTCCACTGCACCCAAAAGAAAAGAGAAAAAAAGAGCAGCATTTTTTATCCCTTACAAATGTTTAATACAACAATTAATTAAGCTATCGCAAAACATTTCAGTTAAATTTTAATCAAAACATTTGATAGATAGAAGTGTAAAGTCAATTCCTATATATGAATAAATACCTCCTTATTCCTAGACCCATGCCAAGCCTTTCTGCTTGCTCTTTCTTCTTTCCTTCAAACTGATTCATCTTTTTCTCTTCAAGTTTTCTTTGATGCTCAAGATCCTTATACGCTAGCCGCAAGGACGGGGCACTAATGAGTTAAAGACAATTAATGGAGCAATAGAAAAAGATTGATCAAATATAATCAAAACGCACACATTGAAACCAGTAGTTACTAAAGAGTGCACTCACGCAGACTCGGCCTGAGACGCTGTCTTGCCTCCAGGAGCAGAACTTTCCTCTTTCTCTCGACGTTTATCAACAGCTTGAGCCATTTTCTCGACCTCTGAGAAACTCTTACTGCTGACCTTCTGAGCTCCGAGGCCCCCTTTCTTGGAGGCAAGCTGCAAGAAAAATATTATTAGCAAAATAAGACACTAAAATGTGTGTATCACATTAAAAATATCATATTTTGTACATACTGATTTCTTAACAGCTGCTGGTTTCTTTTTTAAAAATAAAGACAAGTCTGCAAAAAGTCAAGAGTCATATTTTAAATATGTCTTTCTGCAAAACAGAAAACCACAAGTCTTTAGATGACCGCACGGATCCAAACCTGGATTTGCTTTTGGAGAGATGCTCAGCATTTCCACACTGGGTCCTTCTTCTGGATTACCTGAAATACAAAGAAAAAAAAATACAAACTGCAAACAGAAAACATGAATAATGAAAAGCAAAGCATATACCAAAAAGAAACAAACCATTTTTGTCTTCTTCAGCAGCTTCAGGTGTGGAGGCACTGAGACTCATTTTGGCCATGTTTAGATTTTCAGGAAGAGTCTGTAATGAAGAAAATAAGACTAACAAAAGTATGTGTTAAAACATAAGAACAAATAAAATACAAAGCATACCTGTGTATGCAGACTAAAGAAATCCAAATGTTTTTCATCCGGTGATGTTGGAGAAAGAGGAGCCTGACTGTCAAGCCATAACTTTTGAAAGAAGAAAAATCAGTAAAACCGATAGATTGTCAGTTAAACACAGTTTGATTATGGCAGCCATGTTTGAGTATCACCTCAGTGCCATGACGCCGTGTGGCTTGTGTGGCAAGAGTCTTTATCTTTTCTCTGTACAGTTGAGCTGCTCTGCTGTTGTACTTGGAATTAGCAGCGCTGGAAGTGCAGCCATGTTGATTGAAAAAGGCAATCTATAAGAGAATATACAGAAATCATGACATGATTGTACCATTTGTATTTGTGTTGTGCATACATGTACTCACCGCATTGGCATTGCCTCCCACTTGCATACACCGCAATTGAAACCATGACCAATTTGAGTCTAGCTCAGTAGACCTGTGTATAATAACATTTAGAGGTCTATGACATGGTACCATTCTATTCAAGATGTATTATTTCAATATTTTCAAACATATTCAGCATGAATAAATTAAAGTACAAGAAAAGTAGCTTCCAGTATGTTTTGATCTCTGCCACAAACCTGATAAACGACAGGTGCACCCCCAGAGACCGATGAGTCCCAGAGCAGTCTATACATAGAAATACTCCATGCGTGATGCTGGCCCAACTGGGGTTTTTAGCTGAGCAGTCAAAACAAACCTGGAGTAGACAAACCAGTACAGGCTGAACAAAGGAACATTTCATTGTCAAATCTCTAGGGTTAGGAACCATATTATTTTGTCAAAACTGCAACAGGTGGAGCTAATGTTAAAGGCCACATTGTTCAGGCTGTTAGCCTAGGAAAGACCGAAAGGCTTTGATGAATGAATTATCAATAGGCTATTTAAAATTAGACAGTTTGACGTTATCTTCCGAAAACAATCCAGCGCTTGTAAAAGAGGCGACGTGTCATGTTTTATCCCAGACTTCCTTGTTCAAAAGAAAGGACAAACGAAGCTGACTCACCTTATTTGTCTGGATGGCGCGAAGTCTCTTGAAGATTGTGGAAATGTCGTGCTTCGTTGGGTCTGACATGGTCGTGATCGTCTTCAATGTCCCCTTTTTTAAAGAAGCATTTGTCACAATTTTCCTCAATAACAACCTGAACGCGACACGTCAGATGGAGAGCGGTGCAGGCATCGCTGATTGGCTGAGAAGGACACGTGGTTATGTTATGGTGACGGTGCTGTGGCCTTGTGGGTAATGTAGTTTTACATCGTATTTGTCCAGCTCGGACTCCGAAATAAAACGCAACAATGAATGCGAGATAAAAAATAATAATACAGCTACAAATGAATTGAAAGCGCGACACTACAGACAAGTATTATGATTCTTATCTTTTTTGTTGTCAGTTTGCTCTCTCAACATGGCTCAACAAAATGGTCCAATATGAACATAAAGAGGTTTAATTAATTTGATCAACGTTTATAGATTTGTATGTGGCATTTTGTAGCTCCAAACAGCGTTTTCCCGTGGCTTTTTCTCCCAGGGGCATAAAGAACACCCCTGCAGGCACCGAACATTACAACCTTGTAGTTAACAGAAAGATCTGTTGATATATCAAATGTTAAACTTGATTTATTCAAGTTTCGGATTCAAAACTATTACTCAAGAGAAAGAAACCTGCCTCTATGCATTTTTTAATTGCTCCAAATTTGGTTGAAGTTTGGCTATTTTCACACATAAAATATATTTTCAATATGATGAAAACATGTAATGCATTAGTTTATTTTATTTCTGTAAGTAACGTTTCAGATTTTTCCCTATTCACCTGCAGTTTGCACTTGACAATACATTTATTAATGAAGTTATATGTGATATTTGGAGCATATTATGGTAGGTGAATAGCCCTAAAGAGTCGTGAAACAACACTCAACATTTAATAACTAGGACACAATTACACCTTGAACCTACCAGCAATTATAAAAAAAATCTTATTCACACTCAAATCTAAACAAAAGCATGAAGCACATCATATCTGATCTCAGTGGATCTTTTGTTTAATGATGGCTATTTACATACAGAATGGCAATATAATATTGTCAAGAGTTTTATAGCTGAAACTAGCTATATATTAGAATAATTTCATCAACGACTGGATATTTGTGTGGTAAAATCAAAAACAAAGCCAGAATTGAAAGAAATAAAATATTACAATTTACAAATAGGGTTAGGTGAAATGACTGAAGGCTGGGAAAAGTGACCAGTGAGTGAACTATTACAATCAGTGAATTAACTGTACATTCAATATCAGTGAGAAACATTAGACATTCTACATAACATGTTTGGTGTGGACACATTAAAGGAACCGTATGTAACCTGCACTTCTTCTGCTTTAAAAAGGAAATTACAACCATCACAGAACCTGTGTTGTCAGTGCCTGTACCTATACCTGCACACAGAAGACACACAAGGGTTTCTCCTTCTCAGTTTATGGACAGGCCATGTCTCATGTTTGGCTAAGACCCTGCAGACGTCCAGGCTGAGCTGCAGAGGCTGCACTAGCGCTGAATCATGATTAGTGCAGGTGCTGAGCTTTAGGTAGTGACCAACTACTTTTAAAAGGACTTAAGTTTAACGCGGATACCATGTCCAACGTTTTTGTTATCAACAATAAATCAACATAATTGTTGTCAGTAAATGCTTGAATTTGATTTGAATACGTTTAGCTCGTATCTGGGAACACAAATGGGTCATGTTTATTAAATTTAAAAATCACCAGTTTACATAGGGTTCCTTTAAATATGAAATTTGCCAATCCTAATAAATGAAAATTGAAAATAAATGAAAATGGACCCATTTTCAACCTGCAGAAATGGATTAAATGTATTCAAATAATCTCCCTTAATGCATCCGTAGAGGCTTTATTCTAAGAACTAAAACTAAACATACAGGATCAAATACATTTCATTTCATTTGGAAAAGCTATACTTTCTGTAACAGCATAAATCAGATTGTAAGAAAGTTGTAGCTCCGAGTAACATTTTCTTTGTGCCTTTGATTACAGGAAAAGATTCTCGGCTTCTCAAACAATACTTGAAGTGGTTAATTTCCATATTTTAAATAGTTTCAACAAAGGTCATTTTGTGGGAAGACAATATAACAAGTGGTCCATTCAGATTGTGCATCTGTCCTTCGGTCTGACTGTCCACAGCAAAGACATGGAATATAGAGCTTAGCCGTGTTTACTGGATGTCTTCAACATAGTTGGCAGGATAGAGACCCATTTTTCCATCCTTGAGTCGACCTTTGCACCAGCCCTGATCATCCTCTTCACCAATTTTTGTGAACTCATCTCCTGAAACAGAAGATTTATTTGGTCAAAGACACTTGACAAAATTACATGATTAAGATTACCAAGTTAAACGTGTCTAAACTTGCCAGCTTTGAAACTGAGCTCATCCTGCTCCTGCCCCTCATAATCATAGAGCGCTCGGACAGACACCGATATCACAGGAGAGGAGGGTTCGTCCTCAAATGGATTTCCGTTTCCATTGGTGGAAAAGGGATTAGCGCTTGTGTCCTCATCAGACCAGTCCGGGGTCTTCTCTGTACTGCTAGCACTAAAACAGAACACATTCACTTAGGCTGGTATTCAAATACAGAGCTAAAGCCGATGGTACATTTACCAGAAATGCAATACATGTAAAAGCTGGGGGAAAAAAAAGGAGAAAGCCAGAAGACCATCACAACCTAAAGCTTCACCCAACTAGGAAAGATGTTGTGTTAACTAAACATATCAGGTTAATTCTAAATGAATAGAAAGAACATGCTTACATAGTGGACCAGACCAACGATACCTATTGGTGCTGTGCAGTTTAGTTTTAACAAAATGCTAAAAACCAGGCAATGTAAATAAAACAGCAAGGAAAGGCAACATGAGACAAAAATCATTGAACACACTTGATTTGACCTGCACGACCAAAAGAGGGAGCCACAGAGACACCAAAGACAGCTTTCTTCTCAGAGACAAAAGAGGAGAATGAAAAATACAAAGAGCACTCAAATGTTTTACAGTCAGACATATTTTGACTTTTCTGGTGGGGTCTGCTTTTCTCTGGTCTCTCCATGGGGATAGAAAGTTTAACGCCATTACTGCGGAATATTCTAGGTAAAGCATTAATTTCTCCATGGAGACAAGTAGGTACAATTGCCAATTGAAATTATTATACACATTTTATATATCTATATCTATATCTCTCTCTATATATATGATATATAGAGATAGATATATGGGATTGGCAGAATAATAATGATTTCGGGGTCTGACTGTATAATACCAGAAGTCCAGCAACGAAACATGTTGGTCTCGTCTGCAATGCCATTCGAGTGACCATGCAACACACCAACCCCGCGTCTACAGGCTAAAGAAAAAAAAAAAAAAAAACCTTCTGAAAATGTTGGTCTCACAATGCCATTGAGTGACGCACACTACAACGTCTGCAACAGGACCTGCAACAACCAAAAGCTAAAAAAAAAAAAAAAAAAAAGACAAACTTTCAAGCAACAAAGGGCGACAGACGACACCCACAACACAAAGAACAGGAGGCAGATTTCAAGATGCTGCAAGCCAATACATAGTGTCCTTTTCACCAACATTTTCATTTTTATTTCTTCTTTATTGACACTGATGTGGTTGACTGTGGTCTGCCCCTCCTCCTCACCGTCATCTTCGTCAAAGGGGTTTGTGCTCACAGGTTCAGTTATGGTGGGCATGGTGACGCTGACAACACGAGACACAGTGAGATGAATGTTCTTATGACGAGAATGTGGCAAAAGCTGCAGTTTTTTTAGTTGAAGTAATGGCCTCTGCAGAGAGCAAAATATCTTCGTATTAACTGCAGTTTAGACCTCTATAAAACTAGGGATGTCACAATTCTAAAAAAAAATTTGTTACAAATATTGTGAGAAGAAACCTTACAATTTTAAGATTATTTATAATTATTGACACCATGACCAAACAACTTGAAATCCTTCATTCACTTTCATCGTCTATAAGATTAGACCGTTCCACTAGTGCCTGACCAGCTTCATGAAAGAAAGGTTAATGAGAAATTTATAAAAGCACTTTACATTCAGGTTTTTTCATATATTTAAGTGATACTCATTTTTGCTGCTGAAACACTCACATTTGTTTATTTCAGGGACAGAAATATACACAATTCGTATGTGAAATTGATAAGTGTATTAGTTTATAACTGTGCTCTCTCAGTTCTCTGAAGAATAAAGTATCCTGGATGTGTTTAAACTGTGCACCATCTATTAACTGCTTCAATGCAGTTTGCTGTTATAATGGTCCTAAAATGGGAACAATACACCCTACAATTAAAAAAAGTTGTTGAGGTCAGTTTTACTTCCTGCCATTGTCGCTCTGAGCCAAAGCACACTCCCTATTTACTCTCTGGCCATTGGGCACTGAAGCAACACAGAAGAACTGTGAACGCCTTTGTATGCACTGTTATGCCATCATCTTGGGCTCAGCCTGAAGTTATTACAGTAAACAGTACTTATATGGGTGACCGGGATAATGTAACATTTAGTGGTGCGTTCTTGTTCATAATATTAAAAACATGGAGAGACTCACAACAATGGAAAAGAGATGGTTGGTTGAGTCGTTGTCGGAGCAAACACATTGCCAGATTCATAAATAGTTTTTACAAATGGTAGCATTTTGTCAATGTGACTCAAGAAACTCTTTTCTCCCGCAGAGATCAAAGGTCAAGTGCTTGCCATATCTGACATTCCCCATGTTGACTCCTCTATTCGCTCCTTTTTTTTCTCATGATGTAAACATATGACCTCAGCAGCAGCCATGTCAGCTGACTCACTGTACCTGCATATACAATCAAATTCAATGTTACATCAATGTTTACCTGGATTTGCTTTTATTTCCAAATTGTTGTCATTACAACGAACCATTGTAATTGACTCTGTTGTTACCAAAAGAGGAAAGCTATGGCTTTATGATACACTGTATATTGCACTAACATAAAAGTGTATTCTGAAATAAATAACCTTATGGTGATGTATAATTAAGCAGTTTTCAACAACTCTTTCACAAATCTTTCTGCATATAGACCTCTGACCATTTCTCAGCTCACCACGGCCCCCAGCAGGAGATGTTGAAGAAATGTTTTGGGTTTCCATGGTAACTGCAGTTCAACACAGCGTCTGGAGTGGCTTGCGTAATTTTATGAGCATTCCTGAAGATCAGCAGCCTCTATTGCTATCTCAGGTGGGCAAAGATTAAAATTAGGAGTGTTTTCTACAATCGCAGAAGACCATGGTGTCCTAATGTTAGCCATAAGGTCAAAACGGATATCAACACATCTCTTAACATTTCACATATAGATATTTAAATAATATTTGATCAAGTGCACTGGGAAAGATTGGGTATTTTTACAGATTAGTGAAATGTTTTACACTTTTTCCAAGTTTGCAAATTTGTCTTTATTTAATTTGATTTGACTGCAATATATATATAACAATACAAACATATAGGAATGAGGGACACTATAATGTTGAAGTAATTTCTTGTTATTCAGAAATACTTAACAGAGACTAGTGACTGTTAATGAATTCATGGGGTGTTTACTTGTATATTATTGAGATATTTGTATTGTAAAGTCCAAGCCTTTTGTGACGCACTGTTCTTGTTGGTTTGATGTGTACCTGCTGCTGGTCTTCACAGGCTGATCAGATCCTGTTTGACTGATCCCCGTCAGCATCACTCCCTCAGACGACTTCTTCTTTGTTTCTCGTCTGCTCAGAGTCCGGTTCAGATCTATAGACCAGTCCTGGAGAGCGCACACACATCACGCACTTATGAGATGCTCAACAACCACATAAGAAAACAAACAAAGTGGAAAAGGCTTCATACACAGCAACACACACACACACACACACACACACACACAGTGGATTTTATGATTGACTTCATGAACATGTAAAGCTTGTTGTGTGCGTGTCACAAAGAAAGACATAAAAGCGGAGGCAGGCATATCACCCATCACCTTGAGGTAAAGGCACAACAATATTTACAACAAAATAACAAACTGTGCTCACCAAATGTTTAAAAAAAAGACAGTACATTTTAAAGTTGCACTATGTAACATTTCTGCTGAAGAGTCTGCCATCCGCTTGTCTCCTTGGAGATGTTATTGTATTGCCTAGAATGTTTCTCAGATTGGCATTAAATCTCAATGGAGACAAGTAGTACACATAGAGTCACACAAGAGTGTGTGATTTTCCAAGGCAATTTTAGCAATAAAAAAACACACCTATATTTGTATAAATGTGCAATCCAAAAGTATAACGCCATACTGAGGCAATGCAGCAACAACATCTCCATGGGAACACCCACCCAACAGAAAAGATACTCAATGCACCTTTAACTCCTACAAAGAGGATATCCCAAATGCCATCTCAGCTCTGAAAAGGAAGAACATACTGCTGTATATTTAAGATAAGATGAAGGTAATACGTGCAAAGCACAAGTTTTGTCTTTTAAAAATACTAAAGTCACAACAAACACTTCAACCACAGAGGAACTGGAGCAGAGAGAAATAGATTGTAGTGTAAAAATAGCCAGCTCCGCTATGAAACACTCACTAAAATGGACCTTCTTTTAAAGGAGCGCGGCACGGACAAATCCAAATTCTGTCAAAGACGTGCAAGTTTAAGTTAAAATATGACCACACAGTCCACCTGTATACTGTATATGCACAACAGTAGTAGTATTGATTTCTATAGGCCAAATCAATTCCTAATGAGTTCATTTAGAACAACATTGTGGATGCAGCATGAATTGCCCTGAAGGAAACCCAAAATAGTGCAGTGATGGTATTAAGTACCTCAAACTGTGGCCAGTTCATGGGCATGCCTGGACCATGGTTTGACCGGAACCATTTCAGGTCGTCTTCAGCGTCAGTAGCAGAAATCGTGTCTTCCAGCGTGTGATAGACTGTCTGAAATCTGCAAACATTTACAAGATTGGTATTAAGTCTTTCCTTTATAGAAATAAACCTTTAGGCTTGGCTTTCTGACCTGTGATTGGTGGATAGGTCCAGATGTTGTTTGACTTCCAGAATTAGATCTTTAAAAAAGCGGATGCGTTTGTCCTCAAACTGCTGCCACTGCTCGAACACCTGCTCCATGTTCTCCATGTACTGAGGGGTCAGCTTGTCCAGCTCCTCCAGGGACTTCTCATAGCGCTCCTTTGTCTGTACAGGACATATACAATTAGATGCAGAATATGTAATTCCAATATTGATCATTAGGTGCACAATTACCTTTTGTGCTTCTTGTTGACACTTCTCAAGCTTTTCTTGCAGTTTTTTCTGAGCCTCAGGATTGTTGTTGCTTTCCAGTTTGCTGTTGGTTTCCCTGCTCGCTGCCAGCTTCTCTTCTTTACAAGCCGAGTGATAGGTCTTTTTCATCGTCTCCACCTAAGAAAATGGACAGTATTTATGTAAAATAACAGTCATGAATCCCCTGCAAAGGTAGGCACAATAGCTTGACCTGATGTCCTTCCCAAACCCAAGGAGATTGAACAAACACCACTAATATCAGCATTTCAGTAAAAACACTAATATTAGTTTACTTCATGCACTTGCAGAGAGATACAAATACTGAATTGTGCCTTAAGTAGAGCAAATGTCTGTCTCTATTGACACATGCAGCCTGTATTAACCATGAAAAACAAATTTTCCTGATGAGTGAATTAGCCTCATTTCCTCAACAGCCCACCACTTGTCCCATTTAAACTGGTTAATCAATAAACCACAGCGGCAGAAACACTTGTTCTACTGAGCGGCACAAGGATGTCACCACCCAAAGTGACATCACTGAAAAGGAAGTCGCAACAAGTTGTTTGCAAAAGTTTTTGGCTTTGAACGGACAAAAACATGTACGCGCTTGCTCAAATACAAGTGCACAAAGCGGAATGTGAGGGCTGCCAGACTGTTCAAATGAAAGTCGGATAGGAAATTAGAGTGAAATGATTTTTGGAGGTTGCCTCGAGCCACTGACAGGGACTTGTAAACAATGTGCATTCACAGACATAGTAGTTAGTAGACAAACTGCACTTTAAGTAGAGATGGGTAGAACTTCTAAAAGTATAAAATTGTAGTTTTCTACTCTCAATATTAAAGCAACACTGTGTAACTTTCAGAAATATTTGTGTATGTATTTAGTTTAAATGTTTAATTATGCATATTTAATCTTTAATGGCGTAGCAATGACGATGAGACCAATGGGAAAATAGCAAAATCTTGGAAATTTGCATATTTTTACACCTTATACACCTTATACTTTTATAAAGCTATACTTTTTATAAAGCCCCCTTGGGCGTTAGTCCAACCAACTTTAAAAATGTCTACACTCATCTTTAGGAGTGGGGCATTAAAAGTGATCAAATTTTTGGGTATAAACGTTACAGTCTACATGGTGAGTTGTGTTAATTTGCCATGCCGATGCACAGAAGCATGTTATTCTAAGCATCCGTGCTAGGGAGTTCTGCCTTACAACTACAACGAAGCCCAGTGGCCCGGGAGGGTGATGCTGCTTTCGGCTTTAATTACAATTATTCTTACTTGAGGAGTAGTTTAATTTTTGTTCCTGAACCACTACTTTATGCTTCTACTTGAGTAATATTTTTTGAATGGTACTTTTAGCTCCTCCTCCCAACCCTGAGATTTCCGCTGTGTGTTGTTTACTTAAGCAGGTCACTATGGATACGGGTAACAACAAAGGTTAGTCATGTGAATTGTCATAACTCAAAGAGGAAATGTATAGCCATGACCACAACATTTAATGCAGTAGACTTATTCCAGGGCTGGCCATGGTTGTTGATGGGTAGTTTCCTATTTAAAATTTTTCCCATCAGGTGACCATTCATAATAGGCTAGACCTAAAACGCACCTCTTTGAGCTTTTTTGCCCAAGGTTTCTGGGCCTTCCTGAACCCGTCGTCCGCCTCCTTTGTTTCTTTAAATCCCCCGATCATCTGTTTGTGGTAAGCGTCGCGTTGCCAGTTCTTTAGCTTCTCGTAGTCTTCTCCCATCAGCGCCGCCTTCACTTCCATGTGTAACTCACTGACTTTTTCTGCTTCGGTGCACAACGCTGACCAAGCGCTTTCCAGTGTGCCATACTGAGGGCCTGAGATGGACATAACAATTAAATGATTTTACTTTATTGCATCGTTTTAATCCATCGTTATAACAGAACTAGGCATGAAATACTATCTCTGGCCGTGCACATAAATAAACGTTGCTCTCATTGTCTTGTTACCTTTCTCAATGAGTTGCCGCCACCTCTTGCCCCATTCTGTGAGCTGCTGGGCATAGGATTTTTCAATACGTGCTCGTTCATGGATGCAGTTCAGCAGATCACTGCAAAGTCTGTGGCCATCGTCTACCCTCTTCACTGTGCGCTTGTAGTTACCCACCTGCGTCAAGAAAACAGGTATTTATTGACGGTGAAAAGGTATAAATATGGAAAAAAATATGCAAATGTGTTTTACTCGCCTCCCAGAAGCTGTCGCTGGACACATCAATCATGGAGCCATCCATGGAGCCTGACATCTCTGCTGCCCTTATGTACACTCGGCGTGCAGGGCCTGGAAAGACAATCATGTACACAGTCTGGTTAAAATATGCACTGCATTATAACTGTACATGTATAGAAGGAAATATGCCCCTTTTACAAGGCAAACATTTTGTTGGGAGGTATGTAGACCAAGCTATAAAATCACATTTAAAATAAAACTTCATTTAAAACTAAACATTGACATGATTTTAGAAAGATAAAAAAAATATCATCATCATCATCATAACCCAAGATGGATGTTACTTAAATAATTGCAGTGACCATTCAAACCAATTTTGATTGCAATTGGCAGGCACTAATTGCAATTGTAATCGTAGAGATCATTTTGACAAAGCGTTCTGTGTGTACACAAGAACCATAGTCAGGTCAAGTCCTTCTCACAAAATACAGTTCACAAAAGCTGATGCACATGTTGTTGGCTGTCATTGCACAATGTGAACTGCTGACACTGAAACTATGTATACAAAATTATTTCCTGAAAAGTGGAACATCCTCTTCCCTCACGCAGCCTCACACGTGACCTGTCAGTCAAACAAACACCTGGAGCATGCACAGAGAAAGCATTTTGGCTTCATATACCACCTGGATCTGGATTTGTTTCCTTTATTCCTCCAGAGCAATAATTGACAAGAAACGGATAATAGATCAGTAATCAATGTATTTACATTTACTGTATTTCAGTCATTGTTTAATCTATTTCTGCGGTTATAACTAGTAAATATACACAGTATAAACAGGGACTTGGTAAAATGATACCAAAAGAATTAGCATTATATTCCACATAGTTATGTCTTCCTGTGTCGTGCAGCGTTAGAGGAGTGAGAAGGAGTGATCTGGTTTGATAATCTCAGCAGCAGGTGGGTGTTCTCAATCCCAACACGCGATAAACTGAGGCTGGGCTGCACGGAGAATCAGACAGAGGCCAAATAGACCAGGGTCCAGAGCCACAGGAGGCGGCTTCCGTTTTCTTTGAGACCGAGTTTACAGACGGGCTTGTGTTAGACCGCGCTCTCCTCCTGTGCCTCTTCTAAAGCCAACAGTAACTCTTTATTAAGTCTTCAGTTTATCTAGTCAGTAGCCCTCCCACTCTTCTCTCTTCCGCCGAACTTAATCATTACCCCAATTACAGAAAATGTGTAGTCAAAAAGCAATTGAATTATTTTGTGAAAGGAGCTCATTCTGTCTGTCATAATTTGGAGCAAAGCCATTCAATCTACAAGTCTATTCTTCATCAGTAGTTATTTCAAAATATGACTGAAATTACAGTGATTACATGAGTAGTCCTAAATTTCATCGACTCTACCTGACCTTCCTCTCAGGCAGAGAGAACATGCTTTGAACATTTACATTCTAAGTGAATGTATTTATCAGGAGTAAAACCACCACAAAGAAATTACGGCTCATCTTTGAAAAAATACGGGGAACCACCAAAAAGTTTGGAAACGGTTGATCAAAAGAGAAACGGTTCCTAGAAGGTTTTTGGTGGATGCCAAAAGAAAAAAACGATTATGAAAAACAGTCTGTGTGCAATATAATCTTTCACTACCAGTCATTAAAGGAAGGAAACAAAAAATAAAAAGAAACTAAATGCTACATCGGGGCTGAATTTCGTGAATTGAAGCGTTTTTCTTTTTACTGCTGTGGTTTAAACTCAGACACACCAGATGTTGTCTGTCACTTCATCCAGAAAACCACCCCTGTTTACATGTGACGCCTCGTACATGTTCTTACCTATAATGGGAAGTATTCAAAATAAGTTGCTCACATGAAGTTTCACTGATACTTGTGACTCTGGTATTGTTCCAAAATAAAGAACAAGACCAGTACAAGGAATCATGAATAATCCTCAATCAATGACATTCCCTCAAAAGTAAATGTCAACATTAAATCTGCACTATGTAACTTTACTGTTGGAGGTTAAGCCACCTGATGGTCTCCATGGAGATGTTATGCATTTGCATGGAATCTTCCTCAGTATGGCATTAAACTCATCTATTTTTCTAGCATTTACTCAACTCCATGTGTTTTTATTGCTATAAACATACCTTGAATGCATTCTTTCTGTGAGTGGGCTCACCTCTCCATAGAACTGACTTGCTCATCTCTATAGCGATGTTTAATGTCACCCTGTGGAACATTACAGTCAAAGCAATAACATTTTTGAGGAAGAATATATCAGGTGTCAGGAGTCAAGACTGTTTTGACGGTTTTATTATTTCTAAACAGATTACTTTAATATGGTATGTAAATGTCAAAGTTTCTGCAATTATAAATGGCTCCAAGTCATAAACTAAAGTGACCACCATCATGATATTATCTGCCATGTGTGGTGAGGGTTTCCTTTAGTCACTCTGGTCGTCATTCTGCTGTCTATATTCCTCAGTCCTCAGACAGATGAATGCTAAACTTCAAGACAAGGAGCGCGAGCAAATCTATAAATAAAAAGGCTGGAGAGAAGTGGTTGATATCCCAACTTAAAGAGGATGTAAAAGTTTCAAAAGGTTATGAAAACTATTACTAGCCGTGGATTAAAAACCTCATGAACAGAAGTGAATACTAGAAATGTGCAAAACAAAAAAAACCACAAAAAGTACAGTCGATTTTTTTTCTTTTTTAGATCTGATGTATTAACGACGCACGGAAAAAAACCTTGCCTTGACTCTGTAGGACTGTAGGCCGGCTGAACGCTACTTGACCCAGAACTGTAAACAAAGCTTGGACCATGAAGGGTCTAAAGTCCTCTTACAATCTGTTCTCTGCAAACCTCAAGTATGTTCAACTTCATCAAGGCAAACACAAGTGTAAGTTAATTTCAAAAACAACGATTGACAAATAAAATATTGTTTGCAAATGATTCAAGATCAATCAGATTAAACAAATGAAATGAAGACATAATGTAAACCTAAACTTTGGCATGTTCCCACGCACTCATGAACCAAGAAAAGCAGAAATAAAAAATATGAATTACACATGACAGCCCTTGATTATTTTGATTTTATCTCGATCGGATTCCTGCAGTTAGTATCTTTCTTTATGACAACAATAGGTAACTCAATCAATCTGCTGCTTCTGAGAGTTCCCACTTCACTGTGATTGGTTAAATGCGTCTGTCACTCAAGCTCACAGCATGATGGCGGAGGAGTGGATGGTTAAAAGTGTGTTTGAGCACTGAGCTGCTTTAAAAAGAAAAGCACTAAATCATGAATAGCTTAAAAAAACAGTTAAATCAACAGTGCTTTCATTCAGCATTATGAGCACAAAACCTAGAGCCCTTCACCCTGTAACTGGAACGTTGGCAGGTAAATCCTCTCAGCAAAAAATGCATACTACCATTGTATCCTTGGCAAGGCACCTTTCTTCTTTCTGCAAACACTGAAACTGAAAGGTGGGTCTCACTTATGAAAGACAGACTAAAGTAAATTACTTTGACATGTCCGACACTTGAAAATCACAACATAAATCCATATTTTAATTACAGCAGCTTCATTATAGCGAGATAGGACTTGGGCCCAGGTCCAGATTCACCTTTGCTGACTGAAGAGACAATAGTTTTCCCTGGAGTCCCTCTACCACCCGCTCTCACACAGCTGACATGCACATGCACGCCTCCACTGAAGAGGTTTATTTATGTTTGCCCTGTAAAGTTACAGTCCGCACCACAGCACACAACACACCAGCAAAGTCTGTGATGAAGTTTGTTTTTTTCCGAGCACATGGGTGAAAAAGAGCAGCTGCTTTCTCACAATGCCATTTACCAGATTGTACAAGGACAAACTTAGATTTATGTTGACCTGTTTTGACATCACTTCAGGCTGGCCGAGCGGCTAATCAGGAAGCTGGATTTATCCTTGGAAAAATAGTTTGTTAATCTTATCTTACTATAAATGTATGACGTACAGGTAGCGGCACAAGAAAAAGTCTCATAAAAGAGCTAAAGCTAAGCGGATCCTTCAATATTGCACTTTCACAGCAGGCAATATAAGAGGACAGAGTAACACAAACCTAAGGGTCAACATTTTCCATGGAAATACGAATGATGGCCTTTGCTTTTTATCTGTCAATTAATTTAGGATTGCATTAACCGTAGGAAGTCGTCGTCAACAGCAAAATTCACAACAATGTACAATAGACCACTGAAAAACTAAAATATGAATAGACTGAATAACACTTGACTAAAGGAGACACATTATGCTTTGTTTTAACTTCAGTCCATAAGAGAACACTGCACAAAATGTGACTGGCGCTCCATTACAGGTTTGCAGTGAGGAAGGGCTGTGGATGTTTGAAAATCATTCCACTAAAATTTTCTTAAGTAAAAATACAATTAAGTACCAAAACTAGTCTATTCACTTGTTTGTTTTTAGGCAGAAAGGTTTTTAAAACAACCTTTTGCCACTAACTATCAAATCCAAATAAGAAGATGTAAATTCCATTAATTAAAGTAACATTTGTTTACATTCCTTTTTCATATTTTGGCAAACTTTTGCATGACATTTCATCTCTATAGTTTAATTAGCTGTTACCATAGAAGCCAAGCCAATGCATCCGTCACACTGGGTTAACTGTAGTCCAAACACAGATGACTATAGGTTAAAAAAAAATTGCTCCATGGACAGCTGAAAACAATGGCATTTGTTCCACACTTTCAGGTATTTTCCAGTGGATCAGCCAACAGCCCAGAGACCAACACATAATGGAGGGAACTCTAATACATGAGGGCCCAGGACGTCACTCATGGTCCATTTTACAGTACATCCTGTGGAGGTTCGTCCAGTGTGAAGCAGTGGACTTTTCAGGAGCTGGTCATGTGGTAACTCTGTGACTCATGTGCAAGGAACACCAATACAGTGACAAAAATTTGTGAATTACTTCTGTATTTCATTTTTCAAAACATAATCCAAATAAAGGTTTTTTTTTTTTTATGTGCACTGTAGAAGTGCTTTTCTTTTTTAAACTACAATCTTGGGCTGTTTGATAGTAAGATAAAAAGTCAGAAAAGTTTATACTTTATACTAAACTTTATACCTCACTCAAATTATAAATTAATAATTACCCGAGTTGAAAACCAATCAGATTCGTTGTTAAAACTACTTGCTAGTTCTTATATTCCACGATGTTGACTTGGACATGCTGTAGCCTACAACTTTTATTGCCTGAGGAGTTTTATCAATTTTTTTTTCTGACAAATGTTTGTGTTAAAATTCAATGATTAAAAGTAATTTGTGTTTATGTACAGGAAATGATCACTGAAAGTAAAAACAAAAAAATACATTTAAAAAAATTTAAAACCGCCATACTTTTTTTTTTGCATACATACCCACAGTTTAAAGCATGTGCAAATAGCACGTGACATATTATACACCGCAAGAGACAGCTGTTGTGGCCCAATTTAATACACCACATACACGGTCTGAAATGAGATGATCGTCTACAAACAAATATGGAGCACCAGTTTAACTCGAGCACCAGTTTAACTCGTTCACATGATAAAGGAACCACACTTTTTGCATAGCTCTCAATACTCCTTTACTATATAAACAGCAGCAGTCCGTCACCAAAACAACGAAATATCACATTTAAGAAGTGTTGAAATTGGCCCATTACTCAAGCGTGTGACTGATGAGTAGTGATTTCTAGTCATTTCCCTAATACGTTTGACACGGAAAGGAAAAATACATGTAGATATTTATTTTAAAAGGCCATGTCACTTTATAAAAAATATACTTTTTTTTTTTTTTTCTTTAATTTAATTTTACACGTGTATTTGGCGTCAACCTGCGTCTACCACACTGGCACACGGTCCTCCTGACTGACACCAAAGGGACACTGAGCTCGGTGCAAAAGTAAGAAAAGACACACATTGCGTTTTTTTATATCGAAGTAAAATATATTTCGAAAAGTCCTTGAATACGAGCGCACGACAAGTTTATCTTTACAAGCGAAACCTGCCCCGCCCTTTATCATTCTTACCAATGAAGCGTTTCTGTCCTAAAGTAAACAAAACCTCTTAAACCAAACTCATTAATGGAGCTGGAGCCGTAAAACGAGAGACTTTGTTGAATAATTAACAGTTTAAAAGCCTCTGTTTCTAAACAATCCACACAGCGACTGCCCTAATCTCGTCAAAGATTATTACAATACGCCCTTACGACACAATTCAAACTAGAATCTGCTTCTACGACTAGTTGTTCAGTAACACTCAAACTTTAAATACTGGAAATAACAACACGTTTTCGACAGATGGGAACTTTTTTTTTGTCATTGGGAAGTGGTCTACAGTGTTAGCCCAAAGCTTTAAAGTTAGCCAATTAGCCACATCCCTACCGTTAAAAAGTTTTTCAAAAAAGTACATTTGAAACTTTTTAAACCAACTTACCTTTAGTGTATGTAGTCCGATGGAAAGTTAGCAATTGACTTAAGAAATGCAGAGAGTTTTACAGCCTTTTACTAATCTTTCCGCTGTGTTTTTTCTCTTCAGCGGCAACATCGACTTGTGACTGACACAGGCTGCAGTCTGGGCTGAGCAGAGCAAGGCAAGGCACATCCGGGAAAAAAAACAACCAAATATAACTGACACAAACCACTGGACAGTCATGTGAAACAAACGAAACACAATCATGCGAAAATAAAAACAAAGTCCATCTTAAAATGAATTTTGTAGTTTTCTAAGAGATTAATTCTGGCATTCAACGATAAACCGGATGACAGAATTATAGTTTATTCGTGGGGTTTCAGAACTTTTGGTATAGCGATTAACAATTTAAATCTAAATAGCTTTATTTTTTCCTCAAAATGTTGCCCATAACAATATACAAACCTACCAATGGCACAATTCTACACTTTTATTTTGAAAAAAAAACGTTATTATAATAGATTCCATGGAAAAAAACACGTGCATCTATGTCACTTCCGTTAAAATTGCGCTGTCGGGTTTGTTTGTTTGTTTTATTTATAGTCAGTAAACTTCTATTTTGTCTTATGTGACGTTAATAATAAAACTCATATATATAGTTATTTATGGTTTAACTGTATTTCTTTATATTAATGAGAAATCTGTAGGTTAATGTTTATTTTTTAATAAATAAATCTAATATATACATATATAAAGAAAAACAATCTCAATCTTACGGTTGACCAGTATTTTAAATGTTTATTATTCAAGGCAGCAGCAACCATCATGTAGATAAAAAGAATAAAGTTAATGCACTAATTTGTTACAGGGCTTTCTCCTCCCTGTTATCAAGGGGCCACAATGCCAATACTACAGGAAGAAAGATTCAGACAGATTAAGTTAATAAAAAAATGTGCTACATTCTTTAACATTTCCAAAACATAGAACGAAAGATAAAACAAGGACGGACATTTTCTGGTAACACTTTTTTTAAAGCAGTATATACCGTACAAAATATGTATCCAAAAAGACATTAAGACAACTTTAATGCAGCATAAAAATCTTACTTTATATGCCTGAAAAGAAAAAAATACATATTGTCCGGTGTATAAAAGTGCATTATATAACGTTTCTGGTGGAGAAAACATGGGTCCACCACCTGCTTGTCCCCATGGAGATGTTATTTCTTTGCCTGTGATGCTCCACAGTATGAAATAAAGTTTCCATGGAGAACAGTGATGCCATTAGGCCACTTGGATCTTGGATCTTTTGTAATGTAGTATGATTGAGCAATAAAACACCTGTAATTCAATAAATGCAAAATGGGAGAGCTGAACACATATTGTGGAACATTCCCTGGCAAAGCAATTTCTCCACATGGAGAAAAGCAAGTGGCGTACCCTTCACATGAAAGGTTGCATAGTGCACCTTTAAAGATCACATAAATGAACATGTCATAAATAACTGACAACACTGACATGTCAATATGCAGGTGAAGCCAAAGTCAACAAAAAATTTAATTTAATAAAGTGCAAGTTAAATACAATCAATCTTCACATCGCCGACTTACATAATTATATAAATAATAAGAAATGTAAATAATTAATATCGTCTTGATATCGGTATTCTTCACATATACTGTTCTCTGGTCTCTGGATATCGGCAGAATTTTGTTAGCACCTGTGTTGGTAAAACATAGTCAGAAATACAGGTACCAGAGCATCATGCATAGGTTCATTCTTCATTGTACCTTTCTTTTCATTTATTAGCTGGCCAATCAGTTTGATTCAACCATAAGTAGAAATAGGAGCCACTCAGACAGGTTTCAGTTGGGAAGGGGCTTCATAAATCACATTAAGGAGGAAACAAACTACATCTTAAAAAAATCTCATGAAAAGTTGTTAAAATTGTCCATGGTTCTTTACATGCTCCACAATGTCAGTTCTACTGGTCCGTCGTAACAAAAGTAAGTCTATATTTTGTACCCGCAGTGGCCCCAGAGGTTTTTGAGGAAAAAGTCCTCAAAACGGTTTCACTTCCAGGTGGCAGCAGTGGGTCGACCCCCAGCACTCCCCCTGCTGCCTTTTGATCCCAGTGACTGACCTGAGCGGCTCCTAAGTTCGCGCTCAGCATTTTCTGTCTGTGCCTGCTCCTCATCATACCTAAAAACACAAAGAAAACACAGGTGAAATGTCTGTAATCTGCCTTTAAAAGGCCACACAATGATAACCATAACCAAGCCAACAGCACAGAGGGGCAGTGTAGTGTAGTGTAGTGTAGTGTAGTGTAGTAAGGCAAGGCAAGGCAAGGCAAGGCAAGGCAAGTTTATTTGTAGAGCACAATTCGTACACAAGGCAATTCAAAGTGCTTCACACAACAGGAAAATATGCATTAAAATCACAAAGACATGGCAGCAATCACAAAACAGTTTAATACATAAAAGAGAAGAGTGCAAATAAAATCATTTCAGTCATATGCACAGCTAAACAAAACTAAGCTAAACTGTTTTTAGCTTAGATTTGAAACATGGTCAGAGTCGAGGCCTGTCTCCCATCTTCAGGAAGACTGTTCCTTATTTTGCTTCAAATCCGGCTCAAAAGAGAAGCTTTCTTTTTTTTTAAAGGATTTTTGGGCCGTAGGTTTTATTGGACAGGACAAGTGAGTTGCCTGCCCCACAACTCACTTGTCCTGTCCAATAAAGGGGGCGTGTTTTAGGAAAGGTTTTCAGCAAGAAAAATGTGCCGCACAGAGACCGTGAAAGATAATCTGGATAATTTTTGATGTCCCACGCCTCAACACCATTTTCACCAAATTATATATTTTTCGGGCTAGGAGGAGCTCGTTAAAGTGCGACATTTGGAAAAACTCCTGAGTCATGCTTAGCAAATTTTTATCCAATATGATATTTGGTTGAGAATATCATCACGGCATTTATGTTGCCCTGATAATATTCTTGTCACCGTCTACCTCTACGCCAAATTTCATGATTCTACAATCCGATTATTATTTTTTTGCCATTTCCTTTCTCTCAATGCATTTTTTTTACATTTGGGGGCACTGTCGCGTCAAATTTTTTGAATTTTAGGAAAAGAGATTTTTTAGAGATGTGCAAATTTTCGTGACTTTTTGTCAATGTTCACTGGGTGAAAAGTAGGGTGGTTTGTCCCAAGAAGAAGAAAGAAGAAGAAGAAAGAATCATATTCTGATGCGAAAACAATGTTTCCCATTTATCGAATATGATAAACTATACATTTTCAGAAAGCGCTTGCGCTTTCCTATGTTATGGTGTGGGTCCCTGGTCACTGACCGGCACATTTGTTAATTTTGAGTGGGCTCCACCCACTTTCTGTTATTGGTCCTCTATACAATAATAGTGTTACATTTTTGCATTACATGCTTATATGTACGGAATGTGCTTGAGTTGGGGAACGCAATCGTGAGTGCTCGTTTAGTACGGACTTTGTGCGTACTTTCGCACGGGCTTCACCCATTTACAACAGTAATGTTCAATTTTCCTATTACTAATTAGTATGCACAGGACTTGCATGAGTGGAGGAGTGCGTTAGTGAGTGTTTGGAAGCGAGCGAGCGCTTTGCGCTCGATTTTGTACGCACTTCATACGCACTTTCGTATGGCCTTACGGAGCTAATAGGCCTCTCGCCAGCTTGTGGCGCTCGGGCCTAATAATAATTAGAATAATAATTTGGATTAGATTTCCTTCAATTAAAGTAAACCTCCGATATATAGGCCTTTGCCCGCCGTCTGAAATTACATAGTCACATACAAGTATGATGTGATTGCAACCTATACATATCTCATTTTGATCAATAAAGTTGGTCTGAGTCCTCTCATCCTAACATGAAAGTTAATTAAAGACATGAAAGTAAAGTAGTTCAGTGACTGAGGGGGTTAAGTTCTACTTACAAAACTTGATAGTTGCCCAGAGCCTCTCGAGGAGGGCTGCGGTTCCAGCGGCAGTCAGGCATGTCCCCGTTAGGCGTCACTATGTTCAGTGTGTCATTGATGAGGTTATACTTGAGAATACGGTCATTGGCTGTGCTGGAGGTCAGTGAAGGGGATGCATTCACCTACAGTGAAAAACACATGATTTTGTAACTATAACTATATATAGTATATATAATGCATCAGGGCAATACACATTACTGATTACATTACAGTTGGAAGTAGTTCAACAGCAGTGAGTAAAGTGTTTTACAGAAAGAAGCAACTGTGACAGAATCTCAAATTCAACATTTTAATTCTGTAGATTAAAATTGACGTTTATGTCGGCATGAAAGTACCAGTAAAACTGCAATGGCTGAAACAAATAGTTATACATTTCATTGTTCATTTAGTTTGGACAAAAGCACATGTGGGAAGAACGGCATGCATTACAGGCACAGCGAAACATTTAAAGTTCCTTAACACTCGAGGAGGAAAGGAGCACAAAACAGTTAAAGTATGCCAAGTATCTAGCAGCTTGGTCATGTATTGACAGGTTTATATACTTCCTTGTATATTTCAGACAGGAAATTAGTGGTAAATAGTCAGATATACACTTTTTAAACAACAAACATACCTCGATAAGCCACGGCTTGAGCTTGTCATCAATGATGATGTCATACCCATAGCACTCAAAACAGTGCTTGTCATTGTTCATAACAGGCTATGGTTAAAAAAAAAAAAGGAGGAGAATAAATCAGAAAAATAAACATTGGTGATGTGATGTACAATTTTGTCTCAACTAAATAAATATAATAAAATGTTTTTCCAAATCATAAAAATTCTCATGGAAAACAAACTTTTTGAGGACGTCACCTCACATGTCTAAGCTGTCAACACTGGCAGCGTTTTCTAAGGCTCTAAAAATGGTTGTTGGAGTAACTTTTTAGTATTGAGGGGTTGTTTGTTTAACTCTAAATGAACAGTTTTTTTTATTTGATATGTGTACTGAATGTGTGACTATAGTGTTGTTTTGTCCTGTAGATATTTTGACAGCCTTCCAAGAGACTGAATATGGAAATTAGCCATGTTGGCTACAATCTTTACATATTTACATGCAAAATGTTAATTCATGTGTGCTGTCCCTTTACAAATAAATACAATACAAATACAATACAAATACATTAGTCATTTTTACTCACAGCTACTGCTTTTAGAGACTGCACCACAATCCAGTGGATCTGGTCAAACAGTCGATTTGTTACTTCTTTTCCTCTTGTGCTCTCTAAGTATAAACGGAGGTTACTGACAGTCCACTTGCCCCCATGGACGTGGTTGTAGTCATCCTCCAAAGAAAAAAAAATAAAGCATTGCTGTTAATGTCTACAAATAATTGTATCAATTTAATATGAGAATGTTTTTACACGTTTATTATATAAACAATAAAAACATACCCCATGTTTTTGAATGGCCACATTAGTAAGGTGAACAAACATGTTGTCAAGCTCACTGGTGCTAGGAGTGTACTTTACAGTACAGAATCTACAAAAGCCCAGTTTGTACCTAGTAAACCAAACCAGATTATTAGTTGTGTGTGTGTGTGTGTGTGTGTGTGTGTGTGTGTGTGTGATATTGTGTTATTAGTTGTGTGTGTGTGTGTGTGTGTGTGTGTGTGTGTGTGTGTGTATGTATGTATGTGTGTGTGTATATATATATATATATATAATATATATATATATATATATTCACCTTCATCTTCTTCAATCTGTAGGTATACAACTAGTCTACTATATAACTCAAAAACACTTGTAACTTACATGTAACATTTGAGTGGTCGATATGTCGTCACTAAAACATAAAGCCGTAGATCAAACTTCTTTCCTCCAATAAGCAGGGGATTATCTATGTACAGTGAGATCACATAGGCTTCTTTACCGCTGGATGCTGCCACAAAACTAAAATAACCATAAAGTAACAAAGTAAGCAGTATACGTCGTGTAGATTTGACTGCATATGGTTGGTTTGAACTTACGTAGAGGTGCGGCTATCTCTGGACCACTTTTTGATCTGAGATAGTTTATTAATGAGGAAGATTCCCTTGCCTTGTGCCTTGCCACACGGTTTCATGATCCACGTACTGGATGGATTTTTACGAAATTCTTCCACAAAAAGATTATAATCAGCAGGAAGCATGAATGTCACTGGGACAAAATCTAAAGAACAAAAAACATTTTATAAGCAAACAATATTCCAATTGTGTGTAGTCGTGAAAAAAGTTAATTACCTAGATAAATATATTTTCCATTGTCATCCTTTTCTGCCAAAGGGCTGCCTTCCTTTTCCAAATCTTTGCGGTAGCGTTTAATATTTTTAATCATTAGGTCCTTCCGTGTGAGCTCATAGTGATTGGGAAAGTGATTCACCATTTGATCATCTGACAGACGGTAGCCAGTGTCCACACTGAACACATTTCTGATTGTCTGGATGCTCATCCTGCAGTAAAAGGGCATCATAATGAAGTTCATTATAGGTTTATAATTGGGTAATACCATGCTAGGTCTGGTGTAGGAAAAACATACCAATAGAAGTTCCAGTCCTCATTTTCTGAGACTTGAACCCAGTCCCTCTTCTCGAAGTTGTTGATTAGCACCGATTTCTCAATGTCTGTGACCCACTTGACTTTACCAGCCATGGTACCCCCCACTGTAAACACAATGGGAAATCATTATTTAATAAGTAGTGATGGCAGTATAAGACAGTTGCTTATTTTCAGTGCAATGTTACTATTCACATACCAATACACCAATGCAAGGAAATATCCAGTCATCAGCATCAGCTAGCTGGTCTGACTCAGTTAGCAGGCTCCCAGTCCACATTGGACAGCTGCAGAGGCTTCGCCCAAGGGTGCACCATCAGAAAATCCGTTGTTTTTGCAATCATTTTGGCACCTCATACTACTTTGCAAGCAATATTAACATTAGATCTTGTTTAAGGTGTTCTACTGCCAAGTAAAGAGCTACTTGAGCTACATTTATTGATCTAACGTTAACGCTAGGCGTCAGCTGGTAGACAGTGACGAAACCAAGGCAGTCAAAATAATCTTCAAAATAAAAGCTTCATTGTGCGATATAAAGTCAGATAAAATCATATCTATTAGGGTAAAAAATTATAATTGCAGCGTAGCTCAGTGCACTTATGCACACGCGGCAGCGTAAACCCAGACCTTTTGACAATTCGTTTGGTTTTAGGAAACATAGCAACCGTTTCTCAGGACACAGACCGCCCACTGCATTACCTCATTACACTACCGGGACTAGCCAGCAGGTGGCAGTGTTACCCAGCCACAGTTCAGAAGACACCTTTTGGGAAAATACAATATAAAACAATATAGTTCCAAATTAATTCAACTGTTTTTGTAATCTTAATTACACATAATGACCCAGTGTATCATATTTTACAGGCCTTTATATGAAGTATAGCCCTGCTTAAGTCACACACATATGCTCTTGGTGAAAATGCTTCTACACTCCTGCCCTAATGGGTCATTTATCTCTGATTAGCATACTTTGATAAGCCCAATTGTTTGTTTTGTTTTTTGGTTTAAGTCTAAGAATTTAGTTATAAATGGGTGACAGGCATGAATGTATTAAATTAGGTGACAGGTTGTATGTCTCTTCAAACGAGGATTGCATTTTGTTGTAATATAGCATCTTTGACCCCTCTCTCAAACCACCTTTTCTCTTTTTCTCATGGTTGGTGGCTTTGGGATGGAGATGCAGGACAATGTTGGTACATCTTGAGGAGTGTTTGTTTGGTTTCTCCAATGTCTGGAGAAACAACTATTCATTACAATCTTCACCATAATAAATGGAGGTAGACCCCATTACTTTGCAGCTTGGAGCTCTGTCCTTCGGCTAACGCCGTCTTTGTCTTAAAAGTGTTGGTGGGTTTGAAATAGATCAGGAAGTCAGAAAGAATGACTCTTGGATGAGAGTCGAAACGTTCCGTTTTTCTAAAAACAGAGTCCAGATGACTGAAACTGAATCTTTTTCTACAATGGAACACTCCTGGACGAATGAGGGACTAAACCGACATCAGGATGTCATGTCTAAAAATCAGTTGTAGATGTTTAAGTACATACACAGTAGTGTTGTGTTAAAAAAAATCAATACATAGACAGGAAAGAACAGTGTGAAATGGGGACTGAGAGAGAAGGGAGGACGGGCGGTACATTGTCGAAGTCAAGATTCGAACTCAACACTGCGGCCTGCTGCACTTGGAGCCGGGCATACGTGTGCTGCGCCTTAACCATTCTACCACCAGGCAGCACAAATTTTTATACATTATCCAGGAGGCCATTTAGAAGCGAACTCCTACTTAGGGGCGCGCTGTTTACCATCCTGCAGGAAAAGCAGAAGCTGTTCAATCTGCTGGAACACAAGCTAATGACTGACGCGCAAACGATGCGGAATAGTACTTTTAGAGCCACTAATAATGCATTTATAAATTCAGTTTAAATAAACTAAACCTACAAATGCATGTAATCCTAAAGATGCACGGATAGAGTGAGAGGCATTGGGCAGCAGTCAATAGAAGACTAGCTGCACCAGGAGTGGATCAGTAAAAAACACAACAGACAAGCTCTTTACCAGACACTGAGATCAACCGAGGCTACTACTAGGGCAATTAGTTAAAACCTCAGTCAATACTAACCAATGCTCTAAACCAGTATAGCAGTCAAATATGGGAGTTGAAAGGCTCGTCTGCAACAGTGAAGGCCTGGATTTTAAAAACAATGACTCAGCCACAACATGGGTAAGTCATTGTTTACACTCTTATGCAATTTTCAGAGAATGCAACATCATTGAATCATGTGGCATGCATTGACTGGACTGGAGAAGCAGTGGCAGCAGTGGTCTTTGTACTTCCATTTGACTTTACTTTTTATACTTCAACTAGTGTTTAACTCTGTTGCGATGACATTTATACCCTGCGATTTCATTTTGTTATGAGAGTGAAATAAACCCCATTAAAATACTTATCATTTACACAAATTAAATAGTCAATAATTAAAGCAAAAAAATATTCAATGATATTAGAGTATTTCAGAAAACTCTCCATTTAATATTTCAAGCTAATAACATCCACTTGTGTATATGTTTTGAATGCTTTTTTGTTGCATTTCTGAAGCATGGCACCTAACTGTTTCCCAGGACCAACTTCATATGTGTGCGGGAACGACTGTCCTTGTGTCCTTTCATAAATCTCATGCAAAGTCTGCTCCCATTTCACTGGCGACACAAGCTGCTTCACCAACTGTCTTCGGACGTGGGTCTCATTCATGTAGCGTTTGCCATCCACATTTGAGTACACGTTGATCTCAGGACGACACACCTAAAAGACATCAAATTCTGATCAGTTTCAATACGAACAAGTTGTGTCATTCTACTGCATAGGGTTTCCATGAAAATACAATATTCTATGTTTTAATTTATGAGGTAATGAGTATGTAATATAGTGTGTACCACATCTGATAAGTATTTTTCTTAAGGATAATAAGTGCGCAAATGGTTTAGCGGCGTAATGTAATGAAGTAATTGAAATGCATAAATGTAATATTTAATGGTGTCAGAGCAGTGCTGGCAGCCTGGCATACCTGCACCTGGCGGAGGACTTCTCTGAGTGGTTCCAAAGCAGACTGCATCAGCTCTGTGTGAAAAGCCCCACTGACAGAAAGCATTGTGGTCCTCACGAAATTAAGCTGCCTGGAATTTTTGCGCAGGAAGTCCAATGCCTAGAAACATGATTCCACTTTCAGAACAAAGTTGCTTGACGCTGTTGCTCGACGCTGTTGCTCTTGCTCAAAATGTACTGTACCTGTTGATGCCCAGCAATGACCCGTGCATCAGGGAATAAATAGTTGGCCACAGAACACACAGGCTCATCAATACCCAGGCTCCTGCAGTGCTCTCTGGCCTGAAGACATGCATACTTGTACTGTGCCTGAGGTTTGCCGATCACAGAGAGCATCCCACAGGGTACGAGCTCTGAAGCTTTCTGCATGGCCTCTGCGCGCACCTTCACCACATACAGAGCTGAAAGACAGGGCATACTGTACACATGCCGTCTGAAGATCCACTGTATATACAAACAAATGACTTACCTTCTTCAAATGTCATAGCACCGGAGAAAACCAATGCAGCAAATTCCCCAACACTAAAACCCGCTGCAGCGACACATGACTCAATGGCCTTGAGAGAGACATTGTGAGATTATGATTACTAGGCATTTTCATTTCTTTAAAACATAGGTTGAGTGCGAGAAATCTTGAGTTCCAGGCACCTTGGGGTTGACATGGTTCAATCTCTCTACAGCTGCCAGCGAGATGACAAACACAGCAGGTTGGCAGTGCACGGTTTTCATGAGCTCCTCTTCGGGACCCTCCAAACAGAGGCTAAGCAGGTCATAGCCAAGGATTCTTTGTGCAGCAGTAAACATCTCTTTGACATTGGGGTACTTCATGAGTCCTCGTCCCATACCCACAAACTGGCTGCCCTGCCCAGGGAAGAGCAGCACAGAGGTGTCGCTGGGGTCTTTTCGTGGTCTGAGCTTTCCCGCAGGAGAAGGGTCAACTGCGGTGGTGCTATGCGATCCATCACTACAGGAGCTGGGCTGTTCACCCGACAGTCCCCTCACCGACGAGAAGACACATCGGAGTCTGCTTTTAGGGGCCGCACTCAGGCCACGGACAGCGGACCAAAACATGAGGCAACACTCCTTTAATGATCTCGAATATTGTAAAGCAGCTAGCCACAATTAAACACGCGTTAAACACATTTTTACAAAGAAAATAACTTCTAGACTGAATCGACATTAAAAGCGATGGTAGCCGCCATGTTTTTGACTCGTACCAATTTACTTCCGGTTGATTTTTACCACGTGAATGGAACAGCGCCACCAATGGTTTCTTTAAAAAATAAAAGCCAGGAGGCTTTATTAGACTGGAGAATAAGTGTGAAATGGGTGATGAGAGCATGGATCTATTATAATAACGGATGAGAGAGAAGTAAATTGATGGAGTTGGGATTGGAACTCACGACACTCAGCCGGCTGCACCAGGAGCCTGGCATACTAGTGACTAAACACCTAGGTGTGAGGAACAGTGTGATTTGTCAAACAGTATAAACACACTTTAAAGACCCTGTTGCCAGGCGTTTGTAATCTCGTAAAACTGGCTAATTATTAATAATTAATTAAGGCAGTACAGTAAAGCGCTTGAAATTGGCAGCGTCCTACCTCTGTTTGATTCGGAATATTGTAAATCTGTTTTATAAACCTTAGAATAAATGAAAAAATAAAAATAAAAACACTACAGGCAGCCATGGGTCACACACAAATGCACCTAGCTTGTACTAAAATTTCCAAAAAATTACTGGGAACAGCAGACAACAGTGAAACGCCATGTGCACAGTTAAGTAACAAAAATGGTTTAGTGCTTAGTCCAACTTAAAGTGCATATGGCAGGTTAGCTTACACATTTCACTTAACTATAATGAACATGATTTTATTTCAGATTTTACTAAACATTTTGCCTATTTGTTTAGTTGTACTTCCTGGTTAGACATGGGCAGTAAATATGCTATTGGTAGAGGTAATTCTACAACTGTTACCTAGCAACTGAAAACAAGAGCCAAAATTCATATGAATTACACAACAATGATTTGACAATAAATATTAAATGATAACATCTTTATTTAAACACTGTGTCAGTTGCGTGTAAATTGTCTCAATGGCGCGTTCCTTTTTTTGATGACGTCACAGTTTTATTTTATTATTTTAGGCAACTTAACGGCAGTAAAACTATGATAAAGTTTTATCCCACCAAACTAAATATATAATGTGTGAATGAGTATTAACCTATACATTTTTTTTTTACTGAAATGGTCTTTTTTCTGCTGCTGTACTATACACAATTGTTTAATGATATTGATACTAATGATACTATGGATATATAAATGCAGTGTGAATATATTTGGTTCTTCCATGATCAAATTATTACAAAAACGTACAGCATGATACCAGCAGTTTTATTTGTTTGTCCTTGTCATGTTTCGGGGCTGTCCGACAGGTTTGCAGCCCCCATTTGCTCCTCCAGACTTTCTATGTTCATGATTTGGCCTTTGATTTTCAATTTGCTGATAAATTCATTACTGGCTAAAGCACCTTCTTTTTTGGGGCACATAAGCTTTGAGGTCTGTCGATGTTTCAAGTGTTCTGAAAAGCAAAACAAAAAAGCACAAAGAACATTTAGTTACATTTGCCCAGGTAAGAATTGGGAGGGAAATGGAGAGACTTGAGGGACTAAAAAAATAGTCTACTACATATATAAAAGCACCTCCAGGAGTGATAGGTGTCATCAGACGATTAAGTTGGACGTTCCAGTGCCGAACATATTGACTTGCATTCCTGAGCTTCTCTTGTACTTCCTGAATGAGACACACAGTATGTCATTTGTTTTGTGGTTGCTATATTAAAATGTTACTGTCTGTTTCGAGCTTTTCTTGCCTCAAGGTGCTGGTGGCTTCTTTGGCGACTTTCCTGTAGATCCTGCAGTTCTTTAGAGGCAGAGTGAAGGACTGAAGGCGTCTCCAGTTCCATCACATCGTCCATATCCTCCTGAATGGGGCTGTGACTTTTCAAGGCTTTTTGCTGTTCCTGAAGAATGTCAAACTGCTTCCTTTTCTCCGCCTCTTCCAGCAGTAGCCTGAGGAAAAACTTAAATGAGTAATGGAGTAAAACCACAACTCTAATTTAAAAACAGGTTCATGTATAAAATGAAAAACACACAATTAATAATGTCAGTAAAACATATCAGAAAACTGTGACAAAAGGAAATAAAACATTGATAGGTATTTAGAGGTTTTTATGGCATATTGTCTTAGTTTAATAATTTTTTTCAAATCCAAAATGAGGGTTGGATATTTGCCTCTCCAAATGGCGGGACATTACCTCTCGAGCTCTTGTCTGGCTCTCTCTTCCTCTAGTCGTGCCTGTATTTCCATGTTGAGGGCTGTTTCCAGTTGCTGCTGTGTCAGCTCCAACTCCAGGATCCTTTTGTTCTGTTGCTCAGATTCCCTTTTCTTCTCCTGCATCTCTGTTTGCAGGCTGTCTCTGAGCTACCACACACAAACACACACCCTTCACTGGACTAATCACTACTATCCGAGAATTTAATAATTCTGTAAAAAATTTACATGTATTGATTTTGTAAAAGTGAATAACGTACCATCTCTGCTTCCTTCAACTGTCTCTCCAACTCCATCTGCACCTCCCTCTGTTTCTTTCTCTCTTTTTCCTCAGCCTCTCTTCGTCTGGTTTCCAATTCACGGGCATGCTACCAGACACAACAAAGACTTTTATGTAAACTTTTCCAGAAACTCAAACCAATTCCTGAGTCATACTTTCAAAACAAGCTTTTACCTTAATGATGCTCTCTATTTCCAGCTCATGCCTGTCTTTTTCTTTCTCCATCTTTTCAACATCTTGAATATTAGACTCGTCTGATTGGCTACTTCGGCTGCTGCGGGTACTGCGACTCCGCTCTCGTTGGCTATGTTCCCGCTGAATTCTTCTCTTCAGCTTCAGTTCATAGTGGAGAGAGGCCTTCCCCTCACTCTGGAGGCGCAGGGCAGTCTGTATGGCTGCACAAATATGTGAGACATTACACTGACTGTAATAGTTTTTTATCTTATCACAATATCCTAGGACAAGAATCTAATTTAATCGATTGTGATTAGTTTTTGTCATATTGCCCAGCCCTAGTTATAGCTTTTCTTACATTGCAGCAATTGGGCCTTAATGACTGTTTTATTGGCTTTCCTTTATTATTTTGAAAACCACTTAACATGATATTCAGTTAACAGTGTAATCAACAAGATAAAACTTTAGTTATCTGAAGAGCTCATTATCACCTTGAGTCCATTCGACTTTTTGCTTCTGGTCAGACGCACTCATCTCATAGGTTTTATTGTGGGTTTTAACACAAAATAAGCATCGCTTTCCCTCTTTGTCTGCAATGCTCTAAAAAGATAAAGCATTTTAGTAGTTTTAGTAGCTAAAGTCAGTAGCTGAAGCAATCAGTTAAAAACACAATACAATGTAAAGAGTGTATTCAGATGATTAACTAACCTCAACTAAACAGCTTTTATCCAGCAGTATTTCACCTCTCTTATCTTTCAAGTTCTCACTGACAAAATATGCCATGGAGAAAGGCTGCAGCACAAACCAACGTTCAGTCCAGTTCCTGCGAACGTGGCCTTTTTTCCACATGTAACCCTACAAACAGGACAGGATGTAAGCTACAAACACTGAGACACAAGAAAAACAAGAAACAACACTGACCCGCTTGAGGACATTGTGGTACATCTCCAAAAACACCTCATGTAAAGCCAGACTAAAGGCCTCTGCATTGGTCACTCTGAGCAGTCGCCCTGCGCTCATGAGCTCCAGGAAAGACCACACTGACATGCCTTCTTCCAGCACAGTTATGTCCTGGGACAATACGTCTTCTAAGAACTTCCCATCCCACTCCTGATTCATTGCAGTGGAAATCTTCTTCAACAGATATTCCAGCTAAATGTGATCAGAGATTACATTCAAATGTAATTCATTTTTGCCTTGATAATAAGGAAACAAAAAACATTGGAGTCTCTTTAACTAACTCACTTGTGGGTTAAGTTAATACCTACTGTTTTAATTATGTACAAGTGAGACCAAATGTATTCATGCGTTAATCACACAGCCGAGTCGTGAAGATAATTGTAATATCTTGTAATGTGGTCTTTTTATGTCAAACCCAAACTATTTCTTTATGCAGGCAAAAAGAGCAACACAAAGCAGCACACAATTGTGAAGAGGAAGGAAAATTATACATGATTTCCAGATTAGAATTTTTTTTAAATTAAAACATGCTGTGGGCTTAAGTATTCAGCCTCTTTTCCCTGAGTGCAAAGAATTTCTGTCAGAAGATACATCATGATTGCTAAAAGACTGAATTTCGATCTAATGATTCAATAAAGCCCATATGTGTGCAATCTAATCTCAGTATAAATGCAGCTGTTCTGTGTGCTGTTCTTCTCTTGTTGAGAGAAGGTTGGGAAACAGCATAATGAAGTCCAAAGAAGTCAGGTGGACAGGGAATCTGTCCACAGGACAACTATTAGCCGTGCACTACACAAATCTGGCCTTTATGGAAGAGTGGCAAGAAGAAGCCATTGTTAAAAACCAGCATTAAAAAGTCCGGTTTGCAGTTTACCAGAAGACATGTGGGGGACACAACAAACATGTGTTAGAAGGTGCTCTGGTCTGATGAGACCAAAACTGCACTTTTTCACTTGAAAGAAAAACGCTATGTGTGGCAGAAACCATGACTGTGAACACACATCCGCACTGTCAAACATGGCTGCAGGGTTGCCTTTCTTCAGCAGGGACAGAGAAGCTGCTCAGGGTGGATGGGAAGATGGAGCCAAATACAGGGCAATCTTGGAAGAAAACCTGTTTGACTTGACTTGAGCCTGGGGCAGAGGTTCACCTTCAGCAGGACAACGACCCTAAACATAAAGCCAGAGCTACAACGGAATGGTTTAAACAAAACATGTGTTTGAATGGCCCGGTCAAAGTCCAGACCTAAATCAGTCAAGAATCTGTGGCAACATCTGAAGACTCCTGCGTTTTGCACTTCAAGATTCATAGAAGAGACAAACCCCAAAAGACTTGCTGCTGTAATTGCCGTGAAAGGCGGTTCCACAAAGTATTGACTCGGGGGGCCTGAGAATTTGCCTGCCAATTCACAGCTGTGCGCTGCTTTGTATTGCTCTTTCACAAAAATGCCAGTACAATTTCTTTAAGTTTGTGGTTGTGACAAAATGTGGACAAAGTTCCAGGGGTACGATTACTTTTGCAACCACTGTAGAAGTGAGCCTACCTCCTCCGGGATCATGACAAGTGGGTAATGGTCCTCTGACAGTAGATTGAATAAACAGAAAAGCTTGAAGCAGTCTTTCTGACACAGAAGTGCACCGTCAAAAACACCCCTTAAGTTCTTTTTCTTTGTCATCATCCAACAAAGGTCATCAAATTTTTCTTTGTCAAAGTTTCCCTCAATGACCTGTAGGGGAAAAATATGTAAAATGTCCTGTATTTGCTTTGTATATGCTTTATCTTCCTTATTACCTGAAAAGCTATAGTGAAAATTACCTTATCTAGGATATATTTGTTGAGATAGGGCATATAGCCATGATTAGACACTGGCCCATCATCATCATCCTGGAAGTGCTCCTCCAGTGTCACAGGGTCATGAGGAATGTTCAGCACGGTGTATAAGTTATGGGAAAGGACCTAACAGACAAAATACAAAAACTCAAAAATATCAGAATCTTTACTGAGACACGTGGTCCTCAGCTGTGCTCTGTGCATGTCAAGACAGCTTTTTGTATTTCCTTGAATTCTTCCCACTCAGGCATGTAGGGACGGACCACAAGCTCAGTTTGCCAGCAAGAAGACACAGGTAAAGAGTCGGACTACAATCTGGAATCTGAAGTTTCTTATAGCTGTTTGGAAGGCTTGTGGGCCAATTCTATCACTAGATTGTTCTCTACTACTCTACTACAACTCACTGTAATTTCTGTTCTCTGAACATTTATTTCAATATATAATAGAGGCTAATATATTATTATTATTATTATTGTTATTATTATTATTATTATTATTATTATTATTATTATTATTATTATTATTATTAGAGTGTATTTATATAGTGCTTTTCCACCTTCAGTGTACTCAAAGGACATGGTTCAACATTCAAGTTATTTGAACAGGAAAAAGTCTGAACTTTGAGCTTTTCATGATAGATCACGTGATATTACACTTTACGCATGTGACAAATATGATGTATGTGACAAGTGTTATACTGGACAAAGGAAATTCTCCTGACTGGGATCAATCTAGTGCTGAAATATCTAGTTACCAATTTCCCAACAACCATTGCCCATGTTTTTGTTGTGGGATTCAAATCAAAGTGCACATTTTGTAAAAGGAGCATTAACATTTGAGAGACTGCAATGGTCTTCTAATGTAACCTACTAGAATCACACGCCTTTCAGAACAGTTTGAAGAGGTCGAAACTTCAGGCGTGTAAGCATTATTATTGGGATTGCTGCCCTATCAATCTTTTTTCGTGTATTTTCTTGGCCTTGATTGTTGCCGCTTATCATGTGCTGTGTGTCAGATAAAACGGGGTCATAACAGCTACACTACATTACATCTATGAGGGGACACGTAGACCGCCTCTCATGTCTCTCAAACTTAATACTGAAGAAAATATATAAGCAAGTCTTACCTTAAGTTGTGACTTTGACACTTTTCCACACTTCTCAACGTCCAGTGACGTAAACGCGTACCAGATGGATTTGAGAAGCTCAGATTTGAGATCCATTTGGAGACCGTGGCGTGCGCACGACCAGCCGCATAGCTGAGTGCTCCGGCTTTTTACACAGTCAAATGTGAGCGACCTTAGCGGCGACGGTAAGAATTGCCCAATGGTTTAAATGTAGGGCACCGCTGCTACGCAAACACACACAAGTACACAAATGTAGAGACACACAGAGGGCGGAGAAGTTCCACAGCTTAACAACATAAACAAATTCCAATAGGAGGGATTTTTGTCCGGATATTCAGTCGCCTTTTACTTCAATTGTTAAGATGTGAGCTGCCTCGGCAGCATTATTAACCACTGAGAGTGTTTTGGTCAGAACAAAATCAGTTGGCTTGTTTAATTCCCAATAGGGTGACCATCTGCTTGCCGCCATGGTGATGGAATGTTTTATAGTATAGAATTAAATTTACTCACTCCAGGGAGACAAGCAGCGGACCCCACCAAGCCTCGTGCGTTCTGCTGAGGAGGTGATCGGCTGCAGACTTCCATCTCTGCAATTTATTTGAAACAACCCCCCTCAGGCAGGAGGCTACGGTCCATCCGGAACAGAACCTCCCGCCACAAGAATAGTTTCTTCCCCTCTGCCGTTGAACTCATGATCACGTCCTAAACACCTGTCACTTTAACTAATTTAATCAATCACTCACTGCACTGTTCACTTTCTGCACTACAACTGTAAATTGTACTGTATAAACTGTGTATATAGCAAATCTATTTTTAAGCGATTTTTTTTATCCTATAGTAGATTTAAATTGTTTCTTTAACGCATGCCCTTTTGAGTTCATATATGTTGTTTTATCATTGGTCATTGTTTTATGTTGCAAGTTCTTATGTTTGTGAATGCTGTTCATTGGCAATGGCAATAAACCTTTTTCTGATTCTGATTGTGATGTGGGATATAAATGGGGTATGTGGGCATGGGTTATAAGTGGGTAAAATGGATGTGAGGGCCATAAACTGCCATAAAATCACTTTTACAGTCCAATATTTTCTAATTTATGCTAACTCTAACTCTGCTAAACACGTATATATCTAATATATATCATATTTTTCATTATTTTAACTTTTTACTGACCAGTAAACACAAAAAACAGAGTCAAAAAATTGCTAGCTTCCCTTATGAAAAAGTAGTATCCTCAAGTGTGTTCAAAGTAAACTTATTATAAACTCAAATTAAAAGCACATACTGTAAGTAAACTGTTTACAAACTTATCAGAAATATACTTCAAGTTTACAGTACACTAAAAGTCTAAATAGGGTTTGAATCCAGGAAGATACAAATAAAGTTGGATTGGATTGGACAAGCCATGCACGTGGTTAATGGTCTCTGTAATCACCAAATTTGAGTGGGCTATTTTTCATACATACTGTAGCTTGTTTGTGATCCTTCATACACTTGGTTTGTTGAGAGTTGTGTGCAGCAATTTACATTCAACAAGGACACAGCAAAGACCACATTCCCTGCAGGCTAATCAATAAAATAATCAGGTCATGAGCGTGGGTTTAGCTTTCAAACATAGGCCTATCTGCTTGTGCTTTTAATATTCGGTTCAAATTTTGCATTGTAATGTATTGGATTAGGGTCACTAGTGAGAAGAACAATACTTAATACAGCATTTGCTGTAATAGAGCCCACTTCCATTGTAGTCCATCCGAAAGGACTTCTACAGCATGCCCTTTCCCCCCTTTCTTCAGATAAACATTTATATTTAAACCAAAATTTCAGATGGTTAATGACACAGGTTTGGTACCATTTAGTAGCAATTATTAATCATGTTGTTTAGAATTACTGCAATACTTTGTCTCTCAAAAACAAGACCATTGACATGCCATTTTACATGTAGCACAGATAGACTATTGTAAGGAAATAAAAAGACACTTCTATCAGAATAAAATGCACTTATATGTTACAGGAAATTCAAGGGAGCATTAATGTAAGGTAAGATAAGATTTAAGATTTGTACATTTTAAAATGCAATTTAACACATTTGGCCAAACTATATTTTTACACTTTGTTCAAATGCTTACTAGGAATTACACTGTGTATAATGCAAGTAAAGTAAAGTAACGTACACAAATATATCAATACAAAACACAGACACTTTGGCCAAATGCATTTTTTGAAAATGACTCGCTACTGTCTCACATGCTGTATAATGAGTTTACATGTCTATATTCTTGACACATGCAAATGTTCTGGAATCACATAACAAACATGACAATGTTATATTGACATAATTATCTACAGAATTGATTGTTTGTTGCTTTGACTCTATCAGTGTCCCACTACTCGATGATGTTGCCGTGGCTCAAGTCTGTTTGCCAGCATGCAAGCTAAAGCAATGCCTCCTATCTGGGTAAAGGCCAGACCTAAAACAGTAGCCGCAATATTGAAGACATTATTATTTACTAAGTTGAAGACTTTAAGAAAGCAACCATGAGGGTGGATTGCGGCAGATGCTACTCCTTCATTGTCATCTGACAACAGAGGACGGTTTCTGCAGCCTTTACGCTTGATGCAACAGCTATCTGGAAGGAAAACAGAGGTGCCATTTTCAATCGATGGAAAGGCATTATGATGAATGGCCCAGTCTGAGGACAACCAGTCACGCCAACCCTCGGCCCCACAACATTTCAAGGCCCTTTGGAGGCTATCTAAAGCATCTGCTCGACCTTCTTCCTCTGTGTAACCGGCTACTGCAAGATGTAAGCCACTCCGAAATCCTTCAGCAATGTCTTCATGATAGAAAAGGCCGGAGAGTCCACCTGCAAGTCCTGCAATAAGTGCAGCAAGTTGAAAAAATCCATAGGCCCTAAGGACATAGGGCAGGTTTGCAGACACTCCAAGACAACCAAGAAAACCCCACGCAGTAACAACAGCTCCTGTGGACAAAAGTATTACCGGGGCATTAGGGTACCGATTGGCAGACAGCAGCATAAAGTCAGAAAGCGAAATCTGAGCCCAAACCCCTAATGTAAAAATTCCTAACCCAACGGCCCAAAAAAGACAGCTGAAAGTCAGGAGACCCAGACGAAGAAGATGCATGACTCCCACTGGACGACAACAGGGTACAGGGGTAAAAGATGAAGGTGCCACCGAAGCCTGGGAGGAGTCCATAGACAAGGAGAGACGCTGCTAGAACTGAAGGTGCGACTTCTGTTTGCAATATGCCGTCAGCAAATCACCAATAGCCTAAGGCCAGCGAGGAAGAGGAGAAGAGATAAACAACCTCCTTACTGCAAGTTCACAATACCCACCCAAGGCTTGGCTGCAGATTGGAAGTTGTGAGGCAATGCAGAGCTGATGGTCCTGTCTTAATTATGCTCTCTCTCTCTTTTTATCCCTGTACCTTCTTTCTTGCCCTTGCACTCTTCCCCATTCTTTATGGCTTGTTATTAATCTGCTTTCAACACCATAACCTCAGCTGCACAGTAAATCAGGATGCTGGGTGTTGTGCTGTTCAGTTATCTGCATCCACAGCCGTCTTTCCCCAATAAACTGTTTATCTATGATTCTTCCACTTGCATGGTCTTCAATAGAGCAAATCTCAATGATAAACACATCATTTTAACCTTTTTTTTCATCTTCAACCTGTAATGCACTGTGCCTACTCTGCCCCTGCCCTTTTCAAGGATTGTAAATGGTCATTTAACTTTTAAAACTAAAATCTGGGCATATGTGCACCTGAGCATTATGCAAATGTTACATTGACCTGATAAATAAATTAAATACAAAACATTTTAAATGATAAATTTCACTTCTTTTACATCAGATTTATAGTATAAATAATGCACTGTTTCTAAGTCTACTGTGCTGAAGGTAAATTAACTAAAAATTAGTTTTAGGGACTTGTTATATAGCAAAAATTGTCCAGGCCGAATCCAAATAAAAGTCCTATTAATTTTTCATTTCATTTTAGGATCATTTTTTATTTGTGGGTTTGGAGTACAAACTGATCCTGATTCATCCCATGTTTGATTTGACTGGCTATGAGTGGGTTACCGTTTCATTTTGAATACAGCATATCGAGCAGCTTGAGAGTTCCCTTTTATAGGATGGTGGGCAAAATGGAATACATAAAGAAAAAGTTTAAGGGGGGTTAAATTATGTAAATTTCTATTACATTGGCCTGACTTATTTATTTCAAGTTTGAACAAGTAACAGTTGCTTTTCAATTTGGTCAAGTTTTAGCAAGTAAAGTAAAAAAAAAAGAAGAAAAAAAAAGAAGAAATTGACAGAAAAAAATATATATATAGAGACCAGAGCTCTACTGATTTGACAGCCTTTGGGTTATCACTAGGTTCAATACTTTTAAAATTTTATTCCATTTGTTTAGAAAATACATTAATTACAGGGTTCTTATTCACAAATTTGCACATTTTTGTTATTTTTGTTTGATCTATAGCATAGGTGTCAAACTCTGGCCCGTGGGCCAAATTTGGCCCGTAGTGTAATTATATTTGGCCCGAGAGGCTATACCAAATGACTACTAGGGCTTGGCGCGCCGGTATTATACAGCGCATTCATTCATCGTACTACTACAAATCCCATTATATATTGATAGTAATAAGTGTTGTTTGTTCCATATTCAATGTTAAAGCAAATCTTGTTTGGGTCAATATTAAAAGTTTCATTTGTTCAATACTGGTCCGCGACTTTGTTCAAGTTTTACATTTTGGCCCACTGTGGATTTGAGTTTGACACCCCTGAATTATTCTAGAGAGACATATTTTTCCAAAAAATGTATCTCCCAATTTTGAGTGGGGAGATAGATTTTGATGAGAGGAACCATTACATTTACCTATTTAAGTCCACTGTCCCTAATCAGGGACAATTTGGGGTTTTGTTCCCATTCAATGCATTGGAGATTTATTTTTTTAAGCTACAGAGACATGCTATATATTTTACATTTGGAAAAACACAATTAAAATACATCAGTCAAGGATGGGAAAAATAAGTGGGCCTTAACAGTTAATACCACTGGGGGGATAGCTTTTATAACCATAAATTCAGCATGTGCCATATTCATTATAAATTGAGCAAACTCTTTATAAGACATTGAAGTAGCTTCTGGAATTAGAAGTTGTCTCACCAAAATTATCTTTTTTTCATACTATGTCTAGAAAAATACTTTTATTTTGTTTTACAATGTTTAAGTTGTTCCATATATAGCACTGCTGAGGAGAGAAGTTATGTTTATAGATCAAACGCCATTCTAATAGGACCTGCTTGTGGAAGTTGGATATAGTTTAAAGATATTTTGACTATTTTATAATTACATAAAATAAGAAAAGGCAGACCTCCCACTTTATCAAACATACATTTTTGAATAAAGTTCCACATGGAGGAGTCGTCTTTCAAGACATTTTGACGCTGTTTAATTCTAAGGACATTGTTCATAGTCGAGTTAATAACAAAATATTTTTTGACAGAATGAATTATATTTTTCCATAAAATCCCACAAAAGTTTTAAAGCAATTGAAAATGTTTTGGTCAAGGGAAAGTGAAGATTTTCAGCTTTTTCAATAATAGGGCTGTAGATTTTCTCTTTCTTTATCTGTAGACCTAAATTAGAATGGAAGTTTCTGAGAGAGAAATTCAGAAAGGAAAAAGAAAAGAAAATCATCTTTGAGTGAATCAAATTGAGAAGAATCTTATCTTGTGGGTATGGTGGCAATAAGTATAGGAGATTTTCCAGTTGATGGGATTTTCAGTCCTCCGCATGAGGTTGACAAAATGGTTGCAAATGTTCAGACGGTGTCTATTACCAGAAGTGGAAACTAGGCATGTCACGATATCAAATTTTAGCGTTTCAATTATTGTGAGGAAAAAACATCACGATTTAATGATTATTCACGATTATTGAGACTAAACAAATGTGAAATCTTTTTTATTTTTCAATCCCATTGTCTAACATGTTCCTCAAATTTGTGACCAGCTTTACGGAACTTAGCTTTCTGAAAGACTACATTTAATTAAATATGACAAATACAACCAGATTTAAAAGTGATTTACATTTAGGTCTATTTTTTGGACCGTAGATTGAACAATAGATATTTAATTTTGCTTCTAAAATTGTCACGATTACCGGTATTCTTTATTGGTTCTTACGATTATATTGTGACCTGAATAATCAAGATTAATGATTAACATAGTAATCTTGACATCCCCAACTACAACTGGAAAGTGCTTTGGATATTTGTAGTTATGAACACAAGCATTTATTGCAATGGTCCAAAACTGTACAGTTGAGTTGGAGCGATGTGGATGGTCTCACAGGAAAGGATTTATTTAACACATTGAAGGAAGGTGCACTAAAAGAACTGGATAAAGGACACAAATGGGGGGCTTAAGGGAAGTTATTTTAGCAACTAACACTACATATATTAGGACGGCAAATCCTAACCAGTTGGTGGCGGTATTGCAACATTCATGGATGCCATAAAACCTAACAAGAAGAAGAATGTACGCGTACACACCAAACAGCATGAATGATAACCTAATGATGGTAACCTAATGATGACCTAATGATGACCTAATGATGACCCAATGATGACTTTTTCATAAACTTTTTCGAGGCAGGTCATTAGTGCGACCAAGAACAAACCATCTAAAGTTGAAATACTGAGAGATTTAGTTGCCGAGAAAATGACTGTAGCTGTAAGGAAAATCCTAGTGGTGGTGGACGACCGTAGACGCGCAAGAGAGGGAAGTTGTGTTGTTGAAAAGAGGACATGTATCGCCAGAGACAAAATGCAGCCTAAAGTCAATCTCAGCAAAATCGGTTGGTGTCAATGTTGGGCTGCTCTTTTGCTTGCAGTTGGGTTGATGTTGTTAAAATTCCTAAATTATACCAAGATAAGTATAGTGTGTTGTGCTATGTAGGACAGACACTTTCATATAATCTATTTCTATGTTCATCCCTTTTGCTGACTAGTATCAGCACCACTTGCCTGCACATGACTGTAGTTATTATTGTTTTTTCAAAGAATCACATATTCTAAACTTTAAATGGATGATGTTGTTTTCGACATCGCCATCTGAACTTTAGATCTATGTAATTGGGCCTCAAAACTCCTGCCATGGACACAATGAATGGATACCTTTTGGAGTGTACTTTTGGCGGCAGGAGAAAAGGTCCGGTTTGATCATACATTAAGAACATATCTACATTAAGTCATAAACTTAAACTGAGCATCTGTATTGTATTGTATTTATATATTCACAGCAATACACCTACAAAACACCCATGAAGAGAGACTGAATCGCTTTAGCAGATTTGCCCAGTGATTCCTCGGCGTCCAGCCCTGACCACAGAGTGAAGCGTCACAATGAGGATAAAATAAAGTATGGTCACAAGAAAGTATGTAGGATCAAAAGAATGAAGCGGTTGCCAAAAAGATACAGCTCCAACCCAAGACATGACAGACTCTGCTGACTGGAAGAATAAACGGAAACCAAATGAAAAGAAAAAATACCACCTTCAAATGTGAAGAAAAAGTGTTCTATGAAACTGGCAATTGGTTTGCTGCAGAACGTTCCTGACATTGAGCTAACAAATAATGGTATGACATTAAAATGTATTTATTGCACTTGAACATGCTAGTTATTTTGTAACACTGTCATTTGTTTCAGCTTTCAGGCTCGAAGGTCCAGTTCAAACAATAGTTTGTCCACACCATCTAAGTGAGTCTGCCTTCTATTGTTGGCTCAGTTCTACTTTTCCTGAGTTTGGAGAAAATGAACAATTTGAGACCTTTTTGACCGACGGTAGCAAAAGATCACCTAGATTAACTGCTAAATCAATTCAAATTGAGCCTTACAAAGCCTTCCAATCTTGCAGGGAAAGACAGTTTGCCTTTTACATACGGCTTAAGGTCAAATTATTTTAGAATTTTTTGAAAATAATTGTGAAAGAACAAAAATGTGCCACTTAACAAAATGTATTTATTTTAAAAAGGATAACTAAAACACCTTTGAATCACCAACAATCACTTCATCATCAGACAATAACATGTCCAGTACAAAGAGAGAGTTATAATTTATTTAATATATTAATTTATTTCTCTTAAGGAAATGTTTGTCACTAAATATTTTTTCATTCTTTTCCCCACAATAGTCACAATAAAGAACCACCATCAGAAACAACAGGTACAAGTAATCCAATAGATGATCTTGACAACATGTGGTGGAAGAAGATGACAATGACTGGTGAGGACTCGAAACCAGAAAAGAACATAGAAGGGAAAGAATACGGCAAGACTCAAGCAGAGAGCAGAGAGCGTTGTTTCAAAAGAACCAAACCACAGTCATCTTCGGACAGCGCCCCCTGTAGGTTGTGTGGAGTTTTATTCAGGTCCAAGACAATCTTAACTAAGCATGCTTTAACTCAGCTGAACAATCCAAAAGTACATCATTTCGAAACATGTGGATGCTACTAAGACACATTGATACCCACAAAATAGAGAAGCCTTTCATATGTCGGTTGTGCCAAAAAGGTTTTTCTGACAATACCTTTTTAAGAGAAGATGAATTGAGCCGAAACAATAAGCTTTACAAATGTGACGTCTGTCCTCAGTCCTGTCGATCTAAAGCTTGCTGCTCACAACAGGAAACACACTGGTGAAAAGCCCTTTTGCTATATATGTGGTAAATCCCTGTCAGATTTCCCTGTCAGATCACTTTGCCGCCACAAAATGATTCATACAGGTGAAAAGAATTTCAGCTGTAGACATTGTGGGAAGCTATTTTATGCTTCCCATCTACAAAAAAAACATACAAAAGAAAGTATTTATACTGAGAGCATGTTAAGAAGGCACCAGCAAATACACGAGGGAAAGCACAGTTTTCATTTTATAACAAATTATTAAAGGGTCATTCAAAAAACCACATGATGATACTCAAAGGAGAAAGGCCTTTTAGTTGCTCCGAGTGTGGTTGGAAAGTTAGAACATGTAATCATCTTAAACTTCACATGAGAACCCATCTAGGCATTAAGCCATTTTCCTGTACAGCGTGTGGGCATCAGGGTGGGCATACATATTTCACGTGAGGACCCACACTGGACATAAAGTGTACACAGTGACAAAGCCTTAAGACTACTCATTTAATTTAAAAAGTAGTTACTTAAGATTTTGTCAAAACGCTTTGGTCTAGTTTTGCATACCTTGACAATTTTGTTTTAATTTGTATCCTTTCTTCACTAACGTCCACTTAACTGATGCACATCTATGATAAATATTTACTATAGGTACTATCCCACCAAACAAAGCCTAATAACAAAATTGCGTATATCCGACATAACAACTAAGTAGTAAAAATAATAATGTACGGAAAAGTTCAAACTCAATCCAAGCTTCAATCAGAGCATTCCAGGCAATATAAACTCGACATCCAAATTGGACTTAATACTGACTAAAGCCAATAGTAATTTTAGTAAAAAGACGAAGGCAAAAACTGAATTAAAGTTGGTTGTCAACACCAACACCATTGCAGCCTGGGTAGTATATTTGATGAAACAATTGTTTTCATATTGTATTTCTTGAATCACTGTTCAAGTATTCTGCTTGTGTTACAATACAATTTGTCAAAGTTTTGTTGAATGACATTTATTTTGGTACGCATGCCATGATCTCTGCATAACCGTTCTGTCATTTTACTGAATCATTTAAAACATGAAAAGCCCTATTTCACTGAGTAACCTGAACTTTAGAGCCTATCAAAAAATGATGTATGGTGATTCAGCCAAAAAGTCTTTATCGACAATATTTTTAAGAACATGAATCGTAAAGTTATGATCATAAACTCAGTGGTTGAATGCGCATCAGTATCCTTTCTACACCGATAGAGGCAGCAGAGAGCAGAACACCCTCAGCTGACCGGAAATAGCCAGAAAAAGACAACGTCATAAACATTGCAGTCACGTGGGTCCGCGTAGGTCACGTGAATTCTGACTCTTTCCTCTCCTTGGGTATTTTGTGTCCAAAACGTGCACCTTAAATATCAAAGTCTATAAAACATGGACGAAGACGGTCTACCAATAGTTGGCTCTGGCGTTGATCTAACAAAGGTGCGTCTCTACTGTTTTAACACAGGGTTCAGTACTGTTCTGTGTTATGTGAGCAAAAAATAATCTACCCATTACATTTGTACTTATTTGTTGTTAAAATTGATGTACTTACATCATTTACTTAGAAAGTTTGTGGTTGAAATAGACCTACGTAGCCTCAGAATTAAAGCTATTTGAGAATCTACACCTTTTTCTAACAAGCTTTTAATTTGTGTTTTCTCAAGGTTCCTGCTATTCAACAAAGAAGAACCATTGCCTTTCTCAATCAATTTATTGTGCACACAGTTCGATTTCTAAACCACTTTTCTACGGTCTGTGAGGAGGTTTGTAGGCTTTTATTTTCTAGTTCTCAGAAACAAGGTTTTCTCAATATTTTTTACTTAACTTGCCCTATGTTGTCTTTAGAAACTCGCCAACATATCTCTACGTGTACAGCAGATAGAAACAACGTTATGCATTTTGGAGGCCAAGGTAAGTTTGTGCATGTTCATCAAATGCTTAGTGATATTTAACATGTAAACATCTGTGTACTTGCAGCTCTCCTCCATACCAGGACTGGAGGATGTAACAGTAAAAAATGAAGTCAGTCTGCAGCAAAATACTAAAACAAATGGTCTTCCTGCCAATAGCATGCAGACCGAAACTTTGAGAAATATGCCAGCTACAGAGGTTTTTCTTTTTTTTATTATTAGGATGTAAAGCTGAAAAGCCACATAAATAAACCTTGAGAATATTAAGAATGTGAACTGAATGTTTTTGTAGGCTATTCAGACTGCACCTGATCCTTCAACTGCACTGAAAGTGGAAGAGATCATACCGGAAAATGTGATCACTGTTGCCAAGGATCCACAATATGCTCGTTATCTTAAGATGGTTCAAGTGGTAAGTTGAATTTTCTAAATGTTTGTCGTAGTACACGTACTGTATATCACAATATTTTTCCCCACAGGGTGTTCCTGTAATGGCCATTAAAAACAAAATGGTCTTGGAGGGTTTAGATCCCAATCTTCTTGAGTGAGTCAAAAATAGCCCATGTTCTGTAATATAAAAATGTTCAAAATTAACCAAACCTCTTTTTGCTGTAGCACACCAAATGCCCCTTTGCCCGGTGGAGTTTCTGGAAGCGTCGATGATCAAGATGTCAATAGTTCAGATAGTGAATCGTCTTTTAGTGACTAACTACAAATATGGTGTGTGTCATGCCAAGAAAAGAAGAATATATTTGTGTACAAAGGAACATACTGTTAATACTGTCTTTTTAAATATAATCAGATGTTGTCTAATGCACTCGTCCATGCTTTTTTGTGTGTGTTTGATTACACATTTAAATAGAGATTGTATTTTTTAGAAGTCTTTCATTTACTCCTCGTAAGGAGGTGTTTAGAAAGGCAGATAGATTTGAAGCACCCTGACTGAGGGAATTAAAAGTCCTGTGGAGGTATGCCAATGTGCTTCGATCGTTGTGGTCTTCAGGGCTTCAGTGTGTTTGGAGTAGAATTCAGACTTTGGAGGAATAAATTGTGAAGTCTATACATTGTAGAGTCTGTCTTGTTTATGTTTATGAAAGTAAGATTGAAATCCATATTTTTTAGTTTTTAATGATATAAAAGGATAAAAAAAAAAATGATTTATCCATACAATAGAGAAAAGAAATTACATGTAAAAAATGTGGCAAATGAAAGACAAGTTTCTGTTATTGCTCAGAAGATTTTACATCTAAACTCCCCATGAGCGAGTTTATGGCCAGTGTAAATTCCTGGCACTGATCCCTACTGAGAGAAATGAGGTCTAGACATGGATGTTTTATATTAATATCGTATTATGTTTTTTTTTTTCTTTCTTTGGTTGGACATTCAAGATAAGCTTTGGATATGCTCAGGGCATTAAGATTGAGTTGGATCCTGTGCGTTTTCTCTGTAGATGTTGGATAATGCCTCTCACTGTGGGTTTCAGACATGTTTAGGCATTGCTTTCAAACGCTTCACTTTACTATGCTTTTCAGTCACTATAGTTAATCCAAATTTACCACACTATGATTCCCAGTGTGGTTGATTAAAGAGAATGCATGTATCTTTACTTTGGCTCAGGGGCTCATTATTAAAGCAACTTATATTTACGGTGATTAGGTGATGATAAATGTGTCAAATGTGTAAAACCTTAAAAAATGCTTATGGGTGAACTAAAGTATTCAGATGACAAAGAGGTACAGTTTTAAGTACAGTAAAAAAAAAAAAAAATTCATTTTATTATTATTATTATGCTATTTCATCAAAATATGAAATGCACAGTTTGAAAATACATGTGGCATGGATATAAAAATATACATATTGGATTGAAACATACAATAGGCAGTGTGCTATAACAAACCCTACAATTATAAAGTATATTAACGAGAAACAAAAGTAAACATTTTATCATTTTTTAGCAAATAATACATTCAACATCTACCTGTGTGTAATAATACTGCAGTTTAGTATAGTATAGTAGATGCTGTCTATCCACAGTTAGTCTCGAGTTCCACACACAGTTTTGACTTTCAATGTAAATTGCTTGAAAAAGAATGAAAAGACAGGTCATATACTGAAATTATAAAAAGTTTAATCGTAAAAGTAAACCATTTTCATCCATCACTTACTTTGAAGTCGTGAACATAGGTAAAAAAGTAGGCGACAAAGCTGAAGGCAACAATCCACTCACATCCAGCACTTGTCTTTTGAAGCAGGTCCTGTAAATTGAAAACGAAAAAATAAAATTAAATAAGTGACATTTGGTGGTGATCGTGAGATTTGCCATCTTATCCTATGCTATTTTAATAATTACTTATAATTGTATTCCCATATATTTTTCTCCTTGTTGTGATATGAGCTACTGTGCCCAAGTAATTTATTTTGTGGACCAATAAAGTCTAAGTTTATTAGATAAAAAAGAATCCTACCTTTTCAAGGAATTTACAAATTAGAGCTGTTTTTAAATTAAGAAAACACATGTGATCTTCGGGAAAGGAAACATTAGCATTACTGTTAGTCTTAAAAAGCATTTATCTGTAAAATGTGAAGAAAAAAATGAAAGGATACAGGGGAAAAATACCCCAACAGAAATGAGACTGATTGCCAAACGTGTGCGACATATAAAAATGGAGGCTCCATAGGGGCAGGAGCAATATGATATGTAAGTCTCAACACTGATGTACAATGCTCCACAAAGAAAAAAAAGCAGTGCTCCAAGTAGATGAACAACTTCCACAGCAGATTCCTAAAATAATAAACATTTATTGATAAACATACATGAAATAATACGATTTGACATTACTGTTTAAGTGTGAATAAATAAATGATATGTACAGAAATGTTAAGATACCTGAAAAGTTGCAACAATACACATGCCAAAACAGGAGATGAGCCCAAGTCCAAGAGCAGCTTTGTTACAACGGGCACTGACCAGCCCTGTGTCCTCACCCAGCTGTGCCATGTACTTATACATGGCGTAGATGGTAAGTACACCTAATGAAGAAGTAACATATATTTAACATACTCGTACTCAGACCTAATGCTGAATTTTAGGAATATCTACCTGCACAGGCCGAAACAAATGTCATCAAGCCAAAAAAACAACTCTCAGGAGGACTGTTGGCTGTGTCGCTTAAATGAGGAACAATCAAATCATAAGTGTCTCTAAAACGTCACACAAAACATTGTACTTGATACAACACTGTAGCTGTATGTAAATACAGGGAGTACTTGGAATATGTTGCAGAAAGACTGGAAACTGAGACTGGAATTGAGCTCGTCCTTAAATGCCGTTATAATCAAGATGAAAGCATTAGAGACGTCATCAATGATGTGCAAATGTTTTTTTTATAATGTGTGTTATTTTAATGTTGTTTGTTTGCATGTTGTAACTATGTCAACTTTACTGCCTCTTGGCCAGGACTACCTTGAAAAATATGTTTTTAATTTCAATGGGACTCTCCTGGTTAAATAAGGTTATATAAAATAAAAAAATATATTAAAAAAGAAAGAAAAAAGAAAAAAGAAACGAACACATTCAAATCAGAAGAAGACAACGAAACGAAACTTAAAAGTGAAACTAAGGCAATATACATAGTTCATCCAGCACACGCTTAATTTTAATCAAAATGTAAACAAATTGATTATCCAAAATGCTGCTTACCTTATGTACGGGAGGACCACATCAACATCCTGCTTCAATACAGCAATAACGTAGGAAATAATAAAGGTGCTGGATGACGAGATGACCAAAATCACAGGAAGAATACACAGTCCTTGCTTGAACCACAACATTTGGATGGGGATACGTATTAAACCACGCCAATAAAGAACGGATTAAAATAAAGACAGTATTATTAGAGCGTTAAAGAATAAAGTGTGGTTGCTACAGGCAGTCACATGAGGCTCCACCTGAACTTCTTCCCCAAACTTGTGGTCCGCCCCGTTTTGCGTTACAATTCGTGTGATATGATATGTTAATTAAGGCGGATGAAGCCAACAGAATGTAGCAGTTGTAGATCGGTGTCGCTGGATAAAAAGTCACGATGAAACAAACAAAAGTAGGCTATTCTTTCTATAGCAATGTAACGTTAATTGGTATTTATCATGTGCATCCTGACAGGTGGACGTCATTTTACGTGTTTGAGGGGCCAGGTTCTTAAAAAGATTTAAATCTATTCAGCTGACCTCGTTTGACCTTTTGAATAGTCCTTAAAATTGATAAGAAAGGATTTATTATGTAAAATATGGCCAACTTTTATGATGTTTTAACAATGTTGCAACAGTGTTCGATGCTTGTATTACGATTGATCCATGCATGTTTGAGAAGAAAATAAAAAAATAAAAAATTCACCTAGTTAACCTACCGCCCACTGCTCTATTGTTTCATCTTCTTGTTTTTTTTTTTTTTTTTTTTTTCTTACATTTTGGAGGACTTTTTCCCCAGTCAAACGTTAGACTCCGGATCATACACGTGCGTGGCCATTTTCAAAAATAACAACACGCGCATAAAAATCTGCAGTGGTGAACTGTGGCAAATTCATTCCGTTGGTTTCAGAAAAGAAAAAATGGAACCGTTGCCTTGACAATAAAACAACTCAACAAACATAATATATCCTGTACATGCTGAAAACTCCTCAAAATGTTGCTTGATAACGGGAAGCTTCCATGGTTTCACAGAACAATATTTACCTGTTTTGTTGCTTTAGTTAGTAGAGGAACAACGAGCGGCCAAATTGAGTTGCAGCGCGCCGCCGTGTGACTCAAACGTGTTAGTACAGCCCGCGATCTGCTCCGTGCCGGCAGGGGGCGCGCCACACCGGACCTCATGACTTCAGCAGAAGAGCATGGCGGTCATGTGTTGTGCCGTCGTGCTTTTGGTCAGCTGACTGATACGAGTTGTTCGCTATGTTTCCTTTATAGTTGGTGCTCAACGCTTTCTGTCTTGAATGAATGCCGCGTCGTGCTTCGTTGAGGAGAACCATGGTGGTCGTCAACTCTGTGCTGAAGTTGGTACAAAGGCAGACGTACACCTGTCTGTCCCACCGGTATGGACTATACATCTGCTTCGGGGGCATCGTGCTCATGATAGTTTCTGCCTTTCAGTTTGGAGAGGTGAGTCCATGGGGTTGTTAGCTCACTTACAGTTGCACCGCCGTCTGTTTGGTGCGGGTGCGTCTTGTTTACCTTGCATTTAATTTATGTCCTTTGCATGCGTAAGGAGGGAGTATTTACCTGCCTGTGTCGGGAGATCCCCTTCCCTTTGGTCGTGCTGCACAGCCATTTAGGCGCCCGTTCCTCGTCCCACTCATTTAGAGAATGTCACACTTTGTAATCGATGACATATAAAGTAGGAAACATCAAGACTTTCTCCGTGTACTGGTTTTCCGGCTTGTAATATGTTGCACCTTTGCTATTCCAGTCTCTCTCTGTGTGTTGATTGATTAAAAGCTGAACATTATATGGTGGTATTATATCTGAGCTTAAAAAGTGTAACATTTTTTAGATGTTTTGCTTTTCCTGTAATGTATGAAATTAAACGCTCTATGGAGACTACTAGGCCAAGTTTCTGACAGGTCAGATCTGTGGACCCAGCTCACAGTAGGAAGAATGCACAATTTTCTAATGTAACGTTTGATTAATAAAGCATCTGTAATAAAAACAATTTAAAAGTTGGCAAACAGTTAAATCCTTATCGCAAAATTCTGCCTTCTCTTTACCAAAATAAATTATTAGATTCTATTAGTCTGACAAAGGAAAAATATATTTGTGATGCGTTTAACTGGCACTTTGCTGACGCTGGATATATTTTTGATGCTGCTGCTCTACCTGTTGCTCTTCTCCCAATACATGAGAATAGACCTGATGATCAAGTATTTTCCCTTAGGCCCTGCACACGGTATGAAGTATTAAATATGCTGCTCTCTATAGATCCAACAAAGTCCACTGGAGCTGACACCCTCGAACCTAGGTTACTTTTGTTATCAGCCCCACTAATACTTGATCGATGATAGACTCTCTTTCAAGAAGCACGTACAAGAGCTGACAAATAATCTTAAAACAAATTGTCATTGTTCTGTAGAAATAAGAACAATAAATGTGTGTTCCTCTCAATTGTAGAAAACAGTTAATCCAGGCTACATTTCTCTCAGTTCTGGACTATGTTGCTGTAGAATGCATATATATAACATCCCCAGTCTTGAAACTAATTATTTAACAAGTATGTCGAATATCAGATCAAATATTCACTGCTTGAGATCTAAGGACGTTTTTAGTTTACAATCGCACCGAGTCAATATCAAATCAGGAAAAAAGGCCTTCAGCAACTTTGCTCCCTGACAGTGGAACAAAACACAGTTATTATATAAATTAAATTATTTTTTGCTTTTTTGATGATTTTAAAGCATCCCATATTGTATGTGTAAGTGTGTTTTTATGTATTGTTAATTTTATTGATTGTCGCATTGGATGTTTTTTGAAATGTTATGTGGATAGCCTGTGTTTGTTTGTTGAATCTGCATTTTGTTTATAACAGGGTACCCACAAAACCCAATGTTTTTCGTGTGTGTGTGTGTGTATACACGTGTGTGTGTGTGTATACACGTGTGTGTGTGTGCATACACGTGTGTGTGTGCATACACGTGTGTGTGTGTGTGTGTGCATACACGTGTGTTGTGTGGGTAACGGTGTGTACCGTGTGTGTGTGTGACATTACACGTGTGTGTGTGTGTGTGTGTGCATACACGTGTGTGTGTGTGTTGTCATACACGTGTGTGGTGTGTGTGTGCGTGCATACATGGCGTGTGTGTGTGCATACACTGGTGCTGTGGTGTGTGTGCATACACGTGTGTGTGTGTGTGTGTGTTGCATACACGTGTGTGTGTGTGTGTGTGTGTGCATACACGTGTGTGTATATATATATATATACACATACACTAGTGTGTGTGTATATATATGTGTTGTATATATATATATATAATATACATACACGTGTGTGTGTGTGTGTGTTGTGTGTGTGTGTGTGTGTATATATATATATATATACACACACACATACACGTGTGTGTGTGTGTGTATATATATATATACACACGTGTGTATGTATATATATGTATATATTATTATATACACACACGTGTGTATGTGTGTGTGTATATATATATATATATATATATACACACACACACGTGTGTATGTATGTGTATATATATATATATATATATATATTATATATACACACACACGTGTATGTGTATATGTATGTATGTGTATATATGTGTGTGTGTGTATGTATGTATGTATGTGTATATATATATAATATATATATTATATTATATATATATATATATATATATATATATTATATTATATATTTTATATATATATATATATATATATATATGCGCAATAACATCCACATGTACACAAGCAAGTGGCAGACCCTCCACCAGAAAAGTTACATAGCGCATTTTAAATAGAGTCTGACCCTTCATGTCCCATTCCCTCTTTTCTACAATTTGAAGGGGTCCCCCCTTGTGTTGTTGTTGTGTTGCCTTTATGTTTAGACACGCTATTATTTGGACCACAATCCGTGTTTGCCCTCTGTAAATAGTAACATGCTTATGTGCTAAGAATTATTTCATTCTTTTTACCTATTTGATATCACCTAAAGACCATTCAAATGTGAGGTTGCACCTTAAAGCCAAAACAAAAGTTCCTATGTTTGTGAATTTTGTTCATTGACAATGGCAATAAACCTATTCTGATTCTGATGTGTTCTTTTATAAAGGTGGCGATGGAGTGGAGTCGAGATCAGTATCATGTGCTGTTTGACTCCTACAGAGACAATGTTGGTGGGAAGTCTTTTCAAAGCAGGTAATCCAGTATGGAATTGGACATGATGTTTAATAAAATCCATAATACTGGTTAAATTGTGGTACGCTTTGCCACAAGTACGTCTAATATAGTTGGTAGCTTGCTGTAACAGTTTTAGCTGTAATTCACTTAACATGTTTCTGTTACAGACTGTGTTTGCCGATGCCTATAGATGTTGTATACACATGGGTGAATGGCACAGATACAGCACTTCTCAAACAACTAAAAGGTGTCAAAGAAGAGTTGAAGCAAGAGCAAAAAGCGTTAAGGTAGTATATAAACATCATGTTTTGTACAGACCGTATTAAACTTGCCCGAGTTTCTCACATTTTGACTTTACATTGTTGAGTAGCATTTAACAAGATCACATCACTCATTATTGTGAGAATGACTTCCTTTCAAAGGAGGGCTGTGCATTGACTTTTGTTTCTAGAATTCTACTCTGGTAATCAAATTAATCTCTCATTTTCAGGGAGCGTCTAGGGAAAAATGCAACAGACACAAGTGATGTGCCAAAAGAGAAGTGAGTGACCTGTGCCCTGACTTAGTAAAGAAAGATATTTGAAATTTTTTCAAATTTTATTGTAAATAAAAGGCAACTTTGTCAAACTCTTGTGGTGGCCAAGAACACAACCATTGGAAACTTAAATGCAGTTTGTCTTTTTAGCGTAAAGCCAGAATGCCTGCTATCCCATTGCATCATAGCGCCAGTGCTCGCTCTGGACCCGCCTCTGTCCGCCAACCTTACAGTTAAAGACCTGCCGTCTGTTGTTTCCTCCTTCTCTGAAGCCAAGGAGTTGCTGCATATGAACAAGCCTTTTCATCCATCCAATGCAGTCTCTCTTGTTGTCTTCCACTCTCAATCTGAAGGTACAGTCATTCCTATATATCTACCTCCTATACTGCGCATTCAATTAGAAACGTTTGCCATGTGAATATTATATTATTTGATATACAATGAATACCATTGTGAAACATTGTGTACATTACATTTTCTAAAATGTCAGTCATATTTGTAAGGTCTTTCCTTAGTTTGTTAGTTGTGAGCGGCTTTTATCTTCCAGTGTTAGTTGATTTGAACCATTTAACAAACAATGACCTTTGCCTGAATACTGTATATATCAGTGCCTCCTTTTATAGTTTTTTGTGTGTTTTTTTTTATTTTTTATTAGCTGATCAAGCTTATTCTACTGCCTCTAGAGAGAAACATAAGTTTACGTTGTCTAGATGCTACCTGGTAAGTGTTTGGATTTGTTTTTGAATTAACAAAAAAAGCACAGATGACTGACTTTATTTGATGTCCTTTAGACCACAGATAAAGAAGCCCCTGGTCTGATCCGTATGCAGACTCTGGCCTTCCTCAGTGGCTTTCCAGCATCCTACAAAGAAACTGACCAATTAAAAGTGAAGCTCCCCTCTGTCATTACTGACAAGATCAAACAGGTAACAGCTATTCTTCTCTCCTGCTAAAGCACCAGCAGATGGCAGAATAATCCTTGTGATGAGCATACAACACTGAGACCTAACCTCATTCATTATCATTATAACCACCAAGACTTGTGTCTGTTCAGTATGTTAAATATAATGTATAATCTATATTTTAGTACTATGAATGTATACACTTACAGGATAATAATACAAAGAAATCGTAATGACACTCTTGGCACTGAGGTGACAATTACTGGTCATCGTTTTAGTTACATTTCTACACCTATTAAAAGGCTTGATAAATGTGACTTTGTGAATTCAGTAATGTATGTTTTGTTAGTTGTTAAAATTTTAGATATTTCTTTATATAAGGGGAAATAAGGGGATTGGTTGGTTATTTGTACATTTAATTTGTATTTTTATTTATTGGATTTGAGTCCAATTAAGTCTTGATTATTGTTTAGCAGCGTTTAACCTACATTTGGTCATAATTATACTTTTCTTCACACTGGTGTAGTGCGTCCTGTTGGTCGTTTGATTGTTGCTGCTAGTGAAACCATAGACGTCAGGGGTTTAACATTAGAGCAACTGTTTAAAGTGGAGTGGCGCCAGCCTATAAGTGAAAAGGTCACTAGGATTTTACTGACCTTTTCTGCACCCCTGCCTACATCCAAGACCCTATTGGACCGGGTTTCTTTTTCAATACAGTGGCCAATGTTTATGTTGTAAAGCTCTCAAAGGCTGTGAACAAAAGTGTGCCTCCACGTAAAGCAGCTGCATGGAAATCAGTGGTAGCTGAAGACTAGCGAGAGCAAGGTGTTTCCTGGTGTTCCTGGTGGTTCTGTGAAAGCAGGGGTAAGCATTAAGAAATGTCTGGTATTTATAGCTGGTGTTAGGGTAGCTCATGTTGTATCATTTTCCCAGGTTGCCCCGTCTTGCCCTCTGTGTAAACACTTGACGATGTGTGTTTTGTCTACACAAACCTTTTTTCTTATTTGTCATTACTACACAAACTCGTTATGGGCCCATCATGTTTATGTGCACAGAAGGCTGCTGAAAATTGTTATCTACAGTCAGTTACTAAACATATTTCATACATGGCACCCTAAAACGTGTGCCTAGCAAAATGAGGTGTTGCAGAATGTGCTCAATGTGATATGAAACATTTTGTACCACCTTTTATCTCTCATCAAACATCACATTCCCTGTAAGAGCCATTAGAGACATACTTGCATGGTGGTTCACATGGAACTGATGGGTCTAAATTGGTGAAAACAAGCAAAGAGGAATTATTGTATGATAGAATGCAGAGGCACAAAAGGTACAAAATTGCCCCGCTTCCTAATGTTCTTTTTCGTTGTTGTTTTCAATTTCCACAGTTTGAGCTATATTCGGAGGCCAGCATTGCTTTGCTTTACCTGAAGAGCTCACAGGACTTCACAGATCTGACACAACAAGCTAAAAAGAACCTGACTCTTGATGGGAAGGAGTTAAACATCAGTCCGACTTACCTCTTCTGGGACCTAACAGCCATCTCTCAAGTAAAGCATCTTCATTTTTGTTTCACCTTGTATTTTTTACAGAAGTTCATTATTAATAGAACTTAAAGGTGCACTATAACTTTTCAGCCTGTTTCCAAGATTATGTTATTGCTTTGAGAGGATTATTCCACAGTATGGAATTATGCTTGTTCATCTCTAGTGCACCTTTTAATAGAGTACGCCATACATTGATCATTCTTATTGTATTTATTGACTGTTTTTTCCGTGTGTACTGTTCAGTCCAAACAAGATGAGGATGTATCTGCCAGTCGATTTGAAGACAATGAGGAGCTGCGTTACTCTCTCCGCTCAGTGGAGAAACATGCCCCGTGGGTGCGCCACATCTTCGTTGTGACTAATGGGCAAATTCCCTCTTGGCTTAACCTGGATAATCCCAGAGTCACAGTTGTCACACATCAGGTACCATTTCAATGCGTTACTTAATGCTTTATTGTCAGAATCAGAATCAGAAAGGGTTTGCCATTGTCAATGAACAAAATTCACAAACATAGGAACTTGTCTCGGCATTAAGGTGCAACATAAAACACTGAGCAATAATAAAAACAACATATACGAAATCAAAAGGGCATGCTTGAAGAAACAAATTAAAATTAAATTGTCAATGTAAGACTGTGTGCTATTGGTTTTCTGATTTTAATTGTTACTTTACGCAGGATATCTTCTTGAACCACAGCCACCTTCCAACTTTCAGCTCTCCTGCCATTGAGACCCACATCCACCGCATCCCCGGCCTCTCGCAGAAGTTCATTTATCTCAACGACGATGTGATGTTTGGCAAAGATGTTTGGCCAGATGATTTTTACACCCACTCAAAGGGACAGAAGGTCTAAACCTATCAAGAAATGTTTGTGCAGTTTGTTGAAATAAGACTGGCTTATTAGTTGGACAGCTTTGCATTGAATCCAACTATAAAAGCTTTCAAACACAGTATTTTTTACAGGTGTATTTAACTTGGCCTGTTCCTAACTGTGCTGAGGGCTGCCCTGGATCGTGGATCAAAGATGGCTACTGCGATAAGGCTTGCAACAATTCTGCGTGTGACTGGGATGGAGGAGATTGCCTGGGTAAAATTGACAGGTTTTCTCATGATCCTAATCATCTCATGTGTGTTAAAGAGGCTGTTTGTGTTTGAACAGGAGCAGGTGGAATTGGACGGTTTGCAGGTGGGATCCCGGGAGGGGGGGCTGGAGGAGCTGGCGCACAGGTGTGGCAGTTTGCAGGTGGCGTTGGAGGCCTTGGCGGGATGTCCTATTGTAATCAAGGCTGTGCAAACTCCTGGCTGGCTGACAAGTTCTGTGATCAGGCCTGCAACGTGCTTTCCTGCGGGTATGATGTTGGCGACTGCGGTCAAGGTAAGTTCCTTTTGGACAGCGTGTGTTTTTTTATGGGCTAACCCATTTTCTTTGTTGCAGAGCACTTTGGAGAGCTGTATCGAATGACCTTAATAAGAAATCAGAGTGTTTACACTCTTCCAGTGGGTGAGATCAAACCTTACTTTAGCTTTGAGCAAATAGCCAACAGAGTCTCTGCAGCCCATGTCAGTGACAATGCAGCGGTGCGCCACACCTCTGTTGCCAACAAGTGGAAGACCATTCACCTGCTGCTCTACTCTGGCCACAACCGGACACAAATCCACTATAACGTTACTTTTCAAAAGGAGGGCGATACAGAGTTCGTCATGGGCTTCAGTGTAGTCGTCGACACTCGCGAGGTTCCCCATATTAATGTATCTCAGAGTAAAAGCAAAGACGACTACAGAGACACAAAGCCCACCCCCACCCCAGAGTCCGTCTTTCCTTTCTCAGACATACCAGAGGAAAAACGAGGTCCCAAAATTATGAGAAAGCAGTCGGCCGCAAAGCAGATGGTTATGGAAGTTCCTGTTGTAAATGATTCTGCGTTGCCAGCCTCGGTGCGCAGTGAAATTCAAAAACTTGACGAGAAGCTCCTAATAGGTGACATTACTTTAAAAGGGTACAACCTAACCAAGGCCGAGCTGCTGAGGCCTTTCAAAGAAGTAAAACAGTCCTTCACAAAGAATGTGGCAAGTTCAGAGAAAGATTCAAAGCGATTTCAAGATCTGAACGGCATATCTCTTGCAAAATTAAAATCCACATTGCCTTTGGCTGATGAACAGGCCAAAACACACACCACCATAAAAAACAATGATAACTTTCGGGATGACACAGACACTGTCTTACATACTATAAGAGCTGCAATCGAAAGACCCTTGATTTCAAAATTGTTAAATGGTCATTCCAAAGTCAAAAGTCTGGAGACTCCACAGGCAGAAGACGAAGCACGAGAAAGAGCTGCAGTTGGGAGGAGATTGCAACACTTCACCTCAGCCGACAGAGGTTTCCTTCCTTGGGAGAGAAGGAAATTCTTTCAGAGCCTTCTGGATGTAAGTTGACTTGGCTTATTTGGTATTCATTCAGTTATGTCTTTTGAACCGGTTATATGATCGATTTTTTTTTCTTCAGGAAGTGGAGCGGCTGCAGACAGAGCTGATGTACAAGGCCGATGGTGCTGCTGCGCGACGAAGGCTCCAAGACACTTTTGCTGATTCCTTGCGTTACGTCAACAAACTCCTCAACAGTCAGTTCGGTTTTACGTCCCGAAAAGTCCCTGCACATATGCCACACATGATAGACCGATTTGTCATGCAGGAGCTACAAGATGTGTATGTGTTGGTGTGAGGATTTTGGCTTGTATGTCACCGCAAAATATCTTAATAACTCTGTTTTTTAGGTTCCCTGAAGAGTTTGACAAAACATCTGGCCATCGTGTCCGGCACTCTGAAGACATGCAGTTTGCCTTCTCGTACTTCTACTTTTTGATGAGTGCACAGCAGCAGCTTAATGTGTCTGAAGTGTTTGACGAAATTGACACTGACCACTCAGGAATACTGTCTGATCGTGAGATTCGAACACTTGCCACAAGGATCCATGAACTACCCCTAAGCCTCCAGGTCGGTCTACTGCAGTGTTGTTTTACAATTCATTTGGTTTTCTGTATTTATTTCTTTTGCTTGTGACTAGGATTTGACCAGTTTAGAACAGATGCTGATAAACTGTTCTAAAACACTGCCGATCAACATGACTCAACTTAATTTTGTGAAGCCAACCCAAGAAGCGTATTACGACCCTAGTATGGTGAGGTGTTTATTTAACCGGCTAAACTTTGTGTAAACTGTTTTATTTGTGCTTATCTGTAAACATTCTGTTATTGCACTTTTTCAAATACAGCCACCTGTCACAAAAGGCCTGGTTGTTCACTGCAAAGCAATCATAGAGCGGATACACAAGGCATTTAAAGACCAGAATAAATATAAGTAGGGTGTTCTTTTCAAATTTCCTTAATTGAGGATTGATGTAACATTTGACTTATAAAGCATGATTTCTGGACAGGTTTGAGATTATGGGGGAGGAGGAGATTGCATTCAAGATGGTTCGCACCAATGTGTCTCATGTGGTTGGCCAGTTAGATGACATAAGGAAAAACCCAAGGTGAGTGTAGTTTGTGTGATGGTTATTTATGCTACCTTAAGGTCTATCTAATACTATATTTTACTGATATCTGTAGGAAGTTTGTTTGTCTGAACGACAACATTGATCACAACCATAAAGACTCAGCCACAGTGAAGGCCGTTTTGAGAGACTTCTACGAGTCCATGTTTCCTCTGCCCTCGCAGTTTGAATTACCCCGAGAGTATCGCAATAGATTTTTACACATGGAAGAGCTACAAGAATGGTAAGATATCTTATAGCCAGTCCGAAAATAAATTTGTTTTTTTGTTTAGGATTGCTACGGTTTTATAATGAACTTGTGTTGTTTGCATTTTCACAGTCACTACACAAACTCTGTAACCGAGTTGTGAATATCAAGCTGTTGTGATACTTCACATGTGGCAGTCATTTATCACGCTTTTTTTCCAAAACAGATTTAAGTGAGGCATTTGTGGCTGTCATCACTTGAGATGATGTGCTGCCTTGTTGCAGCTGTGGGAATCCCTGTGGGTTTTAGAGGGAGTTTATTCGAGAACTTGGCTTCAGCCAGAGGATTCTAGCCTCACAGAGAGACTTTAAAATTAGATCAGCGGCTAGCTGTAAGATACTTGTAAGATCATAACACAGCTGAGCCGGCTTGGGGTCTGTCATGTCACAGACACAAGGTGTTTGGTGATGTCACCTTGTCACCCAGTTGCCCCGCTCTACTTGAGACTTCCTGTTTTACACCCATTAGTAAATGCAGTTTTCATCTTTTTATTTTCCAGGCGGGTATACCGTGATAAGTTGAAGTTTTGGACTCACTGTGTTCTTGTGGCGCTCGTCATCTTTACGGTCATGTCCTTTTTTGCTGAACAGGTCAGTATCTATATCACTTGAGTGTTTACATAAGTTTATGAAGCCCTCATAAGTATTTTTTATTCAGTTTTATTCTTGTGTTGCAATACTTCAAATCTCTGGGTGTTCAGTTTCCACTGTCGATATATACAAAGGGGCAAAGTTGTCCTCTGGAGAATGTTATGCTCTGCAGTTCACATTGTTAAAATGTGCCACACTCTTTCAGCGTTTGGTCATAGCTTTGTCATTGAGCTTGAATAGAATCTTGTGCTACTATTAACTAAAATGTTGTTTTAGTTCATAGTTAATAGTTCATAGTTAGTTGAGAATTAAGATGTTGAGCTCAAGTCGTATGCTTTGTCTTTACTGCAGCTGGTTGCTCTGAAGAGAAAGATCTTTCCCAGACGCAGAGTCTACAGGGATCAAAACTCTGAGCGGGTTTGACGAGGCTCCTACTCCTCAGTATGTACTTCTTCAGTACCTCGGGACAGCAGCGGGTCCTGCCAGGGGGACTGTCTTGTGTCACATCAGTGTGACTTGGGCACAGAGTCGCACGTATTCTGGTGACGACACATTTGGGAGATGATCGATGGTACATAGGCAGAGGCACAGTGGCTGGTACAGTGCTGCCTTTCAGTTCTCCACGAGGGTACTTCTCTGTCCGGCCAATGTTTGTCCTTCTGAAGGAAAAACTATGAAAGAAGATTTTTTTTATTTTTTTTATGATTGATTAGTATGGGTTTAAATTATTTGGGTACAAAAAGTTCATTCTTGAATCGTTAACTTTTTTGTTTTGTCATTAATACTTGAAGTGCCTTTGTCGTATTTATAGGGGATACCCTGATCTTAAAGTCATTCCTTCTCGAGAATGTGGTTTTGTATGCTGAGGGCTTTTAAATGTCCAGTGTTTAATGTCAGTAAATGTTGTTCATACATTACATGTTATGTGTTGTCCAGAATGAATGAATTCATGAATGGTATTGGGGTCAAATAAAATTATATAGATGGCAGAATAATACACTCTGCTTTTAGCTGTGCGTGTGTGTGTCCCTGTGGGATGCGACAGGCTTCTGTCTGAAATTCAGACTCTTTCAGCATGCTTTGTAACTTAAGAAAACGGTGGGCTGCTGTCATTTATAAATGCTTTGAGTTTAAAACAGCTGTTTCATGAAAATGGTTGTCAATGTTTTAGCACTCGTGTTTTGGTGTTTTATGCAAAATGTGACATTGCTGTAATGAATAAAAAAACATGATCAATTGTCGTTAACATAACCCGAATAGAATGTGTAAAATATAATTTATTACAATCCTTTCCACTTGTACAAGTAGAAAAGAGTTTTTAAATTATTGAAAGATGCCACAATGTTCTCAGATAAACATTTGCAATGCAACACCCAAAACTATTGTTCCAACATCATTTGCTTTTAACAGTGTATACAGTCTGATCAATCAATACAGAAACATCCCTTCAAACCCCAAACCTGAATGTTTCAAATTCAACACAAAACGGCAGTAAAATGAAATTACATAATTACATAAATAATTTACAATAATTAAAGCCTAAACAAAGTATACAGTGTTGTTCAACTCCTTGTACCTCATTTTATACTTCAGTGGAAAAAATACACTTTTTTTTTCAAATTTTTTATATTCACATAAATGGTAAATACTAAAATTAAGGCTTTAGTTCAAATCTGTACAATCAAAATTATACAACATAGCCCTTTAGGGAGAAGAACTGAGAAAGCAGAACAAGACCTGTGATAATGCTTAATTGACATTGTTTCCAAGGTTAAAGTATTTCTGTTTTTTTAATTGTACTAAAATGAATTAAACAAGTTGCCGGAATATTTTTGAGATGGAGTGGTTTTTAAATTGTGAACCTTGAGAAAAAACTGCCGTAGTAAGCATTAACACAACCCCAGACACTTAACCCATTGACAACTGCACACTGATTTACACACTTCATTAGAGAACGTTATTCAAATTATCATTCAACCAATTCACAACAAATTAAAAATGAACATTTAAAAAATAAAGAAATGTATGATCAATTCTGTAGTTAACATGAGATTTGCACACAATTGTTACTTTAGCTGTCCCTCAATTAATTTTTTTTTTTTTTGAAGCTTTGAAAATAATTTTGAAATAAAGTTATTCTAATTTGTTGACTTTGTAGTAAAACATTTCAGCCAATTCTCTGGAAACTTGAAATATTACTCATGTTTTTTGTTAACGAAGTAGTGTTGGATTCAAAATTTAATTAGAAGTGGTCACTTTATCAAGGCTGCAGCTGGTTGGGGTTGAAGGTCGAACTTCATCATCGTCTGCTTTCAGGAGCGGGGACAGGTCAGCGTCTCCCACCTCCTCCCGCCGGGCAAGCCGTCAGTCACGATGGGACTGGCCCGGAGGTGTGATGCTGAAAACCCGGATGCGTAAATGTGCCGCGATCTGGAGGCAAACCCCTGTGCAATAACGAACCAGATCAAGGAGAGACAAAACCTGTGGTGACATGAAAATAAGAATTTAAAGCACCATTATCATAATTTAACCTAAAATTGTGGTAAAAAGTAGTACTGACCATGGCTATCCAGAGTACTATGTATTCGTCAATGAAACTGTTGAAGTACTGGTTTAGGAAAAGTACTCCCGGTCCTATAAAGGCAGTGTCTGGAAGATATAACTCACTTTTTGTCATGTGTGCAATCTACAGAGGAGAAACAAAAACAGAATAGTAAAGGTAACACCACTTTGTGGAGTGTGGTAAAAATGAGATGAGGCTCATCGTATGTACCACAAGCTTGTTTGAGATTTTGGCGATAACCATGCCAAACGTGAGAAGGTACAAGCAGGGATGGTGCTCAAAGAGTTGGCTGGAGGACTTTTTAAAAATGATGAAGGCTAGAGTGAGGATGAGGCCAATGTGCAAACCTGGACTCAGAACACTAGTGTCCTATAAAAACAGGTCAACCAGTTATTTAAGTGTGCGATACATCAAAGAGAATGAAGATGTAAGGGTCAGAAAACTTACAGCAACAGTAGAGCCATTCTTGCCAACACCACCATTCAGAATGACATAAAAGTAATTGTGACAAGAGTAGAGCGCTCCACCAATAATGCCTACGATCGGGAAGGCATAGAACTTCAGCCCTAAAACTGGTAACTAAAGAAGACACAAGGTTTGATTAGATGTGAAAATACTGTGCTGTTTTGGTTACAGATATGAAAGCTACAGTCATGCCAGGCATGATGTAGGGGCAAAGCAATCAAATAAATGCGTGGGCTATTATCAGGTGTGTAAGCCAGATCATGTCTAACAGATGACCTGTTACCTTCTCAATTCATGTGATGTTAACTCAAGCCTCCAAAGGCAGCACAGAATGAGAATAAAGAGAGACTATTTAAAAGGCTACAACTTAAAATGGCAACTAGGAATTGAGATTTAAAAATTTAATTTAAGCTGAAGAAAATGTACATTTCCTGTCTGACTGCACAAAAGCATCACACATAGTTACCGTGGTTTGCCATAACCCCACGCCTCCAAAAGCAGACATCAGATACATTGTCATAATAGCGACCTGCACCTCCGTCACATCAACCCTGGTGGTGAAACAAAAACAATGTCTCAGTCAGTATTGCCACAGCTAGAAAACATCTATTGAATACTTCTTCAAAGACTTACAGGCCAAATCGAATGGTTCCGGACACATAAGTCTGCCAGTGTGCACAGAAAAACATAAACATCCCAATGAAACCACAAAAGAACATCCAGTTCGAGTATCCTCCGATTCCACATGAAATACAGGTTCCAACTGCAACAAAGACTGCAAAGCAAAACAAGCTTTGAATATGCATGTTTTGTTATTTTAAAACGACAGATATTGCACATCAGCTGAGAGAACATTTTAATAGTGAAGGCACCTGTGGAGACAGCATCACATCCATGGTCAAAGAGCTCCCCGAGAGCAGAGCTGCTATTTGTTCTTCGGGCCTGTTTTCCATCTATGGCATCCAGAGACTGGTAAATGAAGAGGCCCAGAGCACTCAGGACAAAAGCCCAGGAAGGGCCCTGAACAAGAGAAACCGATGCATTAGTTTGACTTCCAAATACCTGATGGTAATTCTTAAGAAATATATACTGTATATATTGTAACATTATAAAAAAAGCATTTTTCATAAAAAACACAAGCAAGTATTTTTCCAGCTGAGCAATGACCTTTCACCTAAACAATTATGTTTTAGACCATCTGGACTGGACTGTATGTGTGTGCGCGCGTGAGCCTGTGTGTGTGCGCCTGTGTGTGTGCCTGTGTGTGTGAGCCTGTGACAGAATGAATGTTTGTGAGAGACACATAAGGGTCAACTACACAAAGACAGTCTGTTTCAGAGTCACTAGATTCTCATGCTTGTGCCCTTGGTGTTTTGTGGGTAATTTTTCCCACCATGGAGTTAAAAAAATGAAGGCGTCTTTTAGGGCTGCACAATATATTGCGTGCCTAAATTAGCCTCGATTTGTCTTGGTTTTGCCTCTGTTAAGTTTTTATTTTGACACAGTTTGATTAGTCAATGAATGCATGCATATTTTTTGTTTTATTGTAAGTGAAACAAAAAAGTATATTAAAATATTGCAATACTTCAGAGCTGTACTGCTATAACGTAATATTGTCCCATATCATGCAATCATCGTGTCTTTCAGTACGATCAGACATTGCACTTTAACCGTGAAGAATAAAATACCAATCAAATGAACTGTGGTGGGTTTGACAGAGCCTGATTTGCTCCTTGGACTTCAAACATCAAGTCAGAGAACTCAGGAGTGGACTGGACAAAGGTGCAAGAGAGATAAACACACTAAACTCTTAGGAGCGGACCCATTGCTCTAGTCTGAAGTGAACTCAGAGCAACAGGTTTACAGGGGCAAAGGTCAACTTTCAGCCAAAACTCTGAAAGTTCTTTTATAAAACAGTGTCATAATAGCCTCTGCTGTGTCTGGAGAATTTTAAGCAGGCACACTTACCAAGCTATTCTAAGTATATCAGGATCAAACCATAGTAATTCAATTAAGTCCAACGTGTGTCTCCAGTGTGTCCTTTCTTGTGGACAGAGATATAAGACGATTTATGTTATCACGTGACTGTACAGCACCACCTCTGATTTGTCCTATGACTTGTCAACTCCCTGGTTCAGACACAACTGGATGAATTACAATTAACTCGTGGTGCTAAACAATCCAGTTGACATTAGAGGCCTTTAAATTGTTGCTTTAAATAACAGCCCGTGGCTGTGTTGACACTTCAGTCACTGTCCAAAAACATACTCACATCTTCTGTTGCAGTGGGACAAAAATACACCAGCACCAGAGTAGACACGATATTGACCACGAGACCAACAATGGTTAAAGTATTGGGTGCTATCCATGTCGGGATTTGTTGTACCAGCCAGTTCCAGTAAATCTGGCAGGGGGGCTCGAACAGGGAGCGACCCGAGGCGCTGTACTTGTGCTCCTCGAGGCGCTTGAGCTGTGCGGGCGACAGCGGCTCAGGCCACAGCCAGTGTGTCATGGTTAGTCCTCCGGGTCAGGCGTGCTGTCGGTGTGAACAAACGGCCATAGAAGATGTGTGCCGAGCGTGCTGTCTTGTGGTTTTGACCAACTTCGAACAGAGGCGGCTCATTAGACATTTACAGCTAACTCTGGACTAGGCCATTGCACCGCGGAACCAAGTCTCCACAAACAGGAAGTGAGCTACCGGAAGAATGTCGGACGTCGCCGAGTTCTTTCAAACTCGTCATTATTGTGATAAAATTAACAAATGTGCAAAGTAAAAAAGAAAACTTACTATTGAATTATTCATGGTCTTCAAGTTCCTGTTATATGCGACATATTAGGATTTTCCCATTCCAGAGCTACAATATTTTTGTTTTAAAACCCTTACACTTGGACTTTTTCTTTATTTATTCCATTTTGTCCACATCTTATAAATTGAACTCTTAAGCTGCTTGATATACTGTAAATAAATATAAAGCTGTAACCCACTTATTTCCAGTCAAATCAATCATTCTGGGATGAATCAGGGTCAGTTTGTAATCCAAACCAGCAAATAAAAAATTACCCTAAAATAAAATGAAAAATTAATAGGACTTTCATATGGATTCCGCCTGGACATTTTTTATTTATTACAAGTCCCTACAACAAATTTTTAGTGAATTCACCTTCAACTTTAAGAGAACTGTCAAAACCCAACAAATGCTCATTTTAGTGTCAACCAGCTGTACTCTGAGAAAATCTAGGTGGAATTTAAAATCTGTATTCATGTGTGCAGACCTTGTTTCTACTTATGATTAGAGTAAAACAGACATCAGAGTCCAAAACTACAGAGTTTCAGCTTCAAAAGGCTCCAGCCAATTGTTTGTTCTCCAAAGGGTTCAGGAACAGCTTCAGTTTTAAATGGGGCTCATTTTTTCAGGCGTTTTCGGAAAAATAGGCCCCCAAGTGCAATGGGTTAATCACAATCCCTATGGCAATGGTCCTAATAATTTTGAACATGCTATGTCATCAGAATGAGGCTTAAATGATTAACTGACATCTGATCTAAATGCTAATAATGTAAATAAAAGTCTTTATAACAAAAAGTTAACGTCAACATTTCTCTAAGTAGCTATTTGTCCAGCGAAATCTGAAATAAAAAAATTAAGAAATCATGTTATACAATTGTAACTGTCAGGCTATGATGTCACTTTGCCTATATATAGTGGTTTTCATTTGCCAAAACCATCTTTTTTTGTTATCTTTTGTGATATTCTGTCCATTGAAATCACATTATGTTCCACTTCACTTTTCTCCATTATGGAATTAGTTTACAACTCTTTAAAGAGTCTTATGTCCATTAGTTCATAGGTTTCAGCCTCCTTTTATTTTAAAATGTTAATCACTATGGAAACGGTCCTGAAACCCATGGATATGAAAACAGATGCACTAGATATAATTTATTAAGGCTATATTTCAACAATACTTTGCTTATTTGAAAATTATATCTGAAGGCAACACAGAACCATACTTAAATAAACGTTAATATACACTAATAAAGAACACAAAATAAACATTAAAAGATGCACTTTTACTGTAAATAGGTCACAATTTTATTGTAATCGTATGACATAATTACAAAAGTATTGCATGTGCCTATGATTGCTTGACATCAAACCTGTGTCTGTGTGCAAATATTTTTGGTGAAACAGATAAATCTTACTTTTCCTTCAATCAATAGTTTTATAACCAAATGAATTCACTAGTTTGTTCAGATTATGCAACCTTTTATTTAGGCTACTTGCCACAACCTAAAGAGGTTCTTACAAAGATTCATTCATCATCACCATTTCTTTACACAATAGCAAGCCACACAACTGGTAACATGTGCAATGGTTTTTAGCTTACAATGTTTATGAATGTTGCAAAAGCAATGCCTTCGCGTTCCTGATCTCACAACTTTAAACACTTCAAAGGCCATTAAACAATGTTATACGTTTGCACTGGTAACAGAATGGCACAAAATCTGCAAACAATTACAGCACAGCCCAGCTTCTCTTCTCACACCGCTCCCACAATAACCTAAATCTCGCCTCAGTTGAAAGGAAAATTATTCTTCAATGTCATTATTTGTTCATGTATTTAATATACAATTTAAGTGGAGCATATCACAGTGTAATCATTTTAGTTAGCCGAGTAAACAAAAGTCTAGCTCATGCGGAGAATGTACAATATTTATATTCTGCACACAGCTGATTTTTGACAGTCTTGAGGTGAAAGAAACCTTTTACATGCAGCTTAGCCCGTTTCATCATCGTCTTAGGGATGCTGGGACGTACAGGTGAAAGAAGATTGCTGGGGCAGAATGGGACTTGACAAAGCTTCTAATTGCACAGTGCATCTACTTCTCCTGCTCAACAATCTTTGCCTCGTTCATGTACTTGTCAATCAAGTGTAATGGCACTCCACGCTGCATGAGCTCATAAAAGGTGAATCCTCCTGAAAAAAATGGACGGATAATCATGAACCATTTTTGGAGAGGGCGTTAGGAAGAAGAGTAATAAAACAGAGAAGAAAAAGTAGACAACAGGACAAACCCGCACAAATCGCACAAACTCAAGACTGAAGATGCACACAATTGCTAAATCAAATCGTGTCCTAATTCCGAACATTATGACATGTAACCACATGATTATAACTACTTGAGGCACAAATACTGTTGGCGTATGCTTATACTGTAGTATTGTATTGTTCAGATAACAATAATACATAACTTTTCAATAGCTATTTAAGTTTTACCATAACACTTCTTTGCATGGGGAAAAATGGAATTGGGACACAGTTTGTAGAACTATGGCAAATTATGAAATATTGCTGCTTTAACTCATATGCAATGCAAAGCCAATGAACATTGCCAATGGCAAAAAATAAAAATGCACCCTTATTTGATCACAACAAGCAAAAGCTCTGAATGGAGATTTCTCAACATTCACAACTGATTGATAAGTTTGCAGTAAGGGAAAGTTTGGCGTTAGCGTGTCATGTATTTATAAAGCAAACGTTTGCGGCTGCTTTTGTGCAAAAGAAAATGTTAGAAGCTAAACAGACTTACCTTAGATGTGCCACAAAATACATGAGGTAGTCTCTGATATCCACACTATAGAAGTTTAGTTTCCAAAGGTTCCAAAGATGTTAGGTTTGGCTAGTGAGCATCTGTGCTAAATATGTCTCATGCACATTTTGTTATTAGTATGATTACACTAATATCTTATGTATGCTACATTTTATGACCATTTGCACAGACACCACCAACCATGGAAAGTGAAGTTATATTCTGATTGAACGATGCATAATGAATGACATAAGCTTCATATGCCTGGATCATATGAAAGCTTACCTTATATGAGAACATACATTCACAATTCTTGAGTTTGGACTGGGGGAGAAAGAAAAGAAGAGGGGTTAACAAAATGTTTACATGGTGTTATATGTGTGCACCAGGGAGTCCACTGAGTTACTGAACTCTTTAAATGAGGAGTTACTGTGCACAGACATTACTGTAATTTGAAATGGAGTATTTGCAATTCACAGTTGACACAGGGACACTGCAGGTCTATAAGTTATGCCTATGGAGGTGTGACAGAAATATTCAGTATGTGGTGTGTAGTCATGATGGACAAGATGACTGAATGGACTAGAAAACACAGGGATAAACCTGCAATATTAAAGGTCCTCCAGAGATTATGTTCACTTCACACACATGAACAAATGATAGATTATGCATTGTGCAATAGTGCTCAATACTTACGGACGACCAGCTTACAGTGTGTCCACATCATTGGTTTACTACTGCATGAACTATCAAGACCTACTTTCCCAAACTGGACTTGTATAGCTAGTCATGATTTGGTCCTTAAATAATTAAAAGCACAGGATTTTGCTTTTTAATATGTTACTCACTATGCGCATTGCCTCCAAAGTAAACATGTACTGCTGTACTTGTATATGTATTTCAGATTACATTGTATTAATCATTTTATACATTTTTTAAATGAAATACATTATATATTTGCATTTTTGTCTTGGTTTTGAAATCACTGAAGGAAGAGCCACAAACTGTGATGTCTATTTTTTACCAGTAGAAGTGCAAGATACATGGACAATATTTATCTGAATAAAAACAACTAATATGTAAAATTAGAGGGTTTGGGGAAACCAGTCTCAGTAATCAGTAACAAGGACTGAAACTAGTTTCTGGTTTGCACTGACCTTTGACCTCCAGTTTGCAGTCAACCTGCGCCTCACCCAGGTCATTGATGGCCTTACAGGTGTACATCCCGCCATCATAAGGACTAGGCTTCCTGATCTCCAGTGTGCAGACACCTTGGTTACTGAACATACGGTAGCGAGGGTCGTCTAGGATGACTATTTTATTCTTCATCCAGATCACTTTGGGCTATAGTTAAAGATAAATGATCAGATTCAATTTTAATATAAACATAAATAATAATACACTGCCTGTCCAAAAAGAAATAAAAAGGGGCACAAGGGGTAAAAAAAAAAGGGGCACAAGCTCTAATATTTTGTAGGACCGCCTTTTGCACACATTCGCTGTGGCATAGTTTCAATAAGCTTCTGCAATATTTTTCACCAGTTGCTCTTGTATTGATGATGAGAGAGTGACCACTGCACAAAGCCTTCTCCGGCTCATCCCAAACACTCTCACTGGGGTTCACATCAGTAGCAGATTAGCCTTAGATATATTTTTCTGCTTGATGCCAAAGATCTTTTCCATGACCACAGGATTTGTCTTTCCACATGGTTGTTTCAGAAATGAGACGCCACTCACTGCATCAGTCGGGTTTAATTACCGTGTTGCAGCTGAAAGATCATCACCCATGCTGCAGTCATCCAGTAGGAGGAGAGGACCTACAGTATTTGCTCAGTTGAATCCAAGTGACCTTTTTTTTTTGGGACAGGCAGTGTGAAATATTATTTTTACAGGTTTTTATTAATAACCTTACGTTTGATGTTACCTGAGTTTATCAGATGGTCTACACAGCACACTACCTACCCTTGGGTTGGCACGAACACTACAGTTTAGAGTGGCATTGTATCCGGCGATGGCAAAAGTGTTGATCAGCGGCTGGGTAAACTTGGGCGCCTCCTTGAAGTCACGGTCATTGTACTCAGGAATTTTGAGCTCCATACCTGTGGGGGGAAGGGTAAAGGAGTGGGGTTGTGCATGATACTGGCGCTGAGCTGTATCATGTGGGGAACTCCCTATGTGATGAGGGAAAAACAACGATTTGTGTTCATTCATTATCAGCCAAGATTGCAACACCATTGTTTAAGGGCCTGTCAGTTATTGCTTGACACTCACTGTGGGGTGGAAAACATCACTGACAGTACCTTCAAACCAGCTGTAAAAGACTTAATATTTAAAACATGAGACGACAACAAAAAATGTAAACAAATACTCATTCAATTACTTTATGTATTAATGTACTATTGTATGTATTTCTTTTCGTATGGGATCCCCATTAGTCTTTACAAGGGGTCCATGTTTAAAAAGGATAAAACCCTTACTCAACAACTATCACATTGAGATTAAAAAGGAAACGAGAGGGTAACAGAGATGCAAAGATAACATTTTATGATAGCAGTAATAATGCATTGGATTTGTATAGCACCTTTCATGACACCCAAAAACACTAGAAGTCAATCATCCAAATACTAAATAGTTTTATTTTATTCAATTAGGTCTTCTCTGTTCGGATATTTCAGAGTTAGGCCTTTTTAGGAACTGTTTTCTTTCTGTAACTGCTAAAACGGGCAAGTTTAACCCATTTCTTGCAGCGCCAAATAGCGCTGGAGTAGTACCATGAGTAGATTGAGCCATACGTGTTATATTGTAAGGGTCGTTTTAAACAATTTCATATCATTTTGAATATTGTGGCATCCCTAGAAACATGCAACAAAATGGAACAAAGGGGATTAGTGGTTTCTGTAACATACGTTCTATATTCTCAAAGAGCTGTACCTTCTTTCATAATGAGGGCACTCTTCTTCGTTTGAGTGGCTGTTTCGCTCAAGCCACACATGTTCTCAGAGAAGACCCTGAAGTAATACTCATTTCCAACCACAAGCTCTGTGATTGTAATGCAGGTGCGATGGTAATGCTCGATGCATGTGAACCACTCCTGAGACGTGGAAGAAAAGTTTGAGTCTCTATAAGCCTAATGAGTGCATATTTTTTCCTAAATATTTTACCATAGTTTTTGTGTCTGCCTTTTGAATAGTATAGCCTATTATTGGTGCATTTCCATTGTCTTTTGGTGGTGTCCAGACCAGAGCTACATTTCCTCCCCAAACATCTTCAATTGTCACAGACTGAGGAGGTCCAGGTAGGTCTGAAAATCAGTAAACAGTATGTAAGTAGAAAATATTTAAACATAAACACAGTTTAGAAACATTCATGCTTGGTTTTGATGAAGGAAGTTACATTTCCTCACCTACTATTTGTATGTCAATGATAGCTGTGTCCACATGATTTTCGACCTGCACTGTCATGTCGTACTTCCCAGAGTGGCTGCGCTCAGCTTTGCGGATGAAGATGATGCTATCGCAGTCAGTGTTGCGAATGCTTACATGAGTTGGCTCAATGGCCTTGCCTTCCTTTAGCCAGGTGACCTTTGGCCTGGGTTTACCCTAAAAAGACATTTAAGTTTAAGTATATTTACTGAATAACTGTGAAGTTTGGATGAACTTTAAAGTCAAATTACCATAAATGGAACAACAAGGTTAACTGCCTCTCCAACTCTGCGGGTGTATGTTTGCTTCAGGTGACGTGGCACACGGATTTTTGGTGGTTCTGAAAAAGAAAAAAAGTCATTCCAATGTTCCAATTTGTAATTATTTTATTCATGTTAATTATCTTCAAATTACAAAACTTACCAATAACTTCTTTGACTAGTATAGAGTGCTGAATGGTGCGCGGGGCACTAGCCCCAGCTTTATTGATGGCTTTAACACGTACTAAGATTTTAGACTCTGGTTTTAATCCTGTGATGGTAAACTTAGTTTTCTCTGTCAGTTCTGAGTTAGCAGCAGTCCAGTCATCAGCTGCAGAGGGAACATTACAGAATATTATATGTATGTATAAGTCTAGCTGCATTTTATAACTTTAAATATTAAGAGTTATTTCAGCATGGTTTATACATACACATTAGTAAACAGAGAAATTATAAACTTTGTGGATTATAAAAGCATAAATAAATATCTTTTAATTTGGGTTCCATTTCACAAGCTGATTCTTACTTCCTTCAATGCAGTACTCCACTAAATATCCATCCAGACCAGCGGCTCCAATAGTTTCAGGCGGGCGCCATTTCAGAGTGACTGAGTTATCAGTGACATCATCAACCACCAGCATAGTGGGTTCACTGGTCACAGCTAGAAATAAGGGAAAGGATTTGAATCTTTAGAGTCGTACTTACAACTCCTCATAGGTTTTTGTCATGTCATGAACACGTGAAAAAGCTGTGTATCTGTCTGTTTGGTATGTCGCTGTGTCAGTTCTCATTAGTCCAAGCTATTGTCTATTCCTGTGTTCTGAATCATATTTAACTCCTATTGGAGCCTCTGGCAGACCTGTTCTTCTAAACCACTAATCCACAGATAATTTGGCAGCCATTATAAAGACATATTTAATATCCCCTAAAGCTCCAGTCTGCCTAGTAGAGGTCACAGTCAGAATGCTTGGGATGGTGCGGTATGTTGATGAACAGCTGTGTCGCTGGGGCGCCAAGGGCAGATCACACACAGTCAGCCATCGTAAGAATGGAAATCTACACATTGTTGTAAAACAACAGCTACAGTAGACAAGCAGTCTGTAGCATTACGTTTTAAATGTTTAGGCAGCTAAGCCTATTCAAGACTTTTGCTTACCCAGGGGAATAAAGGCTTTTGATGGGTCACTTGGCTTGGATATTCCTATAGCGTTGACAGCAAAGACTCTCACTTCATAAGGCACGCCCTCAATCATCTTCTTCGGTTCAAAAGACGTTTCCTTGATTAGGTCAAAATTTAGTCTCATCCATCTTGAGCTCTGTTTCTTCTTTCGTTCAATGAAGTAGCCTTGGAATGTAAAATAATAAAACTAATTATATTATTTACTTCTTAAAGTTATCTCCAGATATCACAGATATGGACTGTATTATTACCTAATATAAGGGAACCCCCATCATATTTAGGAGCTTCCCATGTCATGGAACACCAATCACCACCCACAACTGGCACCAGTGGAGCGTCTGGGGCATCAGGAATGTCTACAAACAAGGGTTAATGTATCTTTAGCAAAATAATCATATTCAAAAGAATATATAATCATATTCAAAATATTCAAAAAGAATATGATTATTTCCCTGATTACTGAATCAAAGCAAATAAAGAGTTTTGACCCCTGGCCAACATTCATGGGTATAACCTGTATATGTATGTGTCATATACAGCACTCTACCCATAAATGACAATGAACTATGAACATCGGTCACTGTATTTAATGTGTAATATTCAAATCCAGAAACAAGACTATAAAATGATGAACTAAAAATTGTTTTGATAAAAGTTTGATGAAAAAACAAATGCATGGCAGATAGGGTTTCTTTACCAACAACTTTGATCTTGACACTGGCGGTGGCCTCCCCAGCCTCATTCTGAAGAACTATCTTGTAGTTTCCAGTGTCGTCGCGCTCAGTGGCATCAATCGTCAAACTGGTCTGGTCTCCGTAAGTTTCTGCCCTAACACGATGACCCGACTCAAGAATGACCTGTAATAGCAAATTCAATAACAAATTTGAATAAAAACTTAAACTGTTTTGCAGAAAAGACCAGACTCACCCTTTCACCCTTCATCCACACGACCCTGGGCGCTGGTTCACCAGTGATGGGAATCTCCAATCGAAGTTTGTTTCCTGCCACAATTACGACAGTGTTGTCTGGAAAGTTCAAACTGTCTAAATGAACTTTTGGTGGGTCTGAAAAAACAAATCAAAAAACACAATTGCAATTCCAGCCATTTCACTATCATCACAAGCAAATGTATGTGTGATTGTACCAATGATGTGGACTTTAGCAGAGAGGCTTTGAGAATATCCCTCAGGCACAAAGGTGTAATCTCCTGCATCATGTAGAGAGCAAGTTTCAATTTCCAATCGATGGATTCTGAAAGAAAACGGTAAACAGTAAATATATGATTTAGTGAAATAAGATTTGTCAGTAATATTTACTTGTTTCTGTGAATAATGTTGATGCGGTCATTTGGCTGGATCAGTTGTCCATTTCTGTACCAACGGCCGGGTACGTTGCCTGGGTAAATCTCACAATGCAGTTTAATAGGTTGCCCCAGCCTTACGGTTATATCATGCAGGTCCTGGAAGATCTTAAGAGGTTTCACTGTAATCAAATCACACAAAACATAGTGAACAATTTGTTACAACTGATAGATACAAAAGCTGTCACTTACAGTCAACCTGCACATGGCACTCAGAAGTGCCCCCAGTGGCCATGATAGAGTATGTCCCTGTGTCCTCCTTAGAAGCATCATCAATCACCAGATAGTGTTTGGTGCCTTCACTCTTAACTCGATACCGGGAGCGCACTCCTGTTGGGACCTCAACACCATTCTTCATCCTGATAATGATAATAGAATGTTAAATGCCGCTAAAATATTTATGATATATTATTGATGGTATGTCAATCAGACTTGTTTTTATAAATACCTGACTGCCCCTTAAGTTTGTATCTCACCATTTCACTTGAGCACCTTCCTCCGACACCTCACACTCCAGTTCAATTCGCTCATTTACAGTAGTCTTCACAGGATCAAGACTTTTTATGATTTTAACTGGTAGCTCTAAATTAAACAGAACAGACAAGATAAATAAGTCACAGGGAATGTGTTTGTACAAGGACTGCTTGAGTTTGGAAAAAACATTATCCCCATCACAATTATTTGGGTCATTATTGAAATCATGTGTAAAGCAGAATGATTTCCAATATCTTTCAGAACAGAAGGTGTTTTTCTGATAAGAATTTTTAGTAATTCAGTGGAACAAACATTTTTCATTTCCGTTAAAATAGAATAGCACAGCCCCACTGCCCTACATGTACATGACAATAATCTGCATAGAGCGAAATACCTTTCACAAAGAGCTCTGTAGTGCACTTCTCATCTCCTGCAGCCACAGAGTAGGCTGCATCATCATTCATGGAACAGTTGTTGATGACCATAATCCTTTGTGTGCCTTTATGCTCAAAGATATACCTAAAATTCATGTAATTATGAGTAGAGTGGACTCACAAAACAAAATAAAATACATCAAATTGTTATTAGGTTAGTGATATTGAATGAATAACTTGATAATACATTATACACAGACCGTGCCATTCAAAACTGAAGTGGCTGTGTTCATAACAAAATATATGGGACAAACATGGAAATATACAGGGTTGATGGACTTACTTCCTTTGACTTTAAGTCATCAGGGAGCCACAACGTGCCAGGTCACAGTGAACAGGAAGTAATTATGGCAGACAGGAAGGAGCACCATGATATGATAAATAGACAAAAAGACAAACACATCATGCCTGGTGGGGAACAATATGAATGCCAACAACAAAAGCAGAACCCTGAATTAAAGAGGGCCCAACAAGAAAACAGTAGAAACCTCCCAGATGGCTTTAACACTGCATGAGTTTGAACAGGGTGTGAGAGATAGTGATGAAGACCAATAAAAAGAAACTTCTATTGCTGGCCTTTCTGAATGCTAGTTTTACTGATGTGCTATAAGCACTTCAAGTTTGAGTATGACGCAAAACCAAAAGCACAGATGGTTTGTTGTTTCAATTTCTTTTATGAAATAATTACATGGTGAGACGGAAGCACCTCGTTTTAATCTACAGTTCATAACAAATGTCACTGAGTTCATTGACAGATGCTGTTGCTAAATGTATCCATCACCATTTTGCCACCCACTGTCGCAAAGCCAAGCCTGGTTAAAGACCTGTGAAGAAGGCAACACCTTTTCCTGACAGTATAAACACATATTATAAACCGAACTGGATATTAACCACCAATGATTCACAATGCAAATAGCTAAAATATGACAGTTTAAAGCCTAATATTAAAAAAATAAACATTTTCATTAGCTTTATTTACATGTGAACCATTGTCTTTTAGGGACAAAATGAAACATTTAACAGCAATGTTTTTTCTCCATCAATGAATGACATTTTATGAAATGTTCATTCATTTCAGTTGTTGAGTCACAGATGTACACTGATATGACACATACTTGGGAGTTGGTCTGATTTCTTGACCATTCTTGTACCACTTCAGATCAACCGTGGGGTCGGCCAAATCCACCACAAGGCGAATTTTCCCTCCTTTATCTACCTGATAGGCTGGTTCCAACTTCTTTGCAAATGCTAAAATGCAGAAATAAGCAATGTTAGCGAGGAGAAATCTGAATCAATAGAAATCACCATATACCTTCACTCTTCTTCTCCTCTTTGGGTATTTTCTTCATCCTCCGTAGCAGACCCCTTAGATCTGTGATGCCATACGTAAATGCAATCTTCTCATACTCATCTGGTCGGGCATTTTTTAAGATCTCCCAAACGTCAACCTCTGGGGTGTCGTCCTGCTGTTTAGGCTCCCTGGTGGTCCCAAATAAGGTCAGAGAATGAGGGTGAGAGCAATAGAAGTTTTTTTGCAACGTGTCCTGTGGAACTGTTTCGCCACATGTTAAAACTTGAATGTAATCATTAAAACATTAAATAAAGGTTTTGTTCCTCAGGACATGTCACACAAAGAGATGGGCATGAAAGCGGTCTTTGATCAAATTATGAGGCAAATATATTATTTTTGCTTGTTTTAATGCTTCTCCAGCATGAAACTTGTATGAAACAGACTCAATGTGGTGTTCTGGTTAGCACAACAAAGTATATGGGGACATGAAGAAACATTTGGTGTATAAAGTTTATAATCAAGTCGAGACTGACATGCGTCTTTGCATGAAAGGGAGATATGATGGGTCAGCTCTCTTAAAGAGTCATTTGGATTTAGGTACGTACATGTAAGTGGCAGAAAAATAATGCATCAATGCACACAGGAGCAGACAGTTCGACAGATATATTTTGTGGCGTAATTAAAGTTTAAAACCAGTCATACAGGAAGTGTGTGTAATTAAATGTAGCATGCAGGGACAAAATTAACCTGCAACCAATATTTTAAATGAAAAATGACATGTGTTTAAGCACCAGAAACTAGCCCATCCCTTTGTTTGTTGTTGGTTGAGTGATCACTTCAGAGACGTTCTGACAGTGTTAGATGAATTTAAATACAATACATTAGTCTAATCAATGTTATGAACATGAGAACTGGTCATGCACAGCACAATTAGTTTAAAAACATTCAGCTCTTTTAAATTAGACATTTTCCCAAATGTCTAAAAGGTTGAAGGCTGACAAGCACAAAGCTAACTTGGTTCTGACTTGATGTTTTTCATTTGTTTATTTTCAGGCAATTGTCAAGAAGCTGAAAAACAAATGGGGTTTGTCTTATACATTTCTAATATGAAACAATAATGACAATGTAGCAGTAACACTATTTTACGGCATCATTCCTCGGGGCCCTTCCATCTCAGCAGTGAATCAAAATGGTGCACTGTGTGTCATACAAGTGATGAACTCCATTATCCAATGAAGTGCAGTCAGCATTTATGACACAAGTCCATTTGTATCATTCGTGGTGGAGGGCAGGTCGAGTAGGAATGCTGTGTCCAAATGAAGTGTTACAGAACTACAGGGGCCAACACTCTTGCGTGTCCAATTGCTAGAGCTACATTATGTCATGCTGGGGGTTCTACGGGATTACTCACCGCAGTAAGGTCTAATAGCTTAAATACTTGGTTTTCACTCTACTAACCTTTGATGTCTGAATATGTAGGGGAGAAGAAGAGACAAGCCCAAAGTAAATGTAAAATTTAGGTGGTGATCTTTCTGTTTTTGTTTTGCTTTTTTGCTCACATCCATACCCTCAAAGTTGTCAATTAAACTTTAGAGTAAACCTATTGGGCCACCACAAAAGTGAATGAAAAGATTCAGCACAAATGCATTGTCTCAATACTATATATGTAGTGTATCATAAACTTACCAATTGATATTTGAGGATTTAAAAAAAAAAAAACATTGGCTGTGTGTTCTTATTTTGGATAAAAATAACAAAAACACAAACAACAAAGTAAAATGTTGAAAATTAAAATTCACTCAGAGCTGGCTGTGATTCTCACCTATGTTTAAGCAGACCACTAAAGTCAAGCTCCCCTGCATCTTCTTGTCCTTCACTGCTGTTGTTAACAAGAAGAGATTAATGAAGACTTAATCAGAGGCACATACAGGCACAACAAAACAATGTCTAAAGAACAGCACAAAGCAACTGCTCTGAGACCAACTGTACATTAGCTCGCAAGGCTAACACAGTTGGGGCTTGCACAAAACTGCAACTGTCTTTTCAGGATGAAACTGTGATTTGTGTAAGACTCAGAGAGCTCCCAGTCACATTTACACAATGTTTCTGCAATGTTAAGTCAACATTACTTTGCGTCAACATTGTGCTAATGTTGTCAAACTGGGATGCTTTGCATTGTTTTCAACGCACATTGTTTGATGGATCTGAAAAGCAAGAGATTGCCTTTCATTAAAATATATTAGGTTGACTGGGTGGCTTATACTGCTCCAACTGCTTTTAATTTAAGTTACACAAATAGCAAATAGTACATCACATCTTATGTCTTTATTAAATAGAGAAAGGCTGTTCCGTTGTCATTAGCTTAAGAGCAATTTATGTATTAACCTTTATTTTATTTTACCTCCTTTTAAAAGCTGAACGAATGTCAATGTTTTGGGAGCTCTGTTCAGTTTCTGCAAAAGAACACAGTGTGAATAGGTGTGAGAGAGGAACACATGTCACCAACTTTGTTGCACTTGACCAACCTTTAACCTCCAAGTCAAAAGAGCAGCTGTCAAACTTGTCCTTGTAGGTGACTTCACACCTGTAGTTTCCAGCATAATTCTCTTTGGCTTTTATAATGTGCATCTCAAATGTGTGTATCTGTCAGATAGGCAAATGCCTTTATTTTGACAAAGATGAACCCTTAAATACCCAAATCAGTGATTTCTGTGGTGTACCTTTGTTAATCTGTCGAAGGTTTCTTTCAGCTGTAAATGCTTTCCTGTCTTGCTGGCAAGATCCATCCATTTTCCTTTGAACCACTTGATAGTTGGTTTACGGAGAAGATCTTTAGCCTCCACTTTAGAAACAAAGGTAATGTCTCCTCCTTTTGGCAAATATTCAAATGTTGTCAATATTTGAAATCAGTAGTTATGTATGCATTGTATGTAACCATTTCTTTTCTAGGTATACTCACCCACAGGCACAGTGCCACTCTGTGGTTTCTCTATGAGCAGAGTGGACAGTGGAGGGGTGTCGAGGGGCTTGTCCAGTTCGTCAGGGTTCTGACCCTCTCCCAAAGACCACACTGCTCAGTTAGAAAGAAAAAAAACAAAAACATTTTGACTCAAAAGTTGCACAAAATATCAAATAGTCAACCCACCTGTAAGTTACCAAAGACAATTGAACAGTTACAAACAATACGGGAGAATCTCACTTGGATCAAACATATACATTGCACAACAGCACCTTGTATGACATGTAAACTTGAAAACCAAAATTATTCTGAAAACCTTTAAAATAAAACATCGTCGTCTTCACCATCACCCACATTACAAAATACATTTTTGATGTTGGTGTTCTTCCAAAGTGCTCCTGAAACAAAGGCTTTTGACCACTTTATTACCTGAGTCCTTTCTCCCCATTGCTGGCACAGGAACACTATCATCTAAACAAAAAGAGAAATTTACAGCATATTGTAAGAAATAGTACTGTAAAGTCCACGAAAGCAAACAAACACTCGTGGGGTTAAACCTTCAAGCAGTTATACCTTGGCATTAAATTGACAATTCTGTTATTAGAAATTCTGGTAATGTTTTATTTTATTACATTTAACAACTTCTTGAGAACTGTGTTTAGGTTTTTAGGATTCTAATTTGTTTAGACGTCTCCAACCAATGCATGTTAACATGTTAGAAAATGGAAACTACGATCTAAATCTGGTTTAGGTCTAGACACACGTTTTGTTGTTTCAGGCGTGCCTCAGTTTGATGATAAGTACTGAAATAGTGCCAGGATTTAACAGAGGGCTCTTACTAGGCAGATCAACGGACAGTTTCTTGACTGAATTGGCATCTTCTGTGAAGAAAGCAAAATCATCATTGATGTTAATCAGAATAACTTAAGTATTTAAGAGAAATGTATGAGCCTGCAATGGTGATTTAAGTGCTTTGCCAAGGATAGGCACAGCAAATATGCTGTTTCAAATACAAATTATTGCACTTAATTCTGCTAAATTAGATTTTGCTGTTTACTAAAACCAACGCTTGAGAAAGAGAGAAAGTGTTTGTTAATTCTGCACAGTAGCAGGTTCAATATCCAGAACAGTTTTGTTGTAACATGAACTTCAGCAAGATTATTCCTCCAGCCCTGAAAATGTTATAGACAATTGTTTTAGAAAAAACTCCTAGGAAATCTGTAAAAGATTATTAGAGGGGAACTCAGCCTGCACACAAGTATTCACAAAATAAATATCTTTGTATGTATTTTGCACACTGTAATATGGAGTGAAATTACTTCCATATCTGATAAGAGTTACAGGATTGTTGGTGAATCACTCATGCTTTGGATGTATGCCGTGGGGCAACATACATCAAACCTTAACATTTACCAAAGGGAAGTCCCGTGGAAATATGCGGTCTATTGAACTAAAAAGAGGAGTGCCCCCAGTAATGTCACAAGACACAAATAGTGCACAAGGACCTTTGGGGTATTGTATTGGTACCAACCTGCTGGGGATGTTGGAGGGGGGCTATTGGCAGGAGCATCGTCACCTGTAATAAAGGTTTGATTGACAAATAGACGCACGTAACACGTCCACAACAGTTGACACAGAAGAGTGGACCACTGATCACACATGCGAGACACAATTTTCAACATGCAGCTCTCAGACAGAAACTAAATAAACAATTAAGAAGGAGACACTGTCACTTCAAACCTGAATAGAACTATGGGCATTATAAAATATTTCTACGCTCAATGTTTCATACACATATTGTGCACATGCACACAGATGTGAGGCAGACACCAATAATAAAACATGTTTTACTGTATTGCCTCAAAGAAAAGCGTAATGTCTTCCTAATGTGGGCAAAAACAATCCTTGAAGCTAATCTACTGTAACCATTTATCCTAAAAAACATCTTTGGTGTATGATTTGATTTAAATAACTGGTGAATAAGCTGTATATGTTTATATACATATTTGCATTTTATTTATTTATTTTCTTATTATTTTTGTTTATGAAACCCAAGGCAAATTAGTGTTATACAATTTAACAAGGCATTTATCAGGGTTGAGTGGTTTTAGTAGACATACAAGTTATGCAAGTAAAGGCTCAGATGAAGGTAAGGTGCAGGGTAAGCAACATTTCTATTGTAGCATTAGAAAGTTGGTTAATTGAACATGTTTTTTCAGGAGACACGAGAGACTGATATTGGTTTACTTACCAGTGGGTGGGGGAGAGCTAGAGCTCTCTTCCTTTACTGCAGAGCAATGAACCTCTGCCTCTTTCCTTCCCATCGCACCACACTGAGGCTGGTTAGAGCCATTCTCTGTAGGGCTTGGCTCCTTAGCTACAGTTAAAGGCTCAGTCTCTGTGGGCTCTGGTTTCCTCTCATCAGTCTCTACTGGCTCTTTCCCCTCTGTTACGGCCTCTGTTATGGTCTCTGTTACGGCCTCTGTTACCGCTTCGGTTACTGCCTCTGTTATGGGCTCTGTATAGCAGACAAAGCGCCAAGCTGGAGCAGCAAGCATCAAGCAAAGATACTGCAGCATTGCAATACAATGCTTGCTTTGTGCTAGTATATTTAATGGCCAGATAGCATTGGGCTGTATTCTCTCATTTCTGTAATATTGGGTACTTTATTGACAGCTGTCTGGTCATCAAATGTACAGTAAAGCGAAGGAAACATTTACAAACTTGTGTAATATTACTTTTTTTCCTCTTTTCTTTCTTTCTTTCTTTTTTATTTTCTTATTCTTTTTTCTTTATAAAATAAATAAATAAATGTGTGATCCATAACACAAGTGGGTAAAATATTTCCATCTCAATATTGCATTTTATTTAGTATGATAACTCAACTATCATGCGCATAAAACAATCCACAACACCTTTAGCAGTTATAGTATGATCATGCCTCAAGACGGTTTCTTAAAAGGTCACAAAGGCACAAAATACTAACTTATTCAATAATGTGTTTGATTCTTGTTTATTTCTTCAGAAAAGGATGGATTAAGAAACATTTGTGACCACAAACACAAAATCCACTCGTGTTGTAAGTGTGTGCATAGGATGCACCTTCATAAAATGGGCATTGCCAGTGTTACCCACCTGGGGGCGGTGAAACCTCCAAGGAAATCTCAGGTAACGGCAGGGCACCATTACTTTCGGAGGGAACACTTTCAGGGGAAACAGTTTCGGGGGCAACCGTTTCTGAGTGTGTGACAGATATGCAATATAACTGTGGATGCACCAGCTGCTTAATGATCACATAATTTGCAGTATTTCACAGGCATACAGTCACAGTTCCACTTGTCTTTTCAAGGATCAACAAACAATAATAGTCCCTGGTGTCACGCACACACAAGTGTAGTGTCGCGCACACACACACAAGTGTAGTGTCGCGCACACACACACAAGTGTATGACTGGTGTCGCGCACACACAGATGTATTGCCTGGTGTCGCGCACACACAAGTGTAGTGCCTGGTGTCGCATACTACTCGTGTAAATCTTGATATGGATTCTAAATGTGTTGACCATTAAACTGTTTTTTTATTTTTTATTATTATGACACTATTTTAGGGTTATTTTAAAATAGGTAATGTTCTGGTGGCAGTTGTACATTCAGATATGATTTGTGATATGATTAAATAAGATTAAGATTAAGATTAAAGAAAAAACACACAGAAGGGGCCTACTTTGAATTTTGTTGGAACTTCCAACGACCACTCAAGGAAATGGCATACATAGTAGGAAAACTCTGGACATTCACACAAGTTTGCAAATATAGGGACTGTGTTCGTTTTATCTAATGGAGTGCTATAGAAAGTATCTTGACAATTGCTTGATTTATACCCAGAACTAAGGCACATGATTCTTGTTGTTTACCACAAATATTACCAAATAACTCAACATTAGAGGCAAAGCTGCACTCTCAAGATGCTACTGCTCCAAGGTCCAACCTAGAGTAGCAGAAGTCCAAAGGTATGCCAGCACCTTGCTCACAGGGGACAAGAGAGAGCCAGCTGAATCAACACGCTGGGATCAGCCGACTGGACACGGGAATGTCATAGATGCTGACAGCTCGGTAGTTGTGGCCCGTCTCACAGAGCACAACAGCTTTTATACTCCTACAAAGCTGAGTTTACACATTTGTACCAGTTTAAAAAGGTGCTCTGTAGTATGGCTAAAAGTTCTGCTACATCAATGCAAACCTCTTTCATTGATCATTTAAGAGTGTGTGTAGACAATTCCACTCACCTTCTGACTGCCCATTTTGCATCTCATCTGAAAAAGAAAACAATTATTATTACTTAGAATGTCAACAATAATATTTTAGTACAAGTACTAAAATACACTGTACACATGCAACTAAGTCCAGAGTATCAAACAACCATCCACTTTTTTTAAATATAAAAATATAAAAACATAAAACAACAAAAACAAACAAGACCAGAGAGAAACAAATGGTAAAATTGAAAATAAGAATTTAGCAAAGTGAGACATCCAAAGAAAAAGAAAATTAAGGCACACAAAGTCCAAAATAAAAGTCCCATTTAGACCAGTTTCTGTCAAACTTGTCCATTTTCAAGTTGAGTCAGAATGTGATTATGTCCATTTTCTGTTTGTCAATAATGATTGACAGATTGATAGAATTCGGATAGAAGATTGATAGAATTCGGTCCACTCCTTAATTGTAAGTTTATGTCATACATTTTTTTGTGATGGCCTTTTTCCCAGCCGCCAGAAGTATGTTCCAAAAGTATCCATTTATGTTGTTCATGGCAGGGGTTTTGAAGCCCAAATACATATTTCTGAAGTTGAGCTGGATGGTGGTGTCAAAAACAATCTGCAATGCCTGGTTAATTTCTGTCAAATATTTTGTGCAACAGGACAGTCCCAGAACACATGATAATGATATGCCTCCTGGCAACCACAATTTCGCCAACATTTAGCTCCTCCCTATGAATAATGAATACTTTGACATGGTGTAAAAAAACGAGTAACATTATTCCAAAAGAATACTTCCGTTGTGAAGTGCATATATTTTCCCATTCTTCATTCATCAAAAAAAAATTACCCCCTTTTTCCCATTTAATTTTAATATATTTAGTTAATTGGCTGTAAGATATTATTCCCCTTGAAAGTTCTCATTTATATGCCTTAAAAAAGATTTCAGTCAGAGGGTTAGTAATCGTTGCTTTGTTTTATTTCTTGGTTATAATAACTCCTCAATAAACCAGCTCGAAGAATTGAACATCTTTATTTAGTTTGCATGTTTTGATTCGCTCTTTTGAAAGTCGTAAGTACAGATATTTCCCAGGTATTCTTAACTTGCTCCAGCTGACGCCGTTTGTCGTCTGCCACTAAGGCCTGTAGAGGGACCCCCCGGCACAACATCATTGTCAATATTTTTCCATTGTACCGCCACGCTCTGATTTAAGATGAAATAAAGTAATTTTTCAGACAAGGTAAACCCCAACCTCCTTTTTCTTTTGGTAGTGTTGAGTCTTATCATCTTAATAAGACCCCATCATCCACCATTTAAAATGTACAATTTAATGGAAGTCTAATAATGATAAAAGTATACTGAGCAACTACAGCCTGCCTTGGAGAGAGGGGATTGAGTCTGGATAAACGGCCTTAAAGGTGCACTATATAACTTTTTTGGTCGAGGGTTCGCCACATGCTTTACTCCATGATGGTCTTACTTTGCCTGGAAGGTTTCACAGTATGGCATTAAATGTATCAATTTCCATGCATGTGACACCACCAGGCCAAGTTACAGGTCAGATCTGTGGAGAAGTGACACTGCTCACTGTAAGAATGGATGTCTTTCAAGGATTTTAGCAACAAAAATAGCTTTATATATCCAAGACAGGAACTGTGGAACAGTCCATGTAATGCAATAACATATCCATGGAAACAAACAGAAATCAGAAATCATTGACCATTAACATATCATGTTTCTTTTACTTTAATCCACCAAGATTTCAACGTGGTCCCCCTTGTTTAATACAGTTTTACTGGGCTTCGTGATGCAATTGCTTTCACATGTCTTTAGATAGTAGTTTACAACTAATATTGGACCTTTAAACAACTGAACACTGGTGGTGTTTCAAAAACAGTCAGTTATGTTTTCTTATCTTCTTAATTAGGACATATGACTGGGCTAACTATTTATTTTAATGACATCTGTTAATCTTGTTATCCTCAAGTGCCATAAACTGTCACTTAATAGCTCTAGATTTCTACCCATGTGTAACGATTGCCTTTGAACATTCCAACTTTGACACCTCCACATCACTAAAAAGACATGGCTTATGGGCCACAGTCCTGCTCGATCACATCATGCAGCCCAGAACAAGGCTCGCGGAGAGCTGTCTCATCATTTAGATAATGAGAGTGGAGAAAGGTTTTGTTTTACCTCTGCGCACTCCCAGTGCAGCTGACAGGGTGCAGGTATTTTCAGCTGTTGGGCTCACTGGCGTGCAGACAGAGGGGCTCATACAGGCTCTGACATGAGTCAAACCACTGGCAAACTCCCTTTTCCTTATATAGATGTCTATTGTGTTTAACAGATGATTGCACATTAATAGAGCTCCTTTGGTACTTTTCAATTATCTCATACCCATCTTTATTTGGGACTTTGATAGGTGGCTGAGAATGCATGAGATCATGGTGACAGTTTGCTGTGAACTGTTGTTGACTGTATTCTTCCCTAAGTTTGATTTACGATAGGTATTTCTGCTATGTGGAGAGGTGTAACAGTACATTTCAAGTGCCTCTTTCCCTCTGAATCACGAAACATAAAAGATACAGAGGCCACAAGGTCAGATTTCTGACTGGCGGATGGGTGGCCTCTACATGAAGTGAGGGGTGGGGAGGCAGAGGATGGAGATGGCAAGAACAACGGAAGAGGATTAGAAGTGCACTCATTCTGAACTATTCCAGGGACAAGAATCCCATCCCCAGGAGAGCTCTGAGCTACTCAGCCTCTCTGTCATCTCTGGATGGGCCTTTTTAAAGGCTGAAGAGTGGGGGGACTAAAACAACAGAGGCCTCTTTCTCCTCAGCTGTTCAGACTCATTTAAAGAACAATATGTTTCTTCCTGCATTTATTGGCAACTCTCCGCTATCAGTTATTTATGGACTGTGTTTTACCAGCCTGGCATCTGCTGCATCTTTATCCCCACTACATTGTCTCCAGGGATCAGATGTTTATGGCAATGGATGAAGACTCGAGAGGTTGTGCACGGTCCATGATGCCAATTGATACTGATATATCCACACTATTTTAGTACACATTCTGTCAGCCTCAAATGTTATGGTCTAAACACATTTTCCAGGATATCGGAGTCTAACAAACGTATGCATCTATTTAAACAGCTTCTGTCAGACACGCTGCATAAAAAAACTAAACAAATAGATGTCTCCACATAAGATGAGTGAGTGTTGGTTGTCAATGCTCAAATAACTAAGCTAACAAGAGAGTGAGGGTAATGCCATCACCTATTGACAGACATGGGCAGATTAAAAATAAGTGTCAATGAACACTGTAATACAATTCACTGACTGACGAGGTGAGGAGTAGAGGCGATCAGAGCCAGGTCAAGAGGTGTTTTGAGATGCTGTAATTGTGGTCGTGAGCTGGTTCGGTATCAAATCCACTCAGTGTTTTTGGCTAGTGATGAGAGGAAGAAAGACCAGTCACATGACCTTTATTATTATACCCTTATATAGTTTAGCCTTTGGCCAGTTCATCCACTGCCTGATCTGATCCATCTACACACTGCCAAGCCACTGCTGTCCACATTCCTCCCCTTGGCCCTACCATTGTCTATCCTTAGCGTGACTAACTTACAAATCCGGTATCAAGCTCAGAGTAACTATAGTATCTGTTCATAAATTTAAATTGTCTATTGTCCTACATGCAGGCAGTAATACAACACCATAGTCAAAGTCACTTCAGGAAAATCAAAGGACAAGCCTTATGCTTTCATAACACATAAATAATTCAACTTTTGAATTGGATATATACAGTGTACCCACTGTTGAGATTAAGGTTGTAATGCATGGTCTAACAGGTTGTGTGCAAACCATTTTTGATGGCACTCTTACCTTTCTTTGTAGGTTCTGGCATCTCGATTCCCTCTTGACCCCAAAAAGGCACAGAGAAGAAACAGATGTTGTCAGAGCAGCTTCTTTCTTCAGATAATTAGACAAAGCTCAGTATGTTCCGTCCTGGAAGCAGATGATGATGGTGGGACAGTTGCAACAGCAGCAGCAGCAGCAGCAGCAGCAGCAGCAGCAGTTCTTCTCTGGCCTCAGTGATGTGGGATGGAGTCTGTAAATCTCTGTGGAGGAGGAGGAACAGAGACAGATCAAAAAGGACAGGCTTAAAGGCCTTATATACTGAGGTACACGCTCCTCCTCTCTACAATGGAAACCTGGGGACCCTATACATACTGCAACATCACTGTATTAGATCCCAAGACTTTGTGTGAATATAATTATTTAATTAATAATTTTGGATAAATACAAATACGTAAATATGTATAGCCTGGATTTAACCTCTGGTCAAATCATGACCTTGATGAATGAGCTGAACATGAATGTTACTTTTGCTTCACAAAGGGAATAAATTAATAAATATATGTATGCTTTTTACTGTTGGTTATACAGTAGAGTAATAAGCAAAATGTGTATACAATAAAGCCACCAAAAAGGTAATGGTTGACATTAAAGATGTTGGGACTTTAGGGACCCAAAAAACAAGAGAAGGAGCCGCTGTCAATAGTAACACCTTATGTACTGTGAACTATATGACATAAACTAATCCACAGCATTATTCATGAAAAATAATAATCTGTTTAATCCAAGGGGAATGCTGACAAACAACAGCAGGCTTTCTGTGCGGGCAAATACATTGTGGAGAGATTATTGTGTCTATAGAGCCTATAGTTAGAAAGATATCATAAACCTTGACATTTCACATGTAAATTTAACTTTTAAACATAAACAATTTAAATTGTATAGATTTGACTGCTTGGACCTACTTTATCTCTAGAGGTGCACCATTCAGACTGTAGGTAGTGAAATTGTTCCTACAAAAATCTCCATATTAACCCTAACAAGCTCCTTTCTGCCATTAGTAAGTAGGCTTATTTTGACATTGCATTTGCCAGTGGCTTAATTTAAGTAATCCCTCTATCATCCAAATTTTGTGAGTGACACAAAAGGTAGGTCTATAGGCTGTCATAAACCATACATTATGCTGCAAGACACAGTTATAAGTAGCATTTGCATGGGAAAAAAAATCCCTACAAAACATAGCATTCTCTGGTAAACACGAAATATCTCAAATTCTCTTCCATTTCTGTCTTTTGACTCAGTGGGGTCTTTCTTGGTAAGAGGCCTCCATAGCTACAATGGCCCATTAATAACCTGGACAGGGCTACAGCTGTAAATACTAGGCTTAGGGAAGTATCATGTGGGTCAGCTACAAAGAATACGAAACCATTTACGTATTGACTGGTCCAGAGAAGATCACATCACACAGGAGCCACAGCCATGAGCTCATATGTTGAATAAGGGGTCCACTGGAGCAGACAGCACTGACCCCCACTGGCTGCAGAAGGACACTACAAATACACTCACAGTTGATCAAAGTTTAAGAACAGTCAAATGTATTGCAGTGTATTTGTTTGGATTGTTGTTGTCTTGTGTTTCTATACTACGTAAACTGGGGACAGTCTTGAATCACAGTTCATGCTGCTACTATACTGCTAAGCATGAATTGTGGGTTAGCTAAACCAAGCTAGATGCTAATTTGTTTTTTCGCAAGGTTACAAACAGAAGAGTTACCCTATGATCTTACATATATAGCTAACCTAGTTCCTTTTTTTTCCTTTTTTACCAGTACATCTACACCATGGATGTATTCAATTATCATGATCTTCACACCTGTTCTCTGCTTCTGCGTGAACCGCCATTAATTAAGTTGTAATTGTACCTTCAAGGAAGACGACACAGGAGAAGCTTGTGTGTACTAACTGGTCATTAAAACTGGCCAACCCTGGGTTTATTACAAATGTAAATATAAACTTTTTAATGAGACTCAAAGGTGCACTACGTTTTTGTGGAGGATTCGCCACCTGTTTGTTGTTATGGTATGTTATGTTATTACCCAAAATGTTCCACAGTATGACATTTAACTGTTTATACAGTCTATATGACAAGTTTTCCTGTTTCCCTGTGTTTGGTGGCATAGAACCTGTGGTAAATATTTATCATCCGTGAAGTTGCAGTTTGTAAATACATTTTGAAAAATAAAAGTTTAATATTACAAGAAGTAGGGCTGAATTCTAAAACAGAACCCTTCTGTGATATCAGTGTGCGACGTGTCGGACGTGCCACCGAAAGTACAGAAACAGTTTAGATGCGACTGACACAATTTTCTGAAAGTTTAAACAACCATTCAACAAAATAAAGATGTTATCAGTTAATATTTATTGTTAAATCATAACATTGTTATTTATCGCTAAATTATGGCTCTTGTTTACTGTACGGTTGCTAGGTGGCAGTTGTAGAATTACCTCTACCTATGACATATTTGCTGCCCATGACCAACCAGGAAGTAAAATTATAGATTTCACCAAAATTGTCAAACTGGAGACAACTATCCCAAAAAGTAAAATCTGTGTTCCCTCAGTATTATTTTACTCAAAGTTGTATTTCAATTAATTCATGCATGCTTGGATGATAGAAAAATAAATGATTCAATAAAAATAACAGGACAAGGCTCTGAAAAATATAAAAGTAGACAGTTTAATTTTTGGACCAAAGGAACAGTTTTACACATCACAGGAGCTGTTGTCTTTATACAGCAAGGAGAAGGGGACGATTAGTTAATACATAGTAAATCTTGTCTGTCTTCAGATCTGGATGAGCAGTTCAGGTTTATAATTAATATGAATTAGTATGAAGAATTTACCTTTTAATTCTGTATTGTTCTTCATTCAAGAGTTTGAGTGAAAACCTATGTTCTCACCTACTCACTATCCCCGCCCAGTTCTTGTACTCACTTTTTGGTTATTCATGTATGACTTTGAGTCATACATGTAGGGTTTTTCAATAAACAACAAAACAATGAAAACAGGTAAATGAAAATCTGTTGCTTGCTATGTTGAAATGGTTCCTCATCATGTGATTCTAACAATTTCAAGTAATATAAATTCATACAGACGGAAATAACAAAAAAGTGTTATTTATATCTTCAACAGACTCAAAGATGAAGAAAACAGCTGGATCAGAAAGGCCTGTGTCCACTCTTCTGCAGCAGCAGCAGAGTCTCAAGGCTAAACTGATACGTGAGCTTCTTCTTGACCTTTAATATCTCTCCAGATCTGGCATAGTTTCGCAGTGCACGGGACATCTTCTGGTAAGTCATGGGCCTCTTGTTACCCTTTCGCTGACCCCACAGTGTAGCCACCTGGTCCTTGTTGGTGGATGAGAAGCAGAAAACCCCAATGCTTGATGGGACCCATGAAACACAGTGGGCCATCGTGGGATCCTCCAACAATTCAAACAGAAAGTGAAACAGGCGCACCCTCTTTCCTGTAAACACAGGTAGATCATTTTTAAATGAACAGAAGTGATGTAGAGGATTTATTGGAAAGTAGTGCCAAACCGTAACAGTTCCCGCTTATTGTTTCCTTAAATCCTACCTTTCCTGGAAAGTCTCTATTCAGATCAGGTGCAGTTTAATGATGAGAATGACTGTGTAAACAACACGGGGGTTATCAGCGAGATATGTAAAAAGAGACCACTGACTGATAGGCTGCGCAGCTCTAGTGTTTTACTGAAAAAGGGAAGGTCTCTTATTTGCTTTTTGTGGTTTTTGTTTCCCTCAAGCTATAGGCAATATCTATATCTAGTGTTTAGGAAAAGCAGAACTCACCACTCCCTGTTGCTCTGGCCTGGCATTTGTGTTGAGAAGATTGTGTTGTTGATCCAAAGTTTGGCAGTGACCCTGGTAATGAGCCAATGAGTTCTGCTGGACACATATCATGAGATGGCTGCGGTTGAAGGTCCTGTGATGACATGGCATACAGTAGATGGTGAAGTGATGTGAATTGCCATAGTGTTGAATGAGTTGGATTACATTTAAATGGTATTAATTTAAAATACTTACTGATGACTCATAGTTGATCTGTTGCAGTTGATGAGAATGTGAAGGCACACTCTGGTCATTTAGAGAAACAGGTGTGGACCATTGCACTAAAATAAACAACAAAAAATGACCAAATATAAAGCAATATGCAAACAGATAGTATAATGTACTCTTAAAAGCTGCACTTACAATATTCATTTTGGTAGCACTCTTCTAGAAAATCCACAATCACCTCCAAATCAGACTGAGAGTCCTGAAAAGATCAACACTGCCTGTTAATTATTACTGCCAAACAAATGCATTAAACATTGTTACTTACCATTATCATATGGTTGTCCCACAGCAGTGCAGTCTTGGTGTTTTACTGTCTGAGTGGCTTTGAAACTAGACATTTAATATACCCCCACAACGGCTGACTCTCCATAACACCTCATTTTGACTAAACAATGACCACCAGCCCACAAAGCCAACAGGGGCCCGACACTGCACCCCTGTCCTGACCACATCCTCCCCTCTGCTGCAGATAAGGCAAGGTCTGGAGCGGCCTGTCACACTCTCAGGAAGAACTCACTTGTTGCCATATTTTTCCTCACAGGATATGTTCTAACTTCAGGCCATTTGGGTCTCTTGTTGTATTTCATTCAAAAGTGACACGGGAAACGTATTCAAAATAATTTCAAAACTCTAACTCTTTGTTCAAACCAGATTTATTAACACAAATATACATATTGTTTTAATCAAAACATGTATTTCCATGCAAATATACAGATAAATATTATATGGCTTTATGGATAAATTAGGCATTATTCGTTTTAAGAAAATAGCATATGATACAAAGTATATATTTAAGAATTTGATTGTCAAAACCGCTGGAATGTGAAGTGTTCCTTGTCCTATGTTTCGATATTATGATATTCATCTGAATTCACAATACAATTATCATAGCAATATTGTGTTGTATTTGCTACATTTTCTGCCCTGACAAGCAATAGCGCCATCATCACTGCCATATTCCAAAGATAACGAGTTTTTTAAAACAATGATCTTCGTGTTTTCAGATTCATGTCTTATCTTGTGCCAGTACAACAAAACAACATTCATTTAATATTGTAATATCACAACATCCCTTGACAAACTCTGTGCTGCATTAATGCATAGTATTATACCATCGTTGTGAATTAACCAGACTTGCACAAGTATACTTAGGATAGATTAACCTGAATAATTGTTTTCCTGTACAACATTATTGAAAATCTATCTCTCAACTCTTCACAATCTGGATCACTGGTCTAACTCAAAGTGAGGCTCAGGACTTGATGCAGGAGTACGAGGTGTAGCTGTGGCACATGTCGTAGTCTTCAGACAGTGGATAGAGTCCATAACAGCTGTGCCATTCGCCGGCAGTGAAGCTGCTGTAGCCCTGCTCACCGTGGCTCTGCTGCTGCGGGCAGTGTTCCTCCTGTGCGGGCTGACGGGGCAGGGACACGTTCACCTGTGAGGAGCCTAGACGATGCAAGATGTCTGGGTTAAACTGATATGTGAGTTTGCGGCGGACCTTGAGGATCTCGCCGGTGCGGCTATAGTTTCTTAGGGCTCTCGCCATCTTTTGATAGGTCATGGTTTTGCGATTGCCTTTGCGCTGACCCCAGCACTCTGCCAATTTCTCTTTGTTCTTAGAGATGAAGTGAAAAGTGCCACTGCCGCTGTCCGTCCACTGGATGGAGTCACACATGTTTGGGTCGTTGAGAGCCTGGTGGAGGTATTCATACAATCTGAGCTTCTTCCGCCCTAAGAAGATAAAAGTGTGTTAATTTACTTACAAATTGTGAAGAGCTTCAGAAGAATATTTTCTATATAGTTTTGTCTGGAAGGTTTCACAGTATCGCATTAAACGTATCTATCTTGCTTTTATTCAATTACAGATGTTTGCATTGTTCATAAAAATACCTTACACATTCTTATTGTGAGAGGCTCACCCCTTATTGGAGCTGCAGCAACTGAATAATTTCCCTTGTGGATCAATAAAATATTCTGATTCTGATTACAGGCTAAACAAAAACAAGTTGTTGGCCTCCACCAGAAAGTTACATAGTGCACTTTGAATCTACATAACAGTTATTCGATCATTGGGTCACCTTTGCTGCCCTGAGCTGGTGGGATGGTGTAAAAATGGGGGGGTTCTGTGGGCAGAGACTGGCTCAGTGGCACGTCAGGAAGAGCTGGGGTCCATGGCTGCTGCTGTAGAAAAAGGGCAAGGTTTGACAAAAATAGTGGACTGTCTGTTTGTTTTCCTGTGTACGGTTTTAGATCCCTTACAGTTGTGTCACTGCAGTCATACGTGGAAGCGGTCGCATCAGAGGGAGGAGAGACCAGGTACCAGGGTTGTTGGACTGTGCTCAGTGTCCCATATTGGGGATACTCTGAAATGACCAAATGTTCAGATATAATACTTTTCTTGGCAATTCTCTTTAAAACAGCTCATATTTTTGTGACTGATGCTGATTTGTGCATACCTAAATCATAGTAGGAATTATTTGAATGCTGTTTAAAAACATCAATTGCATCCTGAAAGTTCTGGTTGAAGTCGTCATCTATGGAACTCTAAAACATACATAAATCAATATCAAGCATTCAACACTTCTAAAAACATATAATATGAACATAGACAAGGTCTCACCATCTTATGTAGTTCTGCCCTCAGAGGTCGACCAGTTGTGCACAAATTGATGTGTGGGACTATTTAGTCAGGAGCATATATACAGTGCCTGTTCACTGTTGGTAACGTCACCTTTTACAGATACACTTCTCTTTTTTGAAAGCATAGATCAGATACAGATCTAGGTAGCTCGCCACTCACCTAAGATCACAATAACAACAACGCTCTTTTCGTGTGCACTTAACCATGTAATACCACCACCAATTCCGAGTGACCCCAGGATTTGCATGTTATTAGGTTATCATCTAACACTTGCCATTCGTGGTCTGTGGTAAAACTGTTTTCTGTACATGAAATTGAACCCATTTTGCATAGCTGCTCTTATATAACAAATCAGCAAAATATTATTGAAGGCTGTATTAAAAAATTATAGATTTACTTTTACTGTGGCAAACAATACATGAAATTGACTTGGCCAGATACTGGTGGCAGAGGGGCCAGCACTCTCGCTTCACAGTAAGAAGGTTCTGGGTTTTGATTACTGGGCCACATGGGCCTTTTTGTGGAGTGTGCATGTTTATCTGCGTGTCTTGGTGGGTTTCCTCCAGGCACTCAGGCTTTCCCCATCAACACAATATGCACAATAGGCTAGTCCACTTTTTTTTTTTAATTGTTTTTTTTTTTCAAACTAATTTATTTCTTTTTGATTTTGTTTTTTCACTCTCTGGTCTAATAAAAAGATCTGGAGATGGGTCCTCGGGAGTAGCACAGCAGTAACCACTGCTCCTTTGAGAGATAGGTCAAATCCAGAGGACACATTTCCCTATAGGGACAATACAAGCAATACTAAAGCTTGTAATTAAACTAGATATCCATTTACACAAGCACCAATAATAAATTTGAACCTTTCCTGCATTTTTTTTTAGAATGGTCTTACTCTATGTCAGAACTGGAAGTGATATCAAAATTGGTATCCCAGCCACTTTCCCTTTGTATTATAAACAGAGTTTGAAATTTTAGTATTGTGACAACACTGTTTAGCGCCAAAAAAAAAACATCAGTTCTTTTAAAATGAGCTTTGAGTGATGCATGATAATGCTCTGGTGCTGCTGTCCTGGTGCTGAAGTTGGTATCTCATAAAAACTTGTTGCTCCGACCATCAATACTGTAAAAGTTAATGGTTAATTGGTGCGGTCATCACTGTTAACCTCATGCTGTGTCTTTTTTCAGAAAGCGTCTCTCCTGTACAAATAAACACAAGCTTTTTGAGAAGTAATTTTTATCCTGGACGTTCCGTTTTAAATATCAACCGTCTCTTGGCACTGAAGTTCCCCCTTTGTCCCAGTAAAAGGCATGGACAGTCAGGGCTTAAGACTCAAATTAAAAACTAAGGCACAAACAGGTGAATTTGACCCAGGCTCAATATGACTCCTGCATCCAGCCTCTGAGTCTGTAATTCATCCCCCTTTATTTCTTTATTTAACAAGAAGACTGTGAATAAGATTGATAATACATGTGCCAATTATAGGAGGAGTGTGGCAGTGGAGTGAAAGTGTGGTGGTGTGTTTCCATGCTTTGTGCTGCTCGCTGATAAAAACAAAAGAACCACAATCCCGCTCCTTTCCCCCTGCTGCTGACCGCCATCTAATCCATAAATTTAAGGTTAAACCCACAGCGGAACCTTTACATGATTACACATACATACATACATACATACATATACATACATATATACAGATAACATACATACATACATATATACATAATTACAATATAGTCATAACTACACATATAATAACATAACATATATATATACATACATACATATATACATACATACATATATACATACATAGATACATACATACATGACATAGACAGATACATAGACTAGACTAACATACATACATACATACATACACATACAATATATGTGCTATATATGTGTATCATATATATGTATATACACAGTATATACACACCACACATATATATCATATATATATATATTTATAATATATATATATATATATATATATATATATATATATATATATATATATATATATATATGTTATGTACACCAAAAACATATTCATGCTTTATCAAATCTATTTATGTTATCTGGCCTTGCATAAAAAAAAGTTCAATATTTTTACGTACTGCTCTGTTAGTCCAAACAAACCAGCACCTTTGTTCCTCTTCTTAATTCAATAGCTGCATGCATGTGGCCAGCTAACCACAGCACAGAAAGGTTCTATTGTTCCCTATTTACTGGCACTCAGAGAAATTCAAGAAGTGTTAAGTCATGGATGGATAATGACTATTACAGAGAATGCAGTATTTACCGCAGATCCAGATAACAAAACCATTATCATGCCAGATTACTGTCTATTTTAAGTTATATGTCAGTGAGCATTATTTCATAAATGTTTTTTTGTTTTCATTCAAGTATTTTATTTTATGATTAGTTGCGTTGTAGAAGTTCAGTTTTCTTTAACTTTGAATTGTAGGTAAAAAGAAACATTATATTTTGCACAAAAAAGTGCTCAGTAGACACCCAAGAAATATTTGTTTTGAAACAGATTTTATTGGACTTTCAGAGTGATGTTATTTTCTTAAAAGGGCAACAGCTCCATAGGCCATTACTCCTACAACTGCGACAAGGGCAGCGCCTCCACAGAGCAGCACTGGCATTTCTGTGATAGTTTGTATTTTAGCAGGTTTAGACTTAGAGTGGTCTCTCTGTGGTGATGATGCCTGGACTGAATGTTTCTGCGATGACCCTAAATCATCTGCTGCAGTTTTGACTATGGGAGGCTTAATTGGTGTGAGGATTGATGGGGGATGAAGGCCCTGTGGAGTGGAGAGGAGCTCCTCAGTGTCCCCGGCTGTGGTGCAGAGGACGGGGGTTGAGGTATTGGACGGAGGGTCCAGCTGCAGAATAGGCAGAGGGGGCAGTGCCATTGGAGGAACTACCTGCATGAACTCTGCAGGCTCTGTCTCAATGTGTGGCTCTTCTGCCAAAACTAGAAGCTCTACAGTTTGTGGAGCCTGGATGTCATCCTCTGTCTCCACATTGAACTCGCTCAGTCCACAGGTCATTCGCTCCTCACCCCTCCGTCTTATTTCTGGCCCCTGCTCCGCCCCCTGACCCAAATCTTCTGCCTCAGAGGAGGACGAGTGGTTCTCATCTGCAGCCTGAATGCCAATACCACTCCTGCCCAGGCTGTGAGGGTCTCCAATGTCTGCATCCCCCATTGTAGACCAGGAGGAGGCCAAAAGGCTCTCGTTTTGCCATGGACCAGGCCTGTCGGTGTCTGTCAGGGGCAGGGGAGTAAACGAGCTGACCTCCTCACCATCTCCACAGCCCCCCCTGAACTCCTTTGGTTGCTTCCCCTCCAGAATGAACTTTGCAGTACAAGTTACTTAGTATCTGTCGAGAGATCACATGATCAGACACATATTTTACCTATAATCACTATCACATTTCACAATGTATATTAAATAATAAAAGGAAATTGTACTTTAAAAGATAATGTACTTTGATTTGCATGATGGTGCACTTTATCCAACCATTAACTTAGAAGAAATCAACAAACAACATCACATTGTAAAACATAGCTTTCTATTGTTATACTTTTGTGTTCCAGTGGCAGTACTAAGTCTGAGCTTGGAAAAAGTTTCTCGTACCTAATTATAGCACTGGCCTTCATATTTTACTATCTTTAGTAACTGCACATTCCCATCTGTTTAGAGCAGTGGAAGCTATTCAAGTTATATTACATGTGACTTCAGGAAGGGAAGGAGTGATAGAAGGAAAGTTTAATCACATCACACACACAAAACATTCTCATGTAAATAAAATCTAAACAGATAAAGTCAACTATATTTTAACTTTTTATTATGATTAGTTCAGAAATAAATGTGTTAAGCATGCATTTCTGTAGTTCTTTTGTTTGTTTGTTTTTAATGATTGTTAAAATTGTATTTTGTCCTGTTTAAAAGTTTGTAATAGCCTATCAGAAAATTGTTCTATTCGTTTTTTATAATTATACATTTTTCGGATCTCGGCTTCATTCGGTCACAGTGATTCATAACCAGCCATTATAATGCCTGATGATTGTATGTGAGAGGAAATTGTTTTATTTTTACACGGATTTTTTTAGAGGTCAAACGGAAATGGGAAAGACAGCAGTTTTTGGAGCACACTTTCTACAACGCACCAAAACAGGGTGGTTAATATAGCCCAGGGTCCTTGCTATAGGCTATTAAACATATATTATGCCAATCTTACTGACCACCCTGGGGAAAAAGAAAATAGTACAATCATCATTCATACCTGGGTCTTCAACGTGGAGACATTTTTTGTTTGGTCAAATGCAGAGGAAAAAAAGCAAAGTCAAGAAGAAGGAAAAAGGAAACAAACAATATGAGCATATGCAAGCACAGGGCTGGTCATTATGCTCCAAAATGCGCGAGTCGTGCTCTCGCTCCCGTTCTATCTCTCCCTTTTCTCCCTTCTCTTCTTTCCCCTCTTTAAATGATCTGGTTCCATCTAGTGTCTGTGCGCTGCGCAATTAGTCTGACTTCAACAGAGAAGAAAGCAAATGGATATTATCACACAACACTTATTACACAAAATAGAGCTGTTTTAATCCCCTTCAAGTTTAGATTATTTGACCGTTTTAAGCAAGAGTTGCGTCGCTGTGTAACAGTGTGACCGGAAGTAAATATCACGTGATTTCGAGAATCAGCTGATCATCCGTAGACATCTTTACGAGTCACGACTGCTGCGATTAATTCAAAGACGTCCATTTGTGTTTGTTAAGGTATCCAGCCTTGATTGCTTTTGTTAAAATAGACAACTGTTTGCCGCAATTTTGACCTCCACACGTGGCAAGTCTCATTCACGTGTTTCTTGGTGTTTTTACTCATCTTGTTCTCAGGCCCGAAAGGATATTTGACAGCGACCATGGCGCTGAGCGATGCCGACGTACAGAAGCAGGTAAATGTTCATTTTAACCTTCATCTTGAATGGCCCAGCGTCCTACTTTATGCACAAAGCGAGTCATTTTGTTGATGAGATGAAAATATACATTTGATTTCCAAGTTTTACGTCTCAGTTGGACGTCGATAAAAGTGACATTGACATAGCAACATGCTAACAGTCAAATGTACTGCATAGCTGGGATAGACAATTAGAAAACATATCATTGGCAGTTTTTCCAGAATCTGAAGAAAAATAAAAATGTTGATGTAAAAATGTTGTATATAGACTTACAGTTTGATCACATGATGAGCACATGCATTGGCTTTGTCTCAAAGAGGAACTGATGAAGGGAAGATATAATCTTACATGAAAATGTTAAGCTATAGTGGTAAAAGCAATTACTTCTACGTTCACAACTGTGTTGGACATCAAACAAGGCTACAAAGCACCCCTCCAAAAATTTTCCCATATCTGCTCCACTTAAGTTCATATTCATTTAGTGTTATTATTTTTAATTTATTCCTACAGATCAAGCACATGATGGCCTTCATTGAACAGGAGGCCAATGAAAAAGCAGAAGAGATCGATGCCAAGGTACAAGAAATTTTTTTTTTTTTTTTTTTGCTGTTTTATACTCTCATTGCTTCCATTAATTATTTTGGTATGGAACATGATGATATTTAGCTCCAGTTTATGTTTAGTTTTGCAAAACTAAACTTAATGTTGCATTAAATTAAGTGTGTTTGTATATATTATCTGCTATTAAAAAGTCATATAATCTTGACAAGGAAACACTTTAAATAATATGCATTCATGAAAGAAACTATTGGATTGTTCATTTATTTTTAGGCTGAAGAAGAGTTCAACATTGAGAAAGGACGACTGGTTCAAACTCAGCGGTTGAAGATAATGGAATATTATGAAAAGAAAGAGAAACAGATTGAGCAGCAAAAGAAAATGTGAGTCATAGTCTAAAAATGTAAAATAAAAGATTTGCCAAGGAAAACCTTGATGCAGTTGTTGTGTCAGCTCTACAAGGTGACAAATGCATTTTGAGAAGCCTAAGCAAACCTATCTTTTTTTTTTCCAGCCAAATGTCTAACCTCATGAACCAGGCGCGACTGAAGGTACTGAAGGCTCGTGACGACATGATCTCAGTAAGAGGCATTTATACAATAAAATGACTAGTCACATTTATTCTATAAATCAACAATGTTTATTTTTGAAATGATTTTAGGACATGTTGAATGAAGCTCGTCAGAGGCTTGCAAATGTTGCAAAGGATCCAACCAGGTATTCATCTCTGATGGACGGCTTGATTCTGCAGGTTGGTGCTTTTTAGGCGAGCGATATCATTACGTTGTATTATAATCTTTGATGCATCTTCACACACGCAACACCTTTTTTATCAAAAGGGGTTGTATCAACTTTTGGAGCAAAAAGTAACGATTCGCTGTCGTAAGCAAGATGTCCAACTGGTACAGGTAAGTGAGTGTGTGTTGTTTTTGTTTATACGTCCATTTGAAAATGGTTCTCTGAGTATAAATTATTATTATTATTATTATTATTATTAATAACAGCAACTAATTTTACAGGCGTCAATCCAGAAAAATGTTCCTATTTATAAAGCTGCTGTAAAAACTAATCTGGAAGTGCGCATTGATCAGGACAATTACCTCTCCTCTGATATGTAAGAAAAACTCTGCTACACAACAACAAAATGGTTTGAGCCTGGGTTTCACATTTGATTGATCTTGACTTTGATTTCAGCTCTGGAGGCATTGAGCTCTATAATGGTAATGGGAAGATCAAAGTGTCCAACACTTTGGAGAGCAGACTGGACCTCATGGCTCAGCAGGTAAAATATGAAATGAGAGCGTTTATATCCTAATGAATAGGGCTGGGCGATATTGACAAACAATAGTATCCCGTAAACCATAGTCAGACAGTCCAATCCAACAGAAATTTGTATTGGTGGAGTTTAATTATCAGTCAATTGTAAAATGCCTGTAAAATTAATCACTAAGTACAGAAATATCACTATATATCCATTCATTTGTAGCATTTGTGCTACTTGATATTCACATTTTTCATTTCTTCAAAACAATATTCATGATATTATTTTCATTTTGATATATTGCCTAACTCTTTAAATTAGTTTGTTTATTAATATTAACTTCCATGTTGTCTCTAGTTTCTTTGCCTCTTTGATCTTAATGACATATCATATTTGCATACTAACAAAACATGTCATTTCAGATGATGCCTGAAATCCGAGTGGCTCTTTTTGGTGCCAATCCGAATCGCAAGTTTATGGATTGAGAGCGTCTGCGTTATTGTACTAGATCCATGTTTATTTTTTATTTTGTCATATCCATTTCTTGTTTGTGAAAGGATTTTAAGCTCAAAGGTGCATTGTGTTGTGTGATGTATTGCTGTATTTTTTCTGTGCATTAAGGGAAATGATATTCATTTTACAGATGTGATCATGGTTAGTGCACAATTGTGGTAACTGGTTTACTTTGCTGCTCCTCCTTGAGGGTCTCTGTTTACACTCTTTAGTCAGGGACGAGTTGTTAACAATTGGCGGCTGTTTTAACAGTTGCTCTCTAATTGAATCTGTTCTAACAGCACACACTTTTTTTTCAGTTTCAATAACTTCTACCCCTCTGAAGTTGCATGGAGCCTTGTCCGCTCCAATAAAAGCCTATCCATAGAAACCAAACAAAACAGTGCAGAGCCAATCATGTTTGGTAGATACTTTACACTTCCTCCATGTTAAAAGCATGGGACGTCATTCCAGAGGGCACTATATGTATATGAAAATATGAGCTTTCCTGATTAAATTATATGTATGTGTGGTTGTTTTGTTTTCTCTTTTTGACAGTGTCGCAAATTAAATGTAATTGTATGGAAATGTATACCATAATAAAACTATAAATCTATTACATGTGTTGCTGGTATGCTTATTGTTAGCATTTTGTCTCAACTCTTTCCAAAACACAGGCCATTCATGCCCCTGTTCATTAGTTTATCACATGGTATTTGTCAGACACAAATGCCCCAATTACGCAGTTACTTGCAGTATTTTGCAGACATTCTCTAGTGAAGGCGCAGTGGAAAACAAGTGACAATACGACCGAGACACGACACTAAACGATTCAGTTCATTTACGTGTGAGTATATTGTCTTTAAATGTTGTACAACATTTTGATTTGTGTCTGGACTATGAGTTTGGTATTTTAATGTACTGCCTCAGCGGTCATCGTTATAATTGCAAACATCTTGTGTTCTCTCAGAGAATCCTTTCAGAGAGCTCTGATGAAGACATTGACAGTGAGAACGTTTGTTTTAGCAAATTAGTGGTGGGATTAGAATGTTGAAACTACTGTACATTCATTTTGATCATTTGTAATTTTGTGTACATTTTAAGAACTGTTTTAACCATTTTCACATCAAACACTTTTTATGACTTCTGTATCAATGGGATATATTTTACTTTTTTAGAGACAAAGTGTAAAAAATTTGCTCAATTGCAAATGGCCTACAAGCTGTCAAAATTGTACTTAAAGATTTAAAAGTAGGCTACTAGTTACTAAGTACTTTTTTACACAATTAGAAGCATTTTAGATCAGTCATTTACAGGGGAGGAAATTAAAAGATTACAATTATGGTGAGTAGATTTTTAAATGTGTACTTGTAATTGAATATAATAATAGCATGTAATTGTAATTGGTTACATTTAAAATACAATCTGAATTCAGCACAAGTCATAATCCATGTACAGCTGTTTTACCACTCTCTGCCTGCTCTGCGGATTGCCGTTTAAAACAAATTAATTCCGCTTTAAACGGTTTAATCAAGTTTTGCATTTAAGACTGATGTGAAATTATACAGAAATTGTGTTAAAAAGTAAAACATTTTTTCATGTGCACTTTTTTACTTTTACTTAAGTACAGATTTGGAAACAATACTTGAACTTGTGTAAATATCAAGTAATTGTACTTTTAATTCAGTACAAATATTCAGTACTCTTTTTACCACTGGTCATTTACACAGAACTTGATTAATTAAAGTATGTCAAACTGGATTAACTTGTTTTAAACTGCAATCCACGTCATCTGCAGTTTTTCTGATCTTTCGCCAATCAGATCAGTCAGTGTGGTGTTCTTTTGTGCGTTTGTAAGTGTAGAAAGCAGCAGATACAGTAGGCTGGAGATTGCAAGGCACTGTGCGTATTTATTCCCACATTCAGCCTTGTGTGCCGGCCAGAACACCACTGTTAAGGTCGGGAGCTTGGATTGAAATGTAGTACAAAATGTAGTCTAATGAGGCACAGAAAGTGGAAAACATAACACATACTGTAGAAGGTAAACAAATTGGAATCATAAACAGAACTGATTGCTAAAGGGAACTTACATCGTCAAATGAAAAGTTATCCCTGTAAAACTACCTGTAGTTATCATGTGCAGTTCATGCGTTTCAGCTTCCTGTTACAGGCAACCTTTTGTCTTTGGGGTTGAATAATGGCACTATTTTCTGATGCTATTGTTTTTAAATTGATCATTGCTATGTCAACGGCCCTAACTGTTTAGCATTCTGAGACCCATGGATAGCCTACTGTATCATATCACTCACATCACTGGTACAATTCACTTAAGTCACTTAACCTGCTATTTATTCTGTCCATGCTGCTCTGTACATAACCAGTGGGATGTGGGAGCCACTTATGATACAGTGTTGTAGCCTTGTATTTCTTTACTTTAGTTTACTACTTGCACACACTTCTGTCTGTTTAGATTTAAATCTATTCTAAATAATAGTTATTTATCTTTTTTATTTAATATTTATTCACCTGCTATTCCAGAGCTGTGCATTGCAACACCAGAATTTCTTGTAGGAGAAACAATTGTTATTTTATCTTAAAGATGCACACTTTTGTGTGTTTAGGATAAACTCACAAAGTAGAGCTACAGTTAGACAGCTCTAACAAATAGCTCTGAGGGCTGCTCCAACTGACAACCTCAAAGTAGTCACGTAACCCGGGGCAACTCGAGCTTTAGGCATACTACCAAATCGTAAACATTGATAATGGGGTTGTTAACCTTTTATCAGTGATAATCACAGGTCCAGCCATTCCATCATTATAATGGAAGTTTGGTGATTTTAAGCTGCACAAAAATAACTAGTGAAGCCTGGTCTTCCTCTAGAAATCAGTTTTAGACATAAATTGTCAAATAATTTCCCCCAAGAAAATTTAATCGGGGCCTAAAAAAATGCTAAAAATAGTTCAGTGTACAGTCTGAATCAATCTGTCCCTAACCCAAGTGTCGTCTGTCCCTCCTTAGTCTAAGGTCCGGATTCAGCGGTGACACATTCTTTATATAGTTTACACTCGAGTAGATGGTCACATGACCTGCATCACATGGAAAATTACTGGCCCTGAGACAAATGCTGGGTACAAGAACAAAGAACAGAGGCAGTTGATACATTTACATCCTGCCAGTCTGACACTTAGAAAGACAATGCCCTGGCCAAAAGGCCAGGTGTGAAAGACGGGTTTAGGCATGGGTGGGGGGCATCCTGGATCCCCCCTAGGTTTCTCTCCATTCGAGAGAAACTGTTTTTTGGTAAAAGAGAAAGTACAGGGGCATAATTATCAGTTGTGTGTGAACATTTGGTTGACTCCGGCCATAGCAGCCCACATATTGTTTCCCTAATGTGTCTTTAATCGATCAGAAGACTCAGAAGACAATGGAACTCTGAACACAACAGGCCCATTGGTTGTCATAATCTCAGGTGGTGGGCAATGGCCTTGTGGCTGCAGTCCGTTTTAACTGACTTTTGAGCAAATCGTGGAGTAATGTTCCAAATCGGGGCATTACTCTGCTTCACTCACCTCAAAAAATAATGGCAGCACATTCATTTTTCTATTCTGCTGATCATAGCTAAATCATATAAAAACACTTGTACTGGAGTTTAATCACCATCGTCATTACATTCATATGAAATGGCACCATTTCCTGAGACTATACTAGAAAAAAAAAGTTTCAGTCAGAGACAAAGACTTTTAACTTTGAGTAAGTTTATTGTTTAATGCGGATAGGTCGAGTAATTACAGAGCTATGACTATAAACCAGGTCAACAAATCTGTGATCTGACAGTGAATTGAATAGAATTCTGACCTGCTCCAGCTCAATATTAAACTATGTTGTCACGTGAACAATTACACTCAACAGGCATCCTTCACGTTTGAGAATTTGATCATGTCATCCTCTCAGATGGTGGGCAGAGCCTGTGTAACTCTATGGGAAAAGATATATCCTAAATAGAAAGCCACAAATGTTGAACCTTATCATTATTTGTTTAGGATTGGGTCCACAAAACAAATATTCAAACAAATATTCTTATAGCAATGTCCTTTCAACTGACAACAATCATGCCTTTGGGCCTTTGTGAGAAAAATATGTGACTTTTGTTTATTTGTGCTGACAGAGAAGATAAACTTAGAGCCAGTTTTTGTTCTGTGTTGAAAGGCCCAGTAATTATAGAGATATGAACTATAAACCAGGTCAACAAATCATTCTCACCTGTCCTCCTGCTGATTTTTAAACTATTCATGAGCTTAGGGCAAGTGTTTATTTTCTGATTTTCCTTGATTTTCTAAGGCTTTTTCCTCATTCAAAATATATCATATTTTTATTTGAATTGTGCTATTGTATAGGACCATTGCCATGCCAAATCGATCAAATCAGGAACAAATCCAAATCCTTATGTCGTGAAACCCTTGAATAGGGATTCAAGAATGTTGTAATGTCATGTGAACACAACCTACAATTAAAAGTAGCAAACATGTTTAAGAATCTGCCAGAAATTACGCAATTACTGTAACGTGAGTACCGGTACTTGTAATTAGTTAGGCTACCCCTGCCATCAAAACAAGGAACACTATTTCCATTGTAACAATAGGCTTCTTATAGGCCTACTTAATTAGATATTGTCTTGATTCTTTCCATCTTTGTAAACTGTAAAATGTGATTGTAATGATAATGTTCTAGTATTTAGAGGTTTCTTTTTTGTCATTTCTATAGTGTCAGACCATGATCAGTGCCACACGTCCCTGATCTATTCCAGGACATGTTTGTGAGGTGGGCTGTGGTTTCCTATATGACCCTCCTGTGGCTTGTGAGGATCAGCTTTGGGATGCCGGACCCTGCTCAGAGGGACCAGCTATTGCGCGATGAGGCTTCCCGACAGACAGGGGGCAGGATGGCTCTTACCATGACCGAGTTAAAACTGGACTCACATTTGCATAAATTGAAGCTACAGGAGATGTCAGCAACAAAGTTTCCACCTGCTATGCACTTCTTCAATGCAAAACCTCTCATTCAAAACAGCCCTGTTTACAAACTAATACAAAAGATGCCCAAAGGTGATGGTCATGTTGATATCCAAAACATATATAAATATGGCAAAGAAGCATTTTAATAAATAAATAAAAATAAACTCTGCTTAAACAGGTGCAGCCCTTCACATTCACAGCACATCAATGGTCAGTGTGGAGTGGCTGGTGAAAAACGTCACCTACAGGCCTCACTGCTACATCTGCTTCACTTGGGACAACTCTGTCCGCTTCGTCTTCTCCGACAAACAGCCCTTCCCCAGATGGGACTGTTTCTATTGGCAACTGCTGGAGGCACTCAGAGCCAGAATGGGAGATCCAACAGTATTTGATAATAGGTGACCATTTATTCCTGGGTTTCAGTGACATCAGCACTGACTGATTTGGAGGACTTTAATATCACACTTTGATTTTAAATTGTTTAATTGCTGTAACAACAGTCCTCTCTGAAACCCTTGAATAGCATTTATATATATTTAAAAATCTAAAAGCACATTCTTATTGATATTTGATATTCTGATAACAAGGTAGTTTCAAATGTTAATATACTGTATATGAGAGTACGCTGGAAGGCCTAAACGAATTTAACCTGTCATAGTTCATTGCAATTTGATATTCATTTGTCAACTGCCTTTTTGAGTATAAAATGTGTTTTGTTTTCAGCTTAATGCAGCACCTCACACTGTTCACCGAGGCTCCAGAAAGGGAGTACCCAAATCAAGACATAGTTTGGGAGAAATTTGAGAAAGCCTTCATTGCAGCTGCTGGACTAATTACTCATGCTCCTGTGCTAAGGGACTACGTTTATAAAGGCTTAGAGGAACTTTATTATGACAACATTATGTACCTGGAGCTGCGTAGCGGCTTGTCAAGGGTGTGTGCTTGTATCTTAAGATCTGTTTGTTAATTGCGTTATCATTAAAAGTGCTAGAAATTGAACATATTATCAGATGTACACTTAAAGCTCTAGTAGTCACTGATATAGTTTTCAATGTATTTATTTTTTACTATTGCAGTCATACGAGCTGGATGGCACCATTCACGACAAAGTGTGGACTCTTAACATTTTCAAGGAAGTAATACAAAAGTTTGTGCGAGATCACCCAGACTTTCTTGGAGCTCGACTAATAATTTCCACACACAGGTAGTATTGGTCAAAGCTCTGATTGTTACTTTCTTGTTGCTTAAATAAAACCTTTACTTGCTGTAATCAAATTTAATTTAGTATAATAGAATATTTCAATGCATTTAATTAAATGTGTCAAGGAAATGCCTGAGAAATTAACAACATAACAGAATAAGATATTAGCTATATATCTTGCTATTTTTGCATTTTGACAAGTCAGATATGATCGGGCCTAATGCTATAAATTACGTTGCCAACCATTGTTTTCAGGGCTCTGGGTGTATCCGATGTGAAAGCTGCTGTAAAAGAAGCTATTCAACTGCAGAAGGACTTTCCAGATGTAGTGGCCGGCTTTGACATAGTAAGATTACCTTCCTTTTTTACATTCAAATCGTGTTTGCTTTGTAGATGGAACTTTTTAATCACATATTGTTTCTGTAAAGGTCGGCAGAGAAGATGACGGGGGGACGCTGTGGTTTTTTAGAGAGGCTCTTTCTCTGCCTGCTCAACTTGGTGCCACCCTTCCCTTTTTCTTCCATGCTGGAGAGACAGGTGCTCAACAAACAAATCACATGTTTTATTATTATGTTATTTAAAGTTTGCAGCGTAAAGTTTGTATGTATTTATTTACAGATGACGAAGGATCAGATGTGGATCAAAACATCTTGGACGCCCTTTTATTCAACACCTCTCGCATTGGTCACGGTTATGCCATGGCTCATCACCCGTTGGCTAAAGAGCTATCCCGAAAAAGAAACATAGCTGTTGAATTATGTCCCATTTCCAACCAGGTGCGGGCTTTCTGTATTCTGTACCATCAATGCACACTCTAGTGTTGCTTCCTCTAAGATAAGATAATTACCTTCAACTTTCCCAGGTGTTGAAGCTGGTTTCAGATCTGAGAAACCATCCTGCTGTTGTGCTGATGTCTGAGGGCCACCCACTGGTCATCAGCTCAGACGATCCATCTCTGTTTGGGACATCAGGCCTTTCATACGACTTCTACCAAGCCTTTGTTGGGATCGGCGGACTCAAGGCAAACCTGGGCACTTTGAAGGAACTGGCCTCTAACTCAATAAGGTTTCGGCTATTATTATATATAGTATATATTATAGTATGTTTGTTTTATAACATCCTGACATAAGATTAGTAATAAAATAATGTTGCCACGTTTTAGGACAGATTCTGTTAAACGTACTTATATATACGCTAAATGTTTTCACTCACTGACGGTAATTTTTTCCACAGGTACAGCTCACTGCCTGCTAATCTGAAAAAAAAACTCCATGATATGTGGCTGAAAAAATGGGACTTGTTTATTGCAAGCTACAGTTGACAAAAAGCTGCATCGACTACAGAGAAATGGTGGTATGACATTAAAACATGTTTCCTGACTCAATAAGGTTATTAAATGTTAATTGAATCAGATTTATTTATCTCATCAATCTCCAAGCGTAGCATGTGACCTACAGGCATATGATCCATTGCAGCAGTTCCTAACCGCTTGATGATTTGCACACACTCAAGTCAACAAGTTGTGTTTTAAAACTAATAATAAACAAATACAAGCAAGTTGGTGCGTCCATACAAAGAATGATGCTGCACAAAATATACTTCCCATTTAAACACATGGCTCATTAAATTAAATATTTCCTGTGTACCCTTTCGTTCTGTTGATGACATGTTGTATTCTCCAGTGCTGACCAAAGCACTGCTGAAGGACAAGTGTGTAGTAGCCATCCGAGTCCTGAGTGAGATCCAGACACCTCTTTGTAATTCTGTTCCGGATTGTTCCTCCCTAGAAATAAAATACATTTATATGGCAGACACACTATTATTTGATGCACATACATTTTAAAAAGTTATATTTACTTGTTTGAAGTCCCACAACATATGCAACTTCTTGTCTTTAGCCATTTTGCACTCAGAAAGCTTAGGGTAGACTCCAGTGTTTGGGTCCACCAGGCAGCGATTGGTACTGTACTTGTGGGATCCTAATCCTCCAACGTAGATTTTTCCAGTCGTGTGGTAAAAGCAACGCTGAAGCAAAGTAATCGGTATAGTTACAACAAGATGGCAAAGTAATTTATCTGTAATTCTGTTTGAGATAATACAGACCTGAGATGTCCCATTATGGCATGGGTAAATGATGGCAGTGTCTCCAGTTACTGGACCTCGATCAAGGCATTGTTGTGGGTTTAGATCATTTGAAATCTGTCAACAGTAGAGGATGCATTACAGGAAAGCATACCTAATAAATCAGCCCAATGGTGTGCTGAATACAGTCAATACAGTACAAAGTTATTCATTACAGAGATTATGTCTTTTCATTTTTAGACTCTTTATTATACAGCTGCTTAAAATTGTATTGGATGAGTCAGCATTTTTATCATCGTTTTTGGTCTAGAATTGCATACAATTTTCAGTCTCATAGGTTTTCCAACAAATTAAAATGTTCTGTCTTTGAAACCAATATTAGATTTTCTTGGCTGCGTCTTTGTGTACAACCACACACTGTAATCTTGGCACTGCCAAACTTTATTGCAGCGGTGTAGTTGGGTGATGCACAGTGCCCTTTTACCTCATTACTGCAGTCTCCCTGTATTTCAGTCTTGTAAAAAAAAAATGTGTTATTTAATTAATAGAACCTGCTAGTTTGTGGTCTTTCCAAAAGACACCACAAGTTAAAAAACCCTTTGTAACCACAGCAGATAGATTTCAGCTGGTGTCATTTCACATTATTTCACCTAAATTTCACAACAATTGTACCTTTATATATTTACTGAGAAAAATGGTGATGCATCAAACAATGTAGCCCATTGTATTTGGATGGCTTGAATTTATTGTGTGTAGACTTACAAAGCCGTAACTCTGAATGTCACTCAGAGGGTCCAACAAGGGATAAACATTATCAAGATACCACTTGAAAGGCTTGCACTTCAACTTCTCCCTCAGTTTCTTCCTCGCGGAGACGTCACCAAAGTCTATTCCATGGTTCTTTGGGGACAATTGAACACGACACTTTTGACATAATTCTCGTTGTCATTTGACAGTATTTTGTAGCTCAGCTCACATCAACAGGCAGGTTCCATGCTATATTGACATTATACTTATACTCATCCATCCATACTTCTGCCACTCTCAGGGCGTTGCGCTTCATCATGCTTGTCAAGTCTAGCATGTATGGTTTCATTGCTCGTTCAATATGGGCAATTTTAGAGCAAGGAATAACTTCTATGCTGCCGCCACATGACCAAACCTGTCAGGTAAAGTGCAATCATTTTTGACTGATAATGTCCATGACATATTTGAAATATCTAGCAAAATGCTCACCCGAATGCCCAACTCCACATTTTCTCCTCCATAAATTTTCATACCTCCGTCTAGCGAGCCGATCTCTCCAAAGAATTTGCGATCAACTACGAGTATTCCCATGATGGAAGGGCTCCTCAAGAAAAGTATTTTTTTTTTAAACTATAAGATAAATTGCAACACTGGGACCAATATGTTTGAATTATTTTAGTTTTACACCACTGTGGGTATTTTCTTTTGTTAAATGATTGTTTAAATGGTCAGGAAAAAAATTCACTTTTGTGTTTAAATTGATGAGAGATTCTGCTCAAATGAAAATGAAAATGAAAACCTGTCATAAACACTTTACCTGTAACTGACCAATACAGCAGTATTGCATAAATGAGATGAAAGTGTGCATACTTTCCTGGCTGGGACTGGTCTTCCTGATCGTACCACTCTGGTCTGAAAACTTCGTACATGCACCACAGCTCCCAGTTAAATGCATGAGCAGAAGGACGGTAAGGAGTTACAGTGAGGTCATCAAAGTGGACTTTATCAAACACTGGTGTCACTATCACAGTCCTGTCCTCTTTGATACGAGCCCAGCAGCGGTTCTGCCCTGTGCACAAGCTCTGTTAAATTGAAACAAGGCTACAAATATAAACCAAAAACACAATAAACAGGCCAAACCATTGAACAGTGACCTCAATATGAGCATCTAAGATGGCCACCACGTCCCCTTGTGCAGCTTTCCATCCAGACAGTCTGGCCTGTGTAAGACCTAGTTGTTCTGAGTGATGGATTATCTTAATCATGTCTGGATTGACATCATTTATGGAGTCAATATAATTATCCAAGTTTGTCTTCAAGTCTTCTGCAAAGACAAAACAGATTCAATGTTTTTGTATAAAAGTAAATGAATCAGCTTCACTCAAATAGCTGATGTGTAAACTGAGACAGCAGATTCATTTTACTTGCAAAACCAGCCTTCAAAGATCTGTTCAAAAAGACTGTCCTACCATTGTCGCTATGATCATCTACCAAAATTATTTCTTTGAGCAGCCGCGATGGTGTCTTGTCAATAATGCTTCGGATTGCCCTCTTGATGATGGAAAGTGCTTCATTTAGGTAGATCAGCACAACACTCATTGTGGGTAGATCATCTGGGTACTTTTTATCTGCACATCTGTAAAAAACATTGTGAATCCAAGTCACAAATGTCCATCTGAGCCGGTGTAATACTCACTTGGCTGGTCTAGTGTCAGGGATTTCTCTGTTTAGTGGCAGTCGGTCACTGAGGAAAGTGTTGTAGCCAAATTTTCGGAACAGTCTCTCTGCCTCCTCCTGCTCCTCTTCTGAAACTCATCGCCCCACTTCTTGAACAGGACAGACTTTGGGTATAATTTCTTCCCCAATGACTTCTCCTTTTTCACCTTCTCTGCCTTTGGAGCTCCTTTTTCAAGTTTATTCAGAATGTTTGCTGTTTAAAAAGAGCAGTTCTTTGATTAAATAAAAAAAAAAAAAAAAGTATTTCTTTTAGCAAAACTCCTTAATTTACTTACGTACATAATTGTATGACATCTGCTTCTATTTTGTCCATTCTCCGCAGCATGCCTTGTCCTCTCGCAGTCTTGTCATTTTGGTGTGCTTTTTGAGATTTCTCCTTATGTTTATAAACCTCCAATTTCATAGATCCAAGGTAAAAGAGACCAGATACAACAGCAATACAGACAAGTAATCCTTTGAGTCCTCTAGACCTCATGGTTGCCTGTCTTATGTTGGTTGCTCTCCTAGATTCCCTTTAGAAAAGGGCGGATTAGTCCCCACCTTACCAGGTGCTTACTCAAACCCCGCCTTATTTGTTTGCCTCAGTGCATTGTGACACACAGACTATATTTCACATGCAAATTCATCGTAGTTTAGTAGGCTTCTGTGTTATCTGTCCATTGCGCTGGAAACCACTGTTGCGCAGAACAAGATTATTGATTTAAGGCAAGACGCTACTGGCAAAACACATTGTTTTTGGTCAGTTTGCTCTCTCTTTACATTGATATCTTTAAATTCAAGATTTTTTTCCACATTAATCTGGGTTTTAAACTGCTTCAGTATTAGGTGTTGTTCTTAGCTTTTAGTCAATAGGATATATGAAAATAAAAACCAAAGGGTTGGGATCTAAAATATTTGAATGAACATAGGTGCTTGTCATGGCTGTCGGTTTGGTGCAAGTGGTTGTGTTTTTAGCAAGTTTGGTTTTAGTGTGTTTTTGTCTTTCAAACAAGTTTTGCTTGATTTTTATTTAAATGTTGTGCAAGTTCCAGGTCTCGTGCCACTAAGGAAACAGTTTTGTCGCAAAAGGTTAAATAAATAAAATAAATAAATATGTTTGATGAAAAGGGCCTTCAGCCCTTTATAACTTGCAGGATGTTTATTTAGGGCAGTGCCATGTCAACCTAACAGGAATTAAACTTTGAGTACATGCAGTTGCAACTTAATCTGTAGGACAATGTGCAATACATTTTATTTTACTTTCTATAAAGAAATGTATTGAAATGTGATCATTTATGATGAATGCATTCGTAGAGAATTGTAATTGTTCTCTGCACTGATGTGTTGCTGATCCCTCTGATATCCGAGAAGGACACCAACCCCTCTGTGTGTTTTCAGTGTCCATGGGTTTCAGAGTGATGAAAAAAATTATAATAATTTCAAATCAAAACCTATTTTTTAGATGCACAAAAGCTCTCAATTATTACTATTAAAGACACAGTATGTAACTTTTGGTGGAAAGTCACCTGCATACAGTAATTCTATGGAGTTTTTTTTTGTCACTGAAGAGGTTTAGTTTAGTTCCATGTAAATCACAACTGAAATATCAGAAACGTGTGATTCTGCCCCAGTTTAAAGGTGAAAAGAATTTTTTTAGATTCATTATTTAATGTGTGATAATTGAGATAAATATTTATAATACATACTTTCAATAGGATTAATGCATTTATTATGAGATTCAAATAGGATACAAATGTATGAAATGCATCTAGGCTACATGTATTGTGAATATCAAAACATTTGACTAAGATCTTTAATAAATTAATTATTTGAAATAAGTAAAGTCCTGATCCAAAGGTTTGAGTTAGATTGTGTCACATGACACTATGCTCACAGTTGATTGGTCCATATTGTTGATGTCTTTTTAACTCTAACCAGATCTGAGTCTGGTCCAGAGCAGAGTGTGTGGAGCCTGTTATAGTGGTGAGTTATACTGGTGAGTTATACTGAACTAACACTGAGCTTGCTCTAACTAAATCTGAACATAGCCCCTAAACTAAACTTCATTTAGGTTTATTTGATAGGGACAGGTAGGTTTCAGTAGCTTATGACACACACAACAAGATTTTTGCCCCGTCCCTAATCTATCCCACAGTCCTCTTATGAAAGCATAAACTGTGATATGGTTTTCAAGACACTCCAAGGCCAAAGGCATTTAGCATTTTGAAAAATCTGATGTTAATATTTCAGCAATACATTTATTTTTTTGTTTTAGTTAGTTTACAATAATGCACCATAACATGTAGAACAATTACCAATTGTTTTTGCTCACGTTGCCTTAATTTGTTTTTCAAAAGTGGGACAATATGATTTGGTATAATTATTTCAAAAAGCATTTACGAATCATTATTCTACAGTTTCAATTGCATCTTAGAAGGATTTGACAGTGAGAAGAGCACCTATGCTCATCATAGTGTTTGAGCCCATCTAGTCCGGATGTGTGAATGTTATCGGTCATGTATGTTATTGTATTGTATAGTGGATGCTTTGTGATGAGCAAATGGTGGAAGGGGAATGGAAATGTAAGAGTTGCCATCCCTCTTAATTTTAGAACAATGTATTTAGGCCTGAAAACTCCTGCCATGAACAGTCAGGGGATAACTTTGGATTGTGCTTTTAGTGGGAAAAAAGGCCATAACAAAGAAATGGATGACCCAAACATCCCCAATGATCGAGGACTGGACTGACATTGGGACTGATATTAGACAGATGGAAAAAAATGACATTAACTTTATTTAGAAATGGACAAATTTGACAGACTTTGGACCAAATGGGACTCTTATTTTAATTTAAATGTGCCATGTATTTGTTTATGTTGAGATAAAATCTACTTTTCTTTTCTTCTCTCTGGTTTTCTCGTTTTGTGTTCTGTATACATTTTTGTCTAGAAAACTGAAAAAAAGATATTACAAAAAAAAAGGAAATGTAAGAGTTGTACAAACATACATCCATTTTCAAACCATACATTTGTGTTTCTACTGTTGATGTTATGTGATTTATATGTGCAGCTTTGAAATAAATATTCTAACTAATATGTAACATTTATTTGTTTAATTCATACATGCAGAGTTAGAACAATTTCAAATTTCCTTTTAACAAATGGCAGTTGAAGAAGCTTGCAATGACACTTATAAGCTAAGAACTAAAAAGAAATAAGGCTAAAATCACAGCTGATATTTCATTGTCATCCACGACCAGCAAACAGGTCTTAGAGCACAAATAGTCTGTTCTAGAAGTAGTTATAAACAGAACAATGCATTATAATGTATACTGTGCCTACCGCAGATGTGACTCAAATAGCAGTCTCTATGGAAAACAAACAGAAAAATAAAATATGTGAAGAGGAATTAGTCAGTGACTTGAAACACTGGGGTGCAGTGGCTTAACTCGAACCAGACGGGACAGTCCCAGGCGTAAACCCTGACCCGGAGATCTCCCAGGAAGACTGTCCGATGAAGGACTTTTACCAATTTGGCCTGTGAAAAATGTGGACAAGACATGTCAAGACAAGTTAATTAACTAATAAGTCATGATTCATTGCATCCACTTCCATCAGACCTGGCGGGTTCCACTTCGCTACTCGGCTTGCGGCTGGACTCAGGCATGCAGCAGATTTAAACGCCTTCGAAGAGGAGGCCAAGCTCGTGAGGTCAGATGTGTTTTTGTTGGTCAGGGGAGTCCTTGTCGGGGTGGACGCAACTGTAAGACAGAAAATATATTGAACCGTTTTGTTTGGTGAGGAAAAAAGTGAAAGAACGATGTCAAAGACAAGTTCTAACATTTGCTTTAATTAGACTTGATTTTATGCATTTTTGGTCCACCTCGAGGTCATTTCTTGGTTAGAACTACTGCAGCAATGATGGCAGTCCAGTTTAAACCCTGGAATAGTGCTATTATAGACCTGGTTTTCATCTTGTGGTACTCAGAAGAGGATTGGCTCTTGGATAAGCATTGCAATAGGGCCCTGGAAACAAATATTTCCTTTAAATGGCTGCTTTCATTCACGTGCTATAATTTAATCACAGAATCAGAATTTCAGATGGTGGGCTGGAGCTTGTATGAAACTCTTCAGTGTTGTTTTAAGTGTTTTTACAAGAAATATCCAAAATTAAAATACACAATAATACATCATTATTTAAAGGATAAGGTCCACAAACTTGGCATGACGTGTGCCATCACTTTTGGCACTTTTGGCCACAATCAGACCAAAAAATATCAGCTTGGTTCATTTGTGCTGACAGAGAAGGCTTTGCGCCAGCTTTTGTTTCGTGTGGAAAGCATCAACGCATCGGCAATTTGAGAGTTTAACAGTTACTTTCAGGGTGATAAAAATCTAGCACAGTTGCAACAGCCATTAACAATTCAAAAGGAAAATATTATATAACTCTTTTCAATGTTTTCAAAAGGGCGAAAGTCTTCAACTATCATCTATAAACAGTGGTGTCAGTGTTTGAACATTGGGCACAACTTCACAAGAAACAGTTAAAATAGATTAGAATAGAATAGTGTGTACAAACCTGTGCATTTAGGCTTGTCTTTTTTAGCAGACGCTGGCGGTTGTTTGGCCTTTCCATTCTTGGTTACTTTCTCCTTTTTAATCTTGCTTGCCTTTTTGACAGTGAATTCCTCATCTTCACTGTCATGTTCACTGTAATCATTGTCACTTTCTGAGTCTATAAGAAAATGCAACTGAATAAACGTTTGCCCTTCAAACTGAATTATCGTTGCCAAGGTTTCGAATAAAGGCAACCTGAAATAATACAGGGCTGATATTCATCATCTTGTGCTTTTTGTTTGTTTGTCTGAATGGCTGGAGCTCTTTTCATTTCTTTTGATGGAGCATTTGAGTCTGTTGTTATTTGGTCCAGGCCTGTAAAACAAATAATTAACAATATAATGTAAATTATGACAAAAAATATCTGGAAAAAGTGATGGATGGATGTATGTACCTAAACGCATGGTGTCTACACTACAGTTGGACAGATGCGGCGACAAACACGATGGTTCTACGTTTTCAGCTACTGGAGTCCGGACAAATTAATTGTTTGAAATCATTTTTTAAAAATAAGACTTATTCACAACAACTACAGAATCGTCTTACGTTGAACTGCAGTTTACCTGATGACGGATTTAGCATGGACAGAGAAATGGCTGCTTCTAGATCTCGCTCCAGGATCTTCACATCCACAGGTTTTCTGAAAAAATATAGCTTATATTTATATTGACTGTATCTTGATTGGTGATTGATGCTTATTTCTTATATTTAAAAAAACCCCTAACGATTGTATATGTTTGCCTCAACGTGGTAACATACCTGGACTCTTGACTTGACTTCTGTTGTTTTAACATTTCTTTGGCTTTTTTACCAGGTGGGCTTTTTGGAAAGGCAAAGTCCTCGTCTGAAATAAAAAAATCTGGTTTTGCTGAAAACTGGTAATTGTATCAAAACGCTCAGGATGACAACAATACTGTAGTTGAGCACTTATATTTATCATGAAGGTTTCAAAATGAACAATAATATCTCAAGGTTAACAATAAAGGTCGTTTAACTATCAACAACACTGCATGTCCTCAGATACATATGTGAGAAAGTTACACGTTAGTTTAGTTTGTGACTCGGACTCACCGTCATCTTCAAAGTTTTTGGACTCACAATAATTCACACTTTTTGTCTTTCTGTTTTAGTAAAAAAAAAAAAAAGTTAGAGTTATTAATATAAGACCATAAAGATGATTATAAAAAGTCTGAAATACCTTGATGGTCTGTCTCTGTCCATGTTTTGACCGACCTCAGTGCCGCTCTTTACTTCTTAAGGCACTATTTAAATCATGGATGTCTAAGTATTTCACCGTCTGAACTAAACGCCTTTATGTGTGTGCTGTCGTTGGAAGAAAATCGCGAAATATTGAGTTGAATTTGCACGAAAACAACGTCCCTCTGTTTTTCGAGTTGCCCGCCTGAACAATTGGGAAACGGAAGTGACGACACATAGTCTTCTGGAAATATAAAAAACAACATTTATTTATTATTGAAAATTCTGATATCATTCTAAAGGCAACAGAATTCCTAATCTTCCCTTTGATTAAAAAGTAACAATAAATAAATAAAGGAGGTAGCCTAAACCTAACATTTAGCGATTTGCGAGGAATAAAAACTTGTAGCCTCGCAAATGTGAACAAATGTCAAGCCTCACCAAAGGAAACCTGCATTAACAGCCACATTTAAATGCGAAAAATGTTTACTTTGTGTGTTTTGCAAAAAAATGAAAAATATGAAAAAAAAAACTATTTACAAGCCAAACATCATTCACGCACTCTTCTGGAAATCATGCTGTTTTATTATGTTTGAGGTGATTTAAAATGTTGACGAAAAGAAGAAACATTTCTTTAAACTGCTGTCTTTTGTGGGAGCCCAGCTAAAGGTGAGCACTTCACTAGATTGACCGCTAGATGACAGTATGACTCTGGGTAATCGCTTCAAACTTGTACTTCAAGTCACAGTACAGACAGCCAGTGTGTTAGCGTTTCTTTTATATATACTTTATTAGGTACATAAATAAATCATAATACACAACACGAAACAGAAAATACAATCCCACTGACAGTATTAGAATTTTAGATTAGACATTGCCACATGGCTTACATTTCCAAAACAAAAGTATTTCAAGTAAACCATTCTTATTATTAATAGATTGGAATTTTTTTCATCCCAACCCAAATGTAATCAATTTATTTACACAGTAATTTCAGTTTTGAGGAAGCATTTGCTTTTTTTTTTCATTTCATTGTATGCATTTGATAAAGCCATCCAGCGTGAGTCGCTCATATGGGTTGTGTTACTGGCCTGAGGCAGGGTTCAGCTAAAATGAATAAGCCTATAAATGGGATTATTATTGTATTGTCTAGTTTCTTTCTCCACTTTATTTACAGCTCATAAGGGGGAAATTAGGTGATTAAAGTGGCACTGTGTAACTTTGTCTCTTGTATAAAGATGTTACTGATTTTCCTAGAAGGTCCACAGTATCGCAAAAACTCCATGGAGACAAGCAGGTGATGCCACAGGTCAGATCTGTGGAGAGATGAGCCTGCTCACAGTAAGCAGACAAGGTTTTTTTGAGCAACAAAGACACCTGTGATTCAATAAATGCCTAATAGATAAGTTCAACGCCATTCATGGCAAAGTTCAAGAAAACCCCCCAAATTGTATTATATTTTCCCTTAATGTAGTTGATGGTTCAAAATATCTTGTTTTCTAAAATGTACCAAATCAGTGCAAAAACATATGAAAAACACGTGGTACACCTCCTGGTCAAACAGCAGAACGTTTAGGCTCAGAATTGTTTTCACTTTAAGCCCTGTATTTATCTGGATGAGTGAAAGTGCAAAAAAAGGTGCAAATACGAAACTCTTCTATACATTAACTTGCACACCTCAAATAAGGGGAAACCCGGGCCTGTACAGGGGGTACATTCATACAACAAATGTTCAATATTTTATCATCTACAGCAATATTAAAGAATTTGCATTTTTGAGATATGTCATTGAATTTTTAAAAACTAAATTAGTGGTGTATATATTGTGTAGTAATCCAAAAAAAAGTCCAATGTAGTTGAAGTCCCATGTGTCGATGTTGGATATTCAGAGCGTAGCTGAGCGGGCAGGGATTGTTAGGTGTATTTAAGTTTCAACACTGTTCACAAAGATTGTATCAAGGATGAAATAAAGCATTTCTTTCTCCTTGTGTTAATGAAATGATGCTTTTGGGTATAGATTTGAGAACATAATGATATTATTGAGGTGCAATAGGAAAATCATTTTAAACGTTTTTTTCCATCCAGTTTTTGAAGGAATAGTGATTGATTCTTTTATATCGGGAATTCATTGTTCCAGATGATTGATTTGTGTGTGGAGAAATTGTGAGAATAACACAAGCTTGCTGTTAGAATTGTCAGTGCAGTCATAGATGAGTGCAATGTTGTGATAGACATGCCACTGACATGTCCTTAGCCGCCATTGCCCACACTGATGGGGTTAGCAATCATTTGCCCTCTGAAGTGCAATAAAAGTACAAATTGTCCTTTTTTACTTCACATGTTGGAGAACAATCTCCATCTCAAGGGTTGTCATTTTCCCGTTTGTGAGTGGGCTGCAGTCTGTTGCGGTTTGTCACACAGAGGACCTGGTGGAGACGTCCAAGGATGTGACGGTCCATCTCTTTGACTCCAGACAAGGAAGGGCCCTGTGGTCACACATTCCTCCACTCCTACAGTGCTGCCTACAGCCATGACCAAAATATCAAATGCACTTATGCAAACATTATGGTCAAAACATTACCTCTCACACATATAGATGTTTACATTTTGTTCCAGAAAACACAGGACTTTTAAGCATGCATAGGGGTATTGTTAGGCTGCTGTTGTGTGGGATACCTGCATACTTTCACTTTTTATAATGACCAACACATGATAGTTTACAATTCTAACATTTGGCACATTATCATTGTATTTTGACTGGACAAACTTTTCTCATTTACACATTGACATTGTCACATCATTTTGGTCTTTATTTGAGTTTGTTTGGAAGTGGTCAGGAGGCAGTTTCCCTTCAACCACTGATGTGAATGCCATCATTATGTGCGTAATAGCTTCTCACAGTAGTAGTTTGTGTGGGGCACTTGGTCTAGAACCGTCTTCCTTGTATGGCTTTTCCGCTGGCGTGGACTGTGTTATTATTTACATATCAGCAAGGCCTTTTTTAATTTTTTAAGGTAACATCTTTTTTCTATTTTTAGATATTTAATAGATTTATTTATGATGTACTTATTTTAGAAAATATGTCAAGTCATTTGAGCCCATACAGGGTAACTCATTGCCTTGGGTCTTGAATCTGTCTAGTTGAATTCATGTTTCTCTCCCATTTTCTGCTGTGTTCAACCAGTGAATAACCTTAAGGGGTCAATCTTTATTTTTATTCTGTGGGTACTGGACATAATTTGCGGAACTTAATGAAGATAAAATGCTCTGTCACTGAGTTCTCTTGACTACTTGGAGCACTTTTTGAAAACCTCAAACTAAATATGACTTGATGAACCTTTAAGTGTTTCGGATATCCGGTCTTGCATTTGTGCTGGTGTGTTGTTGTAACCCAGAAATGGCCCTTCGTTAAACGTCTTTGGACATGAATCGGTGGCAACCACAGCACGACCATAGCAGCCACACATTCAGCCAACAAACCCAAATGGGCAGACAGATCTGTCAACCAGTGGCTTCCGGAGTTTGTTTTTCTAAAAGCTTGTCTTCTACTGCACATGCTTTAGCAACATATTTTTTGGGGGGGACAGCAAATATGACAGCTATATTTGTAATTCTACTGGAGCATATAATCCATGGGTAGCAAAAATTACAAAATTTACCAATATTTTTTATCTAAGGAGCATGGGTTTATAACACACACACACACACACACACACACACACACACACACATTTTTATTTTTTATTTTTTGTTAATACATTTTGATACACATCTGCCATTGTTATAGATACAGGAAGAATGATTAATCTGTTAAGGCTGAGATTTACAGAGCATCATATATTTGTTGTATATACTTTGTTCCCTCCACCGTGGCAATAGAAAGAGCTTTCATAGAGCAGTGTCATTAGGGCTGAACTTGTAACTGTGAGGTCACACACCAGCACATAAGACCTTGGTGCCTGGGACACTGCACTTGCTTGCTGCCTCATTGCTTATGAACTGCAGTATCAGGTTCTCATTTTCCATTAAGCACATGGCTCCCTTGTGCCACACAAACACTTCCTTCTCTTTAAACACTTTGCCACCTGCAGGACACATCTGTTTGTACACCAGTGTTATTGTCAACTCTGTTTCCATGGGTTTCAAAATCAATTAACACTCTAAAATAAAAGATCCTATTATTTGAATGGTGAAACGTCCTCAAAATGTTGCATACAACAGAAGGCTGAAACCCATGATTATAAAATGAATGTATTGTTTGATATAGAGGGTTGCACTAAGCTATGGGTTGTATATTATTACTGATTAATTTATATTTCAAAATGAACTAGGCATGCATTATTATTTATTATCATAATATGTTTAAAAGTCTTAGTGACAGTCGTGTTTAATTGCTTTGTACATTGTCAAATCCAGAGCCAGAGCAGTAGTGCTGCAATGCAGTGAGTTAAGGTCCCTGATGTAGTGTCATTGCCTCAACAGCAGAGGGCATCAACAACACATCAATCTGGACATCATGCAGTATGACGAAAACTATCATACTGTAGAAATTCCCATGATGTAATTGTTGTCATTTTAGTCTAATAATCCTTGAAGACTTGGTACAGGTAAACTCTTGGTTCAAGTTGTTTTATTGATATAATAAACCAAAAAAAATATTCAGATTACTTAATAAAAAATGCCTAGTGAAAAGATCTGCCCATGTGCATGATCTGGCATGTGGTCTGTTTGGCTCAGCTGGATATCTAAACTCGAATGACAGAAATTGTGATGTTCTTATATTAAGATAGAAGTTCCAAGTTCCAACACAATTGTAGAATAATTTCTAGATCTTTCCAAAATAGGAAGTACCACACCATTAAAGAGTCCTTCTGGCGTATTGGTTTCATGCTGGAGGACCATGACAAAAATAAATGATTAGATTTTTTTCATGTTGGCAGAATGACAGCCGTCCGGTCCAGGATGACTCACTCACTCAGCAGTATGCCATTCCTGGCGCTCTTCTTCCACCGTCAGCCAAATTGCCTTGATCCTGTACTCATTGCTGCCTCTTGCACGGCCTCAGGCTGAGACTCGCTCACGGTAAAGCAAGGTGGCTGCATCCTCTGCACTCGCGGCAGAGCTCTCATCCCATAGGGGTGAAAACGTGCAAAGCATTGAGTGAATGTGTCGAGAGAATTCTCCACATTCTCAGTCTCAGTGCTGGTGGCCTGAGTCGGTGTTGGGTTCCTGGGAGAGAGCAGCTGACACCCCTCTGATCTTATCTTTCCCCTGACCGTACCAAATCATATAGCTTTTTAGCATCGGTCATGTAAACAGAACCTTAATGGCATAACATAATCAGAGCATTTACTGTGATTGATTATATTCTAGGCATATATTTTTATGTAATACTTAAGATTGTGTATGAATATTGTTTATTGTGAAGAAAACACTCAACCCACACTCAACACTCATAGTGGAGTAGTTCAAGCTTTATGCTAACCAACAACAATCTATGTTCAGCCCTCTATCTGAAGGGACTTAAACGTTTGTGAGGAGGGACTCAATCAGCTTGTTGTATCGCAGCTTCTTCACATCAACTCACAACATAAACATACTGTAACTTAAGTAAAAAACTGTTATAGTTAACAACATTTAGAAAAGTATGATGTGGATTGTATATTTGTTATGTTTTTTTTATAACCATGGGGTTATTAGGGTGTGACAAAACTACTGTCTGATACCTCGTCCTGACATATCTAGACAGCTCGGTAGCAGCATTTGCACTCTCCAAACTGTTAAAACTCTATTGCTTAATTTCTCCCATTTTCAAAACTCACTCGCACAACTCAAACACCACAAAGCACTTTTCTCACAATGTGTGATGTGTGATTTTTTTTTTCCATTTTACCACAAGATAAAAAGTATAGTCTCTTCCTGATTAAAGAGAAGTGTACATTGAAATAATGCCTTTAACAAAGGACCTTCTTGAAACAGAGCATCCGCTCAAATGGCCATCACTGTCGGAGCAGCATCTCTACTCTCAGCTCTTGAAGAAGCATGGGGGAAAACGTTTTAATGTACACTGGTTGAGCTGTACTGGCTTGGCTGAAATAAGTCACTGCAGAGGTCAGCAGTTGGTCAACGGGGTGAACAGGGCCTCAAGGACTTGTTATAGAGTTGCATATGATCTATTATTTTACTTCTGTGCAATGATTCATTCTTTGATTTTGGCCCTGTTGTTTTTTTTTGGGCATGCTAATCTGTTATCAATTATAGGTAAATTTTTTGCTGATGTTTTTGTTTTGATGCTTGGCTAGTTTACTTTGCAGGAACAAAGAACGCTAAGCTTGTGTGTAATGAGCTATGTTAGAGCACTGTAAAAGTCACCTCTGCCTTGCCCTGCTGGTTTTCCCCTTAGTCATTCTGCGCCCAAATTAGCAGCAGAAACATCTTTCTGTGCAAGTCGTACCCTTGAAAGATTAACTGAGGCTATACTGTTTTGTTTTTTTCTTTTGGTATATAGCTTAAATGTTGCTCAATTAACAAATGCATTAAGTATATTGTTGCAAAGTATTTATTGTGTGACCAACACCAATATCTTCTATGATTCACAGTTTCTCAAGCAGGGAACATGGGCAACCCCAGAGCAGCCTGAACTGCTGAATAATGCATTTGGTGAATCAGCAAAAGTGAAGTTTGCAGAGTGGTGCTTTACAAGCCCCAGTAACCGGACTGAGATCCTGCTCTTTTTTAATCGATGGCCACATTAGTAAGGTCACTCTTCCACTCACATAAAGTTTGTCAACTTTGCACAGGCTTGTCACTAAAGCATTCGTCTGTGAAATATGACTATCACACATTTGAGATGCCAAAGGGCAACAGTGAACTTGAGGAACATATTACATTTACAGTCTATATTTGTGTATTATAAGTTTCTGATGTAGTAATTTAGACGTTCTTGTTGTATTCCAGGGATTCTGATGTTATTCGTGGGAAATGCCCGGTTCTTAGCCTGGAGTCAGCTGTCGTTGATTCTATATGGGCTTTTGAAAGTCATGTTATTAAACTGCAATTGAAAAGCTGTACATCCTTACGTATTGGGTTACATGCGCGTTAATAATTTCCAGTCACATGACTTGTTTTTGTCACCACCATTTTGAAAAACAGTGCATACAATTGAAAATGAAAAGAATTCATATTTCAAGAAGAAAAGTTATGAGTTTTATCCAAATTCCAAATCGTAGACAACACTTCAAAGGAGCAGCAACGTGGCACAACAAACTTTTGCAGACGTCACTTTGGACCATGTGTAGAAAATAGAGACAGTATGCCTACTACATAGTAATGAACATATGCAACAGTAAATATGTCAAAATATAGCTATAGACTAATTTCCATGTTGTCCAGAAGTTTTATTAGATCTGCTGCAAAAAAAATAAAAAAAATAAATTAAATTAAATTAAATTAAAAACCGTTGAGCTGAGATGCTGCCCTTGTATTGACCATATTTGATTATAAATGTGCTAATTTTATGTGGTAAATAATTAAAAGCTCTTGTTGTTTTACAAAATGCTGGTTTAGTTGACGTATTTTTGTATTCAGGCCTGTCAGCCATATTGCTCCTCTAGTTCCAATAGTTGAAAACCATTAAATACTAACAGTATACGTGTTGTAGCTGTATTCATCACAGCTCAGCACTATCTCATTAGTGCCCAGTCCTCATTGATTTAGACACCACTTTGTCAATATTTCAGTATTTTGTCCATTCAGACTATTGGTTGGATTTGTCTGCTTCGCCACACTTCTGATTAGCCACGTAAGCACATGGCTGACCCTGGGTCTCATTATTTTACCACGCAGTATCTTTCAGGCCAGTCAGGAATTGAAAGGAATTTGTGTCTTCTGAAGATCGACCAACACATGATTGATGATTGACCTACGTCAGCAATTACAAAACAGGGTTTTACAATGAATCAACAACCTCACTATACAGGGGCAATAACTGCGATACAAATGCACAAAGGGAACCAAACTGTTGATCATAATTTGTGATTCTCTATTCAGCTTCCTTTTAAATATTCTCTAATTTCCCTTCATTGCTGTTTTTCTCTGGTAGGTCTCAGTTGCTAAGCTGGATACCCTGGCAGCAGTGAGATGTGACGTGTAGATCTCCCCTGAGTCTGCATCTCTGGGGCAGCACCATGAGCAAACACTTTTTCTCCCTAAACCTGATAGACTTTTAGAATATAAATATTCATGACTCAAGCTGAACCTGCTTATATACATGTTGTAAACCAAAGAAAAATCCATACCTCAACTTTTCTTTAATATGCGCCCAATAGTTTGAAGGTAAACTTTACCCAGGCAAAATCATTTATTATACATTTTTTGTCAGACACCACATTGCCATTAGGTCTCCCATGACAGTTTTTACACCTTCCATCCTAAATAAGGCGACACGCTGCCAGGAAATATGACCACTGTCCCAAATTGGGACCTGGACACAGTATCCATCCATCTTCTGATTGCTCAACGCTCACTAGCAGTCGCTTCTTTTCCTGTGTCACTACCTCCAAATTAAAAGTAACCAACTTCAAACAGCAAATGATATCTTAGTCCTTTTTAACGGTATAGATATGAATCATTTGTCAATGTAGCAAGGTCTGTTTTGTATGGAGATTGTGAATCCACATTGTGATTATATTAATCCTGTGCCTTTGCCACCACTTGTTAAAACAGAGATGGAATAAAATAACACACACACACACACACACACACACACACACACACACACACATTTGTTTCATGTGAATAAGCCCTTACTGAGATATTATCCATTAAGTTTCTTTAAGCACAGATAAACCCAGGTATTTGTTGTGGTTTTTGTTTTTTGATGCATTCTTTTCAACTGTGTGGACCATTCTGAATGCAGTGAACACAGCCATTATGTGCAGAACAATTCTTTTTTTCATTTGAGTGTAATAGCCAGGACATTTGCCACACTGTTTTTTATTCTGAAAGGTGGGGCAGGAACCTCCTTTCAGTCAGCTGCACGTACACTCACAGCAAAGGTGCGGCAACTCCATCACTTCTCTCAGAAGTGCCTCTGTGCCGGGGTCCTGGGACTCTCCTCCTCCCATCGGATACTTCTGATCAGATGTAGCGCTGAAGTCACTGTGATGTCATTTTGGGATGTGAGTGTCAGGGAGCAAGGTGAGCTGGTTTTACGTTGAGGTGAGTGTTGTCCCTCATCGGCCAGCTTTGCCTATAGAAAAGCGCGGAGCGGCGAAAGATGGTCATCGCCACCGGGACCGAATCAAGCTGCGACGCGCACTGTGCCTCTGCTGCTGCTCAGATCCCGGGCTATGGGGCCCTGATATGTCTCCTCTGCACAACCCTTTACCACCATGCCTACGGACAACTGTTAAGAAGAGTTGGTTATATAGGGCAGCTAGTGTGCCCTAAAGGTAAACTGGATGGCCATTGCGCAAAGGTGCCTCAACAGTATGTCAAAGACGCGATGGACCCTGCCGACAGTTCTTGTACTGTGGACTTGTCTCCTCGGGATTTCTTCTTTTCCGATTCCAAGTAGGACTAATGCAACTTTATTGGAAAAGAAATGGGAGACACTTTTTTCACGCTCTTATCTCGGGATAACTGGGTCAAAATCTGAAGTCAATTGGGAGAGTGACTATTTGCAGGGCATCAAAAGAGTGCGGCGACTTTACTGCAACGCGGGCATTGGGTTTCACCTGCAGGTGCTCCCGGATGGCAGGATAAGTGGTGTACACAATGAGAACCAACACAGTGAGTTGCATCCGGCAGAGCGCTGGACCAAAAAAGCTTGTAACCCTATGCGCAGGCTGCGCTGTGCAAAAGTTACAGCGGCTCACTTGTCCTGTGTGATATTTAATAAGACATGTCGGCACGGATGAAAGTTCCCCAAAGCAAAAACAGAGTACTGGGAGCCTCGCATCCGTGCAGTGCGAAATGTCCTCCCTAGCCAAAAAACATAACATGCATGCTTGGACTCAGTTTAGACGCTCGCTTATTTTTATCCCGTGTCCGGCTGTAGCACTCAGAGGCTGCCACTTCTGTGGTTCAGATTTAATGGGTGAGAACATCTCAAAGGACAAAATGAGCATCACTCAGTCGCAGTGCACCTGCAAGGTTACACCCATCGATACTGCATTGACCAATCACGGAACTTGTCTAACTATAGTCACAATGACGGCGTCTCTCCTCTTCTGTCTTTCCTCTAGGTCTCATAGAAATCTCCACTGTGGAAAGAGGAGTAATAACCCTTTTCGGAGTCAAGAGTCAGCTGTTTGTCGCAATGAACAGCAAGGGAAGGTTATATGGAAAGGTACGTATATCCGCAGTCTCTCTCCAGAGCAAATGCGCAGTAAAGTTTTCTGTAACAAGCAAACTTTTACCAATTATAAGTCCAAAGTTTTATTTCAAGAGAGAATTGAAAACCAAAATGTACATTTTATCTGGACATGAGTAAATAAAGAACACCACAAGCACACATTATTTAGGCGACAATCATCCTTGTATTATTATTTCCTCAACAGTTTCATCTACAGCTGGTCTTTTGTTTGAGACCACATGGCCAGTTTTAATGCTCTGGCTCCCAGTTAATATATATATACATATATATATATGTATATATATATAATATATATATATATATATATATAACACTGTTATATACTGAGCGAGAGAGCAAGAGAGATAGAGAGAGAGTTTATAAACTGACAAGCTATTTCTCCTTTTCTAAGTCAAAACTAAATTTGCCTTCACCTGTTCATAATGTTAATTGTATTTCTTGTATTAAAGGAACATATACATATGTAGTGCTGTATGTGTGTGACTCTATGTTTTTTGATTAATGAGACTCTTATTTCTATGTTGTTGTTTTTTTAAATATATTTTAGAAATCCTTTGGGGATGAGTGCAAGTTTAGGGAGATGTTGCTTCCCAACAACTACAACGCCTACGAGTCTTTTGTTTACAAGGGCTTCTACATCGCTCTCAGCAAACACGGTCGTGTAAAGAGAGGCAACAAGGCCACCACCGCCATGACGGTCACACATTTCCTCCCAAGACTTTGACTGAAACTGGCAATAACTCACTTTTGCACATGTGGATATACGTCCAGGTAACACAGTTAACGGTACACACCAATGAACTGAGGGAAAATATTGATTGTGTTCATAAATATATGTATATTTGGTTTTAAATGAACACGCCATACTGTGCTGCTTATACTTTGATCCTTAGAGATTGGGGGCTGAAGCCTTTGCCTGTCTCACTGTATCTTGGTGCTTGCAATAACTTTACATTTAGTCTCTTCTTTCTGTGATGGAAAGGGAATATTTTCTTGGTCTAAAATAGTGACATAAATAATTTCTTTACCTCAGAGACCCACTTTTACGAAATGAAGCAATGCATGAAGTGAAATATCAGCTAAGTTTAGGTTTTTGGAGCTCTAAGCGCTTATAGTCCCTTTGGCTCTGATCAGCTGTAGGCCAATAAGCCACTAAAATGCACTACCTTTGCTGCACGATTCAAAGGTGCCTTGGTATTTCCTCTGGTGGCCTCCTTAAACTTGCATGTAAGAGACACCCACTGGAGTCAGAAATAGGGCTGACGATCTGAGGGCCTCAAGTGAGGGATGACTATCTCTGGTTTGTTTTCTTTTCTGAAATTAGATCAATTAAGTATTGTACAATCTGTGGTTGAGACCAGAAACCAGTTGACCATAAATATGAGGCCAGAGTTTCTGTAAGCACTACCAGCAAATAAACAGGGTGAAGCATGGACAAATCCTTTCAAGTCTTTGGACGCCACTGCACTGAGCACGCACTCCCACGTAGTACGGACTTGGTGTCTAAGATTTGAGTTCTGTATACAAGCAGAAACTAAAACATGTATATTTTTCAATTAAAGTCAGTAAGTCACAGTGAAAAGTTAAAGTAAAAATATGAATTGAGTTCTGCTTTGTTGAAGTTTGTTGAACTGATGTATGACAGGTTTATGAAGCAAAATAATATATATATGGCAAGATAAATGTGTTGTTTCTTTATCTTATCTTTGAGTCAGCGTTCGATATTGTCATTGCTCCAAGTGATTTTTGTTTGGGCTCTGCAGCAGCACTGCAGTGAGGTGTCAGGGCTGTTGCCTCAGACTTAGAAATGCAATTATGGATGAGCCAATCTTACCCTGAAGGACTAAGGGACAGTGCAGGACAGAATGCTCTGAATGTCAGTGTCCACCACAGTGTAATATGAAAGTCCTAGCTCAGTTTTACAATACATTATAAAATGTCAACAATTGTCAGCATATGGATTGTATTAAGTGCAGTTTCCTTGAAAAATGTCATAAACACTGCTGTGTGTGTGTGGTTGTTGTGGAGAAAGTGTGACTTATTTCACACAGAGGAGGAGAAGCCCCCCATGTGTTTTCACTTCTGTCAGTTAATTGTGATGACACCTGAACACACCCCTCCAAGTTTCCTTTAGCTGCTCTTTACCCTTTTAGTCTCGACTGCTGCGTGGAAGTGGAGAATCCAAATTCCTTCTCTCCTTTCAACTTTTTAGTTTTAGTTCAAGGTCAAACTTGTGGAGCCTTTGTCTAAACAGTCTAGGTTGATCAGCTTCTTTGTTGGTATTGTTTCCACCTAAAACACATCACAGACACATCACAACATCTCCAAAAGCTGCAGTTCTTTTGATACAATAGAAGCTTATTTTCTTCAGTATTTATAAGTCAGCATTTGTGTTTTAGCCCAAATGAGCTGTGACAATTGTATTCTTGGAAAATGACTGCAAAGTGAATCGAACTGAGCTGTTCTCAGATTCAGCAGAATAGAACAATAGGGGGCAAAGTCTAATCTCCCCTTGATGATTCAAAGACACATTGCTATATAGTTAACACTGCATGTTGTGTAGATGAAGTTAGTTTCTATATATTTTTGTTAAAGAATTGGAATTAATAAATTGTACTATATTAACAAAAATATTGTTTTTTGCAGCACCTTAAAAAACATTTTTCAAATCAAATGATACAATTATTAGTATGATCCAGAGGTTAGGGATGAGGACAGGAATGCAATGTTCACATTTTAGGATAGACCAAAAATGTTGCGTCATAAACCGGTTTTCCTACTGCCTCCAATTGATTCACAAACAAATTGGTGTTGATTCTTTTGAATGTTTATGGGCTGTCCGCATGCCTTGGTCCTAAACACAGCTATCTTTGTATTTGTCGAATCATTTTTGTTGCGCTCTTTTCTAAAGCAGTGATGATGTACATTATTCCTCTCATCTGTTTTCATATACCTCTACTTTGCCTTAGTTTTGGCTAGATTATGATTGTAAAATAGGAGCACTTATATTTTGTTTCTGAAACGGGACAGTACAGATTATGAATTTAATTTTTCCATTTATTTTTGTACGTATGTGCTGTGCACAACAGTATACTGTATTCATCAGATATTAATAAAGTTTGTTTTATATTGATGCTAGTGTGACGTCAAAGGTTAATGCAGTAGCCTAATAAACCGTAACCGTAATAAACCTGTCACTTCGGCTTGAGGCTACTTTGATGAAAAGTGGCACAGGAGCTTCCTCTGCTGGTGACTACTGGGAACTGTAGTGATGGATGCGTAAAAGCGCACGAAGATTGTCCAGATTCCTCACCTGTTTCATTTAACTACACTAAACTAAGCAATATATTTACATAGCAGACAAAAAAGCCAGCTTGAACCTTTTTTGCATTCATGTCTGGCTCTATGTGGCCTTAAGAGATGAAGCCTGATATGGGTTTGTTGCACAGTCTACCGCGTTTCCGGCTCACGGGGCCGTTTTAGTTTTATAGAGTTGGCTAAAAGGTGGAGGAGTCGATCTAAAATAAAAGTACCGTTGTATGACAGGAGTATGGGGACAAACAGACAGTGGAAGTGGCCCTTCCGCTGCCGCGTAGCCGCACATCTGCTTTGGGGGCGAGTTTCTTTTTTTACATGAGGGATGCAGGGGTGGCACTTGAGGACGCTTAAATAGGAATGGTCTCAAACACCAGAACAACAGAGCATCCTTCACGCTAGAACTTCAGCAGGTTAGAGGAAACCGTCTGCTTAGGGATGGATGTCTACAGGAGACTCGGGCTGAGGGACACTGTGTTGGCGCTTGTCCTTGCTCTTCTGCGGGTGATTCCTTTCTGTGACTCAGTCTCGAATCCATCTCCTTTGGTGGGATCCAACTGGGGAAACCCGAGGAGATACGTCCACCTGCAAACATCCACGGACCTTAACAACTTCTACTTGGAGATTCGAGAAGACGGATCTGTGCGTAAAAGCACCGTTAGAGGCGCATACAGTGAGTTTTCGACCTTCGTTTATCACATAAAACAATTGTGCGCACGTGTTGGTTCACTTGCCATTTTCTTCTTCCCCAGGTGTGATTTTACTAAAAAGTGAAACAAGAGAGCGAATTGCAATCCTCGGCATCAAAAGCAGTCGCTATCTTTGTATGGACGCAGAGGGCACTCCTTTCAGCTCTGTAAGTCAAATTATTATTATTATTTTTTGGTACTTTTTTTTGTTGCGGTTTTTTGTTTTTGTTTAGCTCAGTAGCCCAATATACACATCTACGGATATGCATGTTGAATAGCCAATTATTATTATTATTATTATTATTATTATTATTATTATTTATTATGTGATTTACTTTAAGACATTTGCCCAATTATACAGTCGATAGGGCTATATCTTAAGCGTGATTGGGCTCTGATTTAATTATTGATTTAGGACAATTATACGGCAAAAGCTGACGGTGATGGGTTTTTGTTGTGCGTCTTCAGCCCATCTGTCTGCGGGATGACTGTCTCTTCAATCACAGGCTCCTGGAAAACAATCGGGACGTGTACTACTCGAGCCGGACGGGCATTTTGTTCAACCTGGAGGGGTCGAGACAGGTGTTCTCTGCCGGACAGAACCTTCCCCAGACTTCGCTGTTTCTGTCCAGAAAGAACACTGTGCCACTGGAGCGCCTGATGCTGCACCGGGAGAAGAGGAACCAGCTGGTGAACCCCTCAGACCCGCACAACGTGTACGTGGTCCACACGGAGGATGGGGCGGACTCGCGCGCACTGCCGGAGCTGGACGATGTCGAATTTGAGCTGGAAGTTGAGACGGAAGCCGGGGACGATGGACGCAACGTGTCTCGTGAGACACCGTTGATTCCCAACGTACACGACCCTTGGAACGTGCATGCAGTAAACCCGAGCAGCCCTCGGAGCGCGGGGAACATGGGCTGAGACACTTCAGAGAGTTTTGAATCTACTGGGGAACCATCAGTACAAATATATCTCAAACTTCACCTGAGCAGGCAAATAACGAGGGCTTTGAAACAAAAATAAATATACCTCTGGAGGACAATGAACATCTAGAGAGAATTAGAGATGGGCCAAGTGATGCTGTATCCATGCTGTTCAGTGATGTTAGGGAGATTTTTACTTGACTTACTTTGTTTTTTAATTGTTTCGATAAAATGTAATAGTAATTTGATCTCTAATAATTTGATTAAAAACGTTCTGTTTTGATGATGTCATTATTACTTGATAGTTTACCAGGGTAAAGAGCAGTATGCTCTTATTGTTGGACTTCAGGGGCTGGCATTGCCAGGATAACAAACCAGATTTATTTATTTAAATACATCTTTATTGTTTATTTATGTAATTTATGATATGGACAGATGTATATTTGTATGATTGAGGATTGTCTTTGAATGTAAGATATAAACAATCTTTGCTGACAATAAATGTATTTATAAAATGTTCTGGCTTTTACTGAATCACATATTAAGAAAACAATGCTGAATGCGGCTCAAACAATTGACTTTTGTGCAATAAAGGCAAAGTAAAATCACCTTAATTTAGTTTTAAAATAAAAACCAAGAACGAGAACTCAACGATAACCTCACATGCAACATATTGTTTAATGGCAAAAGGTGTTTAGATACTGACCAATGTAATAAAATATATTTTCTATAACAATGCAACATGGAAAATCGTTATAATTGATTTAAACTACATGTAAACACTTTTGTCCAACAATAAAAAATGTTTTTAACCACACAATATTGCACCACAATTTCAAATGTATTGCACTAGAAACATTTAGTGAAACAAAAAATTTAGCTTTGGTTGATGGTGAAAAATAAATAACAAGAGAACGACTCATTAGCCAAATTTCTGCATGCAAGTTGTCTCAAAGTGTTGAATGAGCAGAAAAGTCTATTGAGAAGAGCAATATAACAACAATACAATACCCTGTTTATGGTCCATAAACTGTAGTTCTACAAATACAGATCCATAATTAAGTCTCCTTGTTTCAGAAAGTGTGTCTGTGTACACATGTGACACACACTCTTGGGTCCTGCGCTAATTTAACTGTTTTACTCGACAGCTTCCAAGTTTTGCAGGTGGTCCTGTCTATTGACAAAAACACACTGAGCAGCAGAGAGCACTGGCCCAGACTCAGAGCGCTCTAGAGTGAGGATGAAGCGGGTGATTCCTGTGTTTGGACATGGCGAGAAGACTTGAGACATCTTTTCCCCTTTAGGCAGAGAACACTTCAGGTCTTCAATCAAGTGTTTAATGGCTACACGTATATAAGCTCCATGGCTCACGGCTAGAACGTGGACAGAAACACCCTCGAGCCCGTCACTAGCAAACCCACAGGGGGCGCTGTAGGAGGCATCTTCATCCTTCAATGTTGCAGCAGCTTCTTGTCCTGACCAGTCATGGGCATCCAAAAGTTTGTTGTAAAGGACTGAAAGGAATTTTATGAAACGAGTTTTGACCTGTTGAGAAAGGAAAGAAATAAAACATTGCAATGAAATGAAAAACAAAAACACCCCCAAAAAATAACTCATTAAATGTTTACAAAGATAAAAAGGTAAGTAGTTGACCTGGGGTTAGGGTGCATTTTATTTATTTTAATTTTAAAATATTATATATATATATATATATATATATATATATATAATTATAATTATAATTATAATTATATTTATTTATTTTTAAACAAGCTGGTTTTGTTGGAACAAAGCTTTCAACTTTCACTTTTTTGCTGATTGCCTGAGTGTGCGAGAAATGTTGTAGTTATTGGGTGTGCCATTGTGCTACTGCATCTTTGGCCAGGAAACTCTTGCAAAAAGAGATTTTTAATCTCAACAGCCAAAACGTAAAATAATGTAAAAGGAACAACTACTTATACTAATGGCCAAAATAACATTTCAATGTTCATAATACATTTTAGTGGGGAGTAAAAAAAAAAAAGAAAAAATGAGAAATGTATTACACTTAAAAGTCACTGCATCTGTAAAATGCTTTACAAGACAAAGTCTTGTTGTCATCATGTCAGTGGGGTTTATCATCGGGACTACAGATGAAAAACAGCTTCTCTGGGTCAGTTTTACATAAATATTGATTAATGTACATTGTCCTGTGTTAAATAAACCAAATAAAATATCTTTGTAACTTAGGGCAATATCACAATCATCCCCCATCAAATGTCCAAACTTACTGAGAAGTTATCTGCTACCCATAATAGGAAGGGTTAGGGTTAGGGTTAACATAGGGATGGGAAACAGTTTCATAGCTAGCCGGGTTACAATTGAAGCTTGTCACATCAAAACTGCAATATATCCTAGTGCAGGACTGTCAGGCTTTCTTCACCATAAGAGCAGTAAACTCTGGAAGTCAGTCCCGAACTGATTAATTAAAACCATATATTCGAGTTTAGCAGATTAAGGCTTTGGCTCAAAACGAACCAAAACTGTACCTATCTTGTACATAGTAGTCGATGAGTGAGTGACATCATTCTGAACAATGGCTTATGTTTGATTTTTGGCATTGGGTCAACTATTTGATGGTAACTAAATGAGCTGTAGAAGAAGAATCTTTATTTTATTTGTTTTAAAGACAGCAACCTTATTAAAGAATCTACAGGTGTTCAAGCGTTCTTTCTAGTCACAAGAGGGCACTATTGCACAAACCTTTCCACTCCAACAGTTTCCAGTAAATCAAAGAATCTGTTCTCAGCTTGAGTGATTAAAGAATGGGACAAAAAAGTACCTGCGTCCACAGGTCTCTCCTCCAGGAGGAGTATAGTCACCGACACGGACTGTCCAGCAGCCATCTGGCCATGTTCTTAGGCTCTCCTTCGGACGTCCCATCCAACAACTGCCAAAACTCCCTGTAGAACATTGTTGAGTGTCGGTACTTAAATTAAGCAAATCACAATGCATATATACATGTTTATCAACCATAAATTCTTAAATCGTCAGCCCTCTCCCTATCTGAGTTAAAGGCTCCAAAATCATCTTGGTGACTCAGAACAGTGAGTCTGTTATCTCCTTAGCAAGTCGGAGTTCAGCTGTCCTGGAAAAATGGACAGGAAAATATCTCAACATATACATTATGATCTACCAGGTGAATCATGATTTAATCAAGGCCACTCGTAGTCAATCTGGAGTTTCACACAGTTTCACTGGCACTAACCTGACCCCACACAAACTGGCTGAACCCCCAATAATGGAAGCGCTTATGTGGTCGGAGACTGAAAGTTTTACTTTGGCACAGCGCGTTGCAGCATTCGGCTGACCAAACAAACCGTGTTGAAGGTTGATGCTCCTGGAGGTAGTGACCCCGCAGCCCTGTCCCTGCTTGCAAACCTGTCACTGAGAGCGGCAGCTAGGTCCAACACCTTGGTCCTACCAGCAGGAAGGTCGGTGACCCAACTGCACTTCTAGCCCCTACTAGTACCTACCACCTAAACTTAATCCATCGCATCTCATAGACGTACCTGTCATAGAAGTCGTTACGGATACAACAAGGATATCAACTACAGATACCTATGGCAGGGCTATTCACAATTCACTTTTTCCCGAGGGCCAAGATTCTTCCGCGGGCCATAGGCCTATGGTGGACGGAGATGAAAAACGCGGACACTAACCAACATTTTGGTCATTCAAACATATCCCCAACACTGTTTCAATAAATTGAGTTAATGCCATAAATAACTACGATTAATTGAAAATTAGCCATACAAAATGTTTTCAACATTGCTTACAAAATTGCCATCAGAAAACTTGAACCAGAATTAAATAGGAACTGGATAGAACAATCAGGACCCTAAACCCAAACCAGGTCCTGTTTTAGTGCTAACCCTGATTAACCAGTAAAACAAGTTGATTGATTTTTTTTGGAAGATGGGTCGTGGGCCGGGAAAATCGCTTGGAGGGCCTGGTGTTTGAATAGCCCTGGTCTATCGGTATTATTGGGTGGTTGCAGTACTTGCAGAAGTTTGTCCCTGTTGTACTGCGTTTTCTCCACTGCGCAAATGAGAGCACAGACAAGTAAAATAACAAGCTCTACTTTATTAACACGATAGGACAGATGAAATACTATAGAGATATGTGGATTAATAGACTTACTGTCGTATTAGCGTTAAACTGAACGTGAACATCCTGTAAACAGCAAACACCACGTTACTTCCGGGGTTGTTACTGAGGCGCACGTACAGCGTCATCACGCAAAGTCTGGAAGTCTGTATGTGCGGAACTGGCTGATGGGTCATTTATGAAGTATGAAATGCAATAGAAACAATTATATTTACGTCTGTCTTTCAACTACGTTCATTCACTTAACGGTGCACTATATCACTTTTCTAGTGCTCGTCGTCTCTATGGAGATAGATATCATATATTTAGCATTAATTCAATTACAACCTTATTATTTATCAAAAATACATTGAAAACCCGATCTGACATGTAACTTGATCATATTGCATCATCTGCTTGTCTCCATGGAGATAGAGACGTTTTATTGCCATAACGGTGGAAAATTCCAGGCAAAGCAGTAACAGCCAGGGAGAGAATCCCGAGGCATACCCTCCACAAAAAGTTATAGTACACTCTTAAAACATTAAACGGAGATGGTCACATAAAGGAAACTGTTATGACATTTAAGCCACAGTAAATCGAATTAATTCCTCAAAAGTACAACCATAAATGCTCCAGTGGTTAAATGAGGCAACATCAGATTGTCCAAGGAGACCACAGACAAAAGTTACTATAGCCAATTTATTGAAGAGAAATTGAGGAACACTGTGGCTGTTCGTGTCAGGAGACATCAGAATAAATTTTACAACCACAAAGTGAAGCTGGAGATCGGGACACTTTGAAGAACACCACAACAGAACTGATTTTACATGTTATGTCATGTCATCCACATTTCTGATTTAGCACCAGATAGTTTAAATTCGCCTATTTGAAGTCTAGGCACTGTAATTGGTGTAGGTTTAAAAAAAGATGTGAAACCCGTCAAATGTGTGTAAAGTGTGTATGAGGTAATGCAAGAGTGGCTCTTGCTTTATTCATCCAATTAACCTGAGGTACACAAGAATAGGTACAAAAAGCAGCAAGAACGTAATAGACAGTAAGATACAAAACATGCAACTCAAATTATTGGCATAGACAAAAAGCTTCTAGTCCCACGCTGAGCTGTCATGGTGGTCCCTTCAGAACACATACATGGGTAAAAGCTAATTAAGAAGACTGGTAAAAAGGTACATTTCATAATTATATAGCAGCACACACACATAAATCAAAAAAATAATACACACATAGTTGTGTAAGACTAGATAAGAAAGGCTTTATAGCAGCAAAGAAAATTTTGAATTATATTTTTTCTGACTTTGGATTTTTTTTTATCTTTTTAATTTTTTTTAAACACAATAGCTTTAAAAGCATAAACAATTGCTATTTTAAAGTTCTTTCATGAAAACAAACCATGTATAACCATGAATACTACTGAGATCTTTTATCTAAAATGCAATGACTATAAGATATTTCCTGGTGGAAATTTTTTTTATTTACACGTTCACATCATGTAAAACTCTAATCATGTCTCGAGTTTAGATGATGGCAGCTCAGTTTCATGAGCCTTTTCATAGAACATCATAATACGAACAACAGAATTCAAAACAAACTCTTTGGAAGAACAATTGGAAGGTTTGGCTATGAATTCATAAAATTCAAGTAAGATTCAACAGGAAGCACTGAATCCAAGTGAGACTCGGCTTTCCGTAGTTTGCATTGCAACCGATTATGGTGTAATTTTACACAACTATAATATGGAAGCTCCAACGCCTAACCAACCTGTTGGGGTGCGGCT